>SJXQ01010555.1:469889-500415 GCA_006408695.1 Aepyceros melampus | reverse complement strand
AGAGATTCAAGCGGACGCCAATGGCCTACGTAGATGGTGCATACCTCTTGTCTCGAGGTTTTATTGGTTTTCCCCGTAAACCAAGTTATTCAGCCTTCTTTTCTCCACTAATTCCCTACTATACTATTCTATCCTGAGCTATCCTGTTCTCTCCTATCCTGTCCTATCTGCCCGCTCCGTCCCCGCTTTGAATATCCCTGGATCCACTGGGGCTGGACCCCGGCAGACTGGGTGAGATTTAAAAGAAAAGAAAAGCAGATGTAAGGAAATGTGAGTAGTGGCAAGAAGAGAGATAGCCATCCTCAGAGATGCGTGAGCCCAGTCTGACCTCACCACTCTTTGCTAGAATCCCTTTACTGATTTCTCATTGTCTCAGGTATAATGTCACTTTTTTAAAGTGACTGCTTCCTTTTCTACCCTCAGCTCCGGTCATTTCTGCAATGAGCATGTGTGCGTGCACACACATAAGCATGTGTGTGTTTGTGCACATATGTCTCTATCCCCACCTGAAACATGTGCTCACATGCTTAGCTCCTGTGTTTTCTGATCTCGGCTGCCTTCTGCAAGTCCCAGGTAGAACCCATGTGTTCCCTTAACTTCCATAGCATTTCTAATACACAGTGCTTTATGGGTTTAAAAAACAAACAAAAACAAAAAAACCTCTTCCTCAATCGTAGGTTAAAACGTGAAATTCAGGGTTTTTGTTGTCACAGTTCTATTTTGAAGGGAGACAATATTTCTACTCCTTGCCCCCAAATTGTAAAAAGGAAAAACATCCTTTACTCCAGCTGACATTTCCATCTGGGCTGACTCATTTGCAGGCAGGTTTCACATTTAAAGGTTGTGAGCCAGTTTTCACAGCAGAGCAGAGAGGAGGGATGGGTCGTTCAAGTCCAGACAAAGTCAGAATGAATAAGCAGGGTGGTGATGCTGAAAGAGGTGGGCAGGAACCCTGAGGGTGGAAACTGAGGAAGTGGAATCTTGGCAGCAAATGAAATTTGGGCCAGAGGAAACTGCACCGGATGCAGGGAGTCCCATGGGGTGAAGAAAGAAACTCAAGGCATTCACCGCAATTGCCTAAGACTTAGTTTACTAAAGGAGACACATGCCACCTGACTTTTCTACCTGGAGCCACCACCTAACATGTATTGAACCAAGGGCAGGCAGTTGAGGTCTGTAACACAGAGAGAAAAAGAGCTTCCTGCCTCTTTTGTTACTGGGGGCAGAGTTGGGGAACTCAATGGTAACCTTCCTGCTTTCAGGGAAGAACATGTGTGTCAGCTTCTGCCTTGAGACGTGAAGGTAGTTCATTGCCAAGTAGCTCAGGTTGGATGTTGTTGTTCAGTTGCTAAGTCATGTTCAGCTCTTCGTGAGCCCATGGACTGTAGCCTACCAGGCTCCTCTGTCCACAAGATTTCCCAGGCAAGAATACTGGAGTGGGTTGCCATTTCCTTCTCCAGGGGATCTTTCTGACCCAGGTATTGAACCCATGTCTCCTGCATTGGCAGGTGGATTCTTTACTACTGCACTGCCAGGGAAACCCCTCAGGTTGGATGAGACCTTCATTAATTATGCTTTGCCAGCCCTTTTCCTCACAAGTTCCATCCTGATAACATGGCTGAGATAGACATGAGAAAATTTCTGTGCAGAAGATGTCACCTAAGGAACAGAAGATCTTGTGCAAAAACTTGGTTTGTATGGACCATGCTAAGAATGATTTATGAACACTTGTCATAACTCCCAGAAGACTCAGGACCAGCTTCCCTCTCCTTGACCCCTGCGTCCATCTTTCAGGGCTGCCAGAATAGATATCACAAGCTGAGAGCCTTGAACAGTATAAATTAATTTTCTCACAGCTCTGGAGGCTGGAAATCCAAGATCAAGGTGCCAGCAATACTGGTTTCTTCTGAGGCCTCTTTGCTTGGCTTGTAGAGGCTCATCATCACGCTGTGTCTCCACGTGGTCTTTCCTCTGCGTGTTTGTTGTTTTGTTCGGTCATTAAATCGTGTCTGACTCTTTTGTGACCCCATGGAGTGTAGCCTGCAGGCTCCTCTGTCCATGAGATTTCCCAGGCAAGAATACTGGAGTGGGTTGCCTTGTCCTTCTCCAGGGGATCTTCCCAACCCAGGGATCGAACCCACGTCTCCTGCACTGGCAATCAGATTCTTTACCACTGAGCCACTTGGGAAGCCCTCTTCTGTGCACGTCTGTCTAAATGTCCCCTCCCTACAACAATACCAGTTGTATTGGATTAAGGCCCATCCCTATGACTTAGTTCATTGTCATTACCTCCTTAAAGACCCTGTCTCCATGTACAGTCACACCTGAGGCACTGGAGATCAAGACTTCAACATGTGAGTTTGGGGGATGGATGAAACAGTTCAGCCCATAAAAGCCCCTTCACCTTGGATCCTCTGTCTTCCTGTGTCAGCCTCTAGACTTTATCCCTCAGGAATCCAGAAGTTCTTTTCTTCCTCAAATTTGGACCTCTGAAACGTGAAGCTCATTATGGCTTGTCTCCAAATGAATCTAAATCCAACACTTTCCTCATCACCTGGAATTTAGGTGAATTTAAACTTAATATATGCTTGTTAAGATAACTGATACCGAAGTGAAGAAGGAAAGAAGCAGGAACAAAGAAAAGTGAAAAAAAGTTTTCTATGTTAAGCTTTCAAACCTGTTGATCACTGACAGTTAAAAATGCCTGGATTCTAATAATTTGAGGAATTGTCCATGGGGTCACAAAGAGTCGGACACGACTGAGTGACTTTACTTACTTACTTACTTACTTAGAATGTTGTGCCATGCCAGAGCATGGGTAACCTTTTTTTATAACCACATCATTGTACCAGATTCATTCATAACCTTGTTTCAGTTGAGTGAGAACCATAGAAAGAAAACAAATTTGCAAAATCACCAGTCTGTGGATAAAAAATTTGATTTGTGCTAATTAAATCACCAAATTGAGGATACAGTTAAGTACCTTATGTTAGTCCTCAGTTGGAGTCTTGGCACTTGGTGAAAAAGCCAATCCAATGAGGAATAGTTCACAGCCCAAGTAATTTTAATTCATGACATATCCTTTCAGTCAGAAAAAGTCAGAGTAAGCCAGGGCTTGGTTCAACAGTCCTTCCTGGATCTTATTGTATCTCAGAAAATTAAGACTATATTCTTAGGGAGGTTTGATCATATTTGTCTTTCTTAACTTTATCTAGATTTTTTGCTCAGCCGAGGGGACGACATGGGCATTGCTTCAGAGAGAAAGTAAGTTATGACAGGTTCTCACATGTATGGAGAAGTTCTCCATCCTCATCTCCAATCTCTATTCCTTTAGCTGACTTTATTCTTCTTTCATATTACACATTTACTTGGTTATATGTTTGTTTCTTGTCTCTCCTTCTGTAAGTTACATTAAAGTAAGGGTGGCATCCTGCTCATCCTCAGTGACCAGAACTATGTCTGACTCTTAGTATATGCTCAATAAATAGCTGTCCACTGAATGAATGGGTGGAGAACGTAACTTTCACTAAATAAACCATGATTTAACGAGGGAAAAAAGGACTGTGATATGTGTCGCACTGCTGGGGAATAAGGTAGCAACATCACAATTGGCCTTTACTGCTTGAAGCAAATTGGCTTGAAGAAGCAAGTATTGAAGTCTTTTTGTTACCAAAGTAAGAAAGTCTAAAAGTTCTATGTTCTAAAACATTGATAATGTTTGCTCAAAATTAAAGTAATGCTCAAAATTCTCCAAGCCAGGCTTCAACAGTATGTGAACTGTGAACTCTCTGATGTTCAAGCTGGATTTAGAAAAGGCAGAGGAACCAGAGATCAAATTGCCGACATCCATTGAATCATTGAAAAAGCAAGAGAGTTCCAGAAAAACATCTATTTCTGCTTTCTTGACTATGCCAAAGCCTTTGACTGTGTGGATCACAACAAACTGTGGAAATTTCTTCAAGAGATGGGAATACCAGACCACCTGACCTGCCTCCTGAGAAACCTGTATGCAGGTCAAGAAGCAATAGTTAGAACTGGACAGGGAACAGACTGGTTCCAAATCAGGAAAGGAGTACGTCAAGGCTGCATATTGTCACCCTGCTTATTTAACTTATATGCAGAGTACATCATGAGAAATGCCAGGCTGGATGAAGCACAAGTTGGAATCAAGATTGCTGGGAGAAATATCAAAAACCTCAGATATGCAGATGACACCACCCCTATGGCAGAGAGTGAAGAACTAAAGAGCCTCTTGATGAAAGTGAAAGAGGAGAGTGAAAAAGCTAGCTTAAAACTCAACATTCAGAAAACTAAAATCATGGCATCTGGCCCCATCACTTCATGGCAAATAGATGGGGAAACAATCAAAACAGTGACAGACTTCATTTTGGGGGGCTCCAAAATCACTGCAGATGGTGACTGCAGCCATGAAATTAAAAGATGCTTGCTCCTCAGAAGAAAAGCTATGACCAACATAGACAGCATATTAACAAGCAGAGCCATTACTTTGCCAACAAAGGTCCGTCTAGTCAAAGCTATGGTTTTTCAGTAGTCATGTATGGATGTGAGAGTTGGACTGTAAAGAAAGCTGAACACTGAAGAATTGATGTTTTTGAACTGTGGTGCTGGAGAAGACTCTTGGGAGTCCCTTGGACTGCAAGGAGATCCAACCAGTCCATCCTAAAGGAAATCAGTCCTGAATATTCATTGGAGGACTGATGCTGAAGCTGAAACTCCAATACTTTGGCCACCTGATATGAAGAACTGACTCACTGGAAAATACCCCAATGCTGGGAAAGACTGAAGGCAGGAGGAGAAGGGAACAACAGAGGATGAGATGGTTGGATGGCATCACCGACTCGATGGACATGAGTTCCAGTAAGCTCTGGGATTTGGGAATGGACAGGGAAGTCTGGCATGCTGCAGTTCATGGGATTGCAAAAAGTCGGACATGCCTGAGCGGCTGAACTGAACTGAAAAAGATGAAAAAGAACCAACAAAAGAACCAACATCAAAAAACATTAGACACCACAGGTGCTGCCTAAATGACCCAGATCACCTGATCAAAAACTTGACACCAGCTAATTCCATTATATCTCTAAGGACTGCATGATGTCAGGTAAGGTCCTTAGCTCCACGGACCCTCAGTTTCTCTATACCCAAAATGGCTGTTAAAATTGTACCTACTCACTTTAAATGAGGTAATGCATCAATGATCTTAGCAAATGATATTAACACATCACTCGTTGCTTACTATCTGCTGCTGCTGCTGCTGCTAAGTCGCTTCAGCATGTCCAACTCTGTGCGACCCCATCTAGGTTTTATTTGTGGCATGATTACTACCCAGATCCAAACCCAACTCCTTGCATCCATATGTCCTTTCCCATATTTCTCATGCGTTCCTATGAATACTATTGTGTGCCTCCAACTCATCTCCAGGATGTCCCTCTGGCCTTCTCTGACAATTCTTTCCTGTCCTTCCATCTTGCATTCTCCTATCTCCTTGTCTGGGTGGAAACTTGAGTCCATCGCAAGTACAACACTCTCCCTGTGGTTTTTTTCAGTGGTTTTCTCAAGATGTCCGCAGGACCAGGAGCAGCCAGAGACCCGCATTTTTGCGCTTCCATGATGGCACGTCTTCACTCCTACATTCCTCCCCATTCTTTGAAGTATGTGTGTGTCATTAGACCGTCTGTTTCCCCTCCTTCTGGCTATCATTTGAAGGTCGTCATCATTCTTCACTGCCCTTGAAGAATCTGGCCCAAAGTCAACCTCTCCTCTTTCCTTCCTGTTGCTGACATCAGTCTAGGCAACGTTATACCCGTGTGACACAGCGCCACTTATCGAGTGGTTTTGACTTGCTCCCCAAGTCAGCCTCTATTTCCAACTAAGAGTCAGAGGACATACAAAGTGACACCACAGGAATGTAATCACCAAAAGAAACAAAAGAAGGGAAACTCAGAGAAAAACCTCCTGGTTTCTTCAAAACGTCAATTGCAGAGGAAAATGAGAAGGGTGGTAGTGGCAAGAAACAAAAGCTAAGATTAAAAAGAAATCATACAAATGCAGTGGGCAACTTATATGGCGCTTCATTCAAACATATCAAACTAAAATAAATAAACAAGTGAAATAACCTTTTGGGGGAAACCAACTGGGAAATTAGAATATTGGCTGAATATTTGGTGATATCAGGGAATTGTGGGCTCATTCGCTCAGTCATGTCCAACTTTTTTCAACTCCATGAACTTTAGCCCACTAGGCTCCTCTGTCCATAGAATTCTCCAGTGAAGAATATTGGAGAGGGTTGCCATTTCCTTCTCCAGGGGATCTTCCTGATGCGAGGATTGAACCTGCGTCTCCTGCTTGGCAGGCGGATTCTTTACCACTGAGCCACTGGATATAACAGTTTCCCTTAATCTGCAGCTATTCCATCCCATACCCATTCTTTGCATATGTCCTGCTTTGTCTAGTGTTGCTCAATTCATGGCATAATTGGCACTTGGTAAGACACTTCATTTCTTCATTGTGTCAGACTATCCCATGAAATTCAATGGGTGTAGTATTCCTGTCTCCTGCCCACTGAGCGTCTTAGTACCCCACCTTCAGACACTGTGACAACTAAAATATGCCCCCAGGTATTTCCAAACACCCCCTGCTGCCCCTTTTCCGATTGGTGTCTCCTACCGGCCCTTCCTGTTGCTGTTATTCAATCACTAAATCATGTCCAATTCTTTGTAACTCTATGGACTGTAGCCTCCAAACTCCTTTGTCCATGGGATTCTCCAGGCAAGAATACTGGAGTGGGTTGCTAGTTCCTTCTCCAGGGGATCTTCCCTACCCAGGAGCAAACTCGGATCTCCACATTTCAGGCAGTTTCTTTACTGTTTGAGCCACCAGGGAAGTCCATTTAATATGGATCAACTGAACATTCTTTCTTCTGGAAACCCTCACTAATAATGCCCTACAGCCTCCCACAACTTCCTTTACCCAGATGCTTACCACCCTGTGTTGTAATAGCTGCTTTTCTAGTGGTCCCCTCCTTCTCCCCACACTGCTTGATCCTAATTATCTAGAAGAGAGAGCATGAGTCCTAACTTAATCGCTTGGTATCTCCAGCTTCACTTGGCTGAAGGCCTGGCTCATAATAGTACTAACACATGTTGGGTGAACACACAGGAAACTGAGCACACTTTCCCTGATGATTCAATGTTGGTAACTGGGGGCACAGAGCTGCCTTCAGAGCTTATTGAGTTACAACTTTTGGCTCTATACCAAGTGACCTGCCAGTGCCCGTTTTATGGATGTGTGTGTCTGGATTTTAAATCTGATCATCAGCATGCCTGCCTGCACTAATCCTTTGTGGCCTTTGGAATCTGAAGCTGACTGTCCAGCCAGAGTGCTGTGTCAGGCACTCTGTGAGCTTAAGTGACTGTTGTGACAATAACTACCCTAGCCCAGGGTCTTTTTATCTTATTTCTGAGTTCTTGCTAGGTTTCACACTCTCATTGTCTCTCCTCTGGTTAGTGAGGCAATGAGTTTTTCAAAACCCACTGTATAGCCACTTTCTTTTTGGCAAGTGCTTAAAGGTGACTCGGAGGACCTGTGAAGTAGTGAAACCTCTGCTGAGATGTCCATTCCTTGGACCCTGCTGGTGACAGAAGGATGGACTCAGTGGTTTCCAAATGATCACTGTGTCTCTGCAGTCACAAAATAGATGGGCACGCTTTTTCATTTTGAAAATTTTTATATCAAGGAACCTTGAAATATGTCACAGATATGAATCTTTCTAAATTGTGGTTTAAATGACTTTGAATTTTAAAAAAGAATCAAAAAATCTTTCCACTGTAATTCATATTGAATGAAGTCCAGGACCACAAGGGATAAAGACAAAGAGAACAACCCTGCATGCTTAGTCGCTCAGTCATGTTCAACTCTTTGTGACCCCATGGACTGTAGCCCACCAGGCTCCTCTGTCCATGGGATTTCCCAGGCAAGAATACTGGAATGGGTTGTCATTTCCTCCTCCAAAAATAGAACAACTAGGCAAAGAAGTCAATGGGGAATACAAGTTTCAGAGCAGGACTTCCCTGGTGGTCCAGTGGTTAAGAATCCAGCTGCCAATGCAGAGGACGTGGGTTCACTCTCTGGTCTGGGAAGATCCCATATGCCATGGGGCAACTACGCTGGTGTTCCACAACTACTGAATCTGCACACTAGAGCCCATGCTCTAAAGCAAGAGAAGCCACCGCAATGAGAAGAACACCACAACTAGAGAGTCGCCCCCACGCACCACAACTAGAGAAAAGCCCTCGTGAAGCAAGGAGGCCGCATGGCAGCCAAAAGTAAATTTTAAAATGTTTCATTTAATTAAAAGAAAAACATTGCAGAGCATTTTCATATTTACTAAACCTTTAAATATTTTTAATATACCTCTTAAGGTTATTTAACTCAATCAACAATGTTTAGTTCTTTTATTTTCAACTTTTATTCTTCTCATCATTTTTGTCTTTTGCAAAGTAATTACAGCAATTTAGGAAACAAAGCTATACAAACAAGAGTGTTAAATGTCTCTTTAAAATAGCCTTCTGCTCAAGAAAATCCATGTATCTTATTCCTTCAAGCATAACTTTATACCTCCTTCTAAACCAAATAGCTTATGGAAAACTAGTATTAAATAGCAAAACACACACAAAAAACACACATATAAATAACAACATAAAATAGAATATAACATGATGCTTAACAAAGCAAACTATGATGCAATATGAATCAACTTCACTAATTGGACAAGTCCAATGAGCACAAATCAGATAAGCTTTGAGCCCTCAACAAGGGGTAAGTGAAGCTGTCAACTCAGCTAGGTCCCTTTCATTCTTGGGCTGTGCCCAATTCCATTCCAGGGAGCATCCATTTTTACATCCTCTTGACTCTTTGACTGCAAAGAAAAAAAAAAAAAAGATAAGCAAAGATAGGGTGACAGGCAGGTGGGAATGCATTTCGTGCCTACAGATAGACCCACACTCCCTAGTCTCATTTCAGGATACCAAGCAGCTCAGAGGCACTATGAGGAAATCAGGGTTCAGAGAGGATGACCCTGCCCAACATACGCCAGCTAGCCAAGGACAGAAGCAGACTGTAAACACTGTGTCTTCATAGTGAGTGTCTGACACCCTGGTGTGAAATGATTCTGTCCATGGATAAAAGGTCATTCTGTTACCATCCCTGAAATCAGAGCCATGAATCTCACTTTTTAGCTTTTCACAAATGAACGTCATGTAGTCTGTCAGTTATATACATAGGAGGCATCTTTGCAACAAGGATTGAATGCATAGAGGGATCTAACACATTATGTGATAAAGATTTTTTTAATGATCTGTGAGTAGTTGAAAAAAAGTTTTGTTTTCATGTGCTCAGTCCCTCAGTCCTCTGTGACCCCGTGGGCTATAGCCCCTCTGGCTCCTCTGTCCGTGGGATTTTCCAGATGGGAATCCTGGAGTAGGTTGCCATCTCCTCCCCCCGGTGATCTTCCTGACCCAGGGACAGAACCCACATCTACTTGTGTCTCCTGCATTGGAAGGTGAATTCTTTACCACTAGCGCCAACTGGCCCCATTCAAATTACCCTTTAAAATTGCCATAGCACTTAGGCTAAAGACGTCCAGCAAGCCTGTGGTCCACCACTCTAACAACACTAACCCCAAACATCTGGAGCAAGACTGATGGACTGTAAAGGTTCCTGACCTGAGCAAATGCACAGCTTGTTTCACCCACTTCTTCTTTGGATCTGCACACACAGCTAATTTTTTCCTGGTGTAAAAGCTGAAAAAAAAATCAGACAATTTGATTTATCTTTCAAGAAGTTTTAATTTTTTTCCCACAGAATATATAATAGAAATTTCATATTCTAATTGACTGATTGCTCTACACCCTAAACAAGTCATTTGTTTCAGAGGTGAAATGAAATGAAAAAATAAAACTTCTGATAAAGCTTGATGCAAGAAATGAAAGTGATTCTCCCTACCTTTCTCTGCAATTTAACAAATGATTGTGCTGTAATAAGAAGATAAAGTCCCAGAATTATCTAATTTTATTGTTGGTGATTACATGACATACGGATATATCTGATCAATAACTCACATCATTTCAAATATAATATCTCAGATACATCAAGAATATTCTATGTGGTGGTATAACTACTCTGAGTTTTTACTTAGAGCTGCAACCACTTTCTGGCAGAAGATGCACATTTCAAAGTTTATGTCTTCCTTATTTTCCTAAGATAGCATCTTAGTTTATAAATTTATCTTCAAAAGTGATTTTGCCCTCAACTATGTTCATGTTTTATAAACTAAGCTTTTGCCCTATTTCAGTTCTATTTAAAGTGAACTTTGAAGATATATGTACTCCTAAAACAAAGTTATCTTTGCCGCATCAGTAATTTCTGAATGAAACTCCAAAAAGGCAAAGCTTTTTCTACCTGAAATTCTCATGTATTCTTGATACAAATGAATTAGAATCCCTTAGTAACTTACACGACTGCATTGATGTCACAGGCTTCATTGGCCAGCTGCTGTGTGAAGCCCACAAGAAATCTAGGGTGAAGTATTTGTTCTGTATATCGGAGACAGCAGTCAAAGTTGCTTGCTGCTAAAAAGAAATAAAAGGTATTGAGTCCACATGAATTAATTTATTCAGTGACAGGTATCACAGAACTACTCAAAGTTGTGGAAAACCTAGAACCCGATTTATATGGCAAATTAACTATTTAAGGGAATAGTTCCAATGTCTTTGAAACCCAATTTAGCATAGCTTTCAGTTGCCATAAAAAAACTAGCTTGTGTGCTGGAAATTTTGGTTCAATAATACAATATAGAAGCATATGACTTTTCACCAAGGAACAGCTTTAGTAAGAAATACAAACTAACAGTGTTTTATTTCAGTTCACTATAATCACTCAAGAATATGAATACTTCCCACTGGAAAAAACCCTTATATATAGTCTTCTAAATTCAGAAAAGAAATTGGCAGATTTTTAATCTATTATCTTGGCTACTGAACATTGAGAAGAGGGAAAAGACAAGAAGGTACAAAGGAAAATGTGGCTTATAGGAGCTGCTAATACGAGCTACAATTAAAGACTTTTGAAATGGTAATATTAGTTAATGAGAATTTTTAATTTTGTTCATAAAAGTTCAACACTTGTATTTTCAGGAATGCATCTATTGGTGGAAGTGATGTCCTCTTATAGCAATAAAGCAATTCCTGGACACTCCTCCAAGTTAAATTATAACCTGCTGTATCTCTAACCTGCTGTAAGGAATAATTATAGCCACAGAGTTGGCAAATGATGTCCCAAGGCCTTGCAAGGATGAAGTCAGGTGTCATAATCCACACCTAAAGGATGAGTTTTTAACTTTGGCAAAGCTATTTAGTTGAGAGGTGAGAAAGTTGGGGAAATGAGAGTGTTGCTTACATTCCAAAGTGACCCTATTCACTGGTAGTGTTACACAATTTACATCACTCCCAGAAATAACACTTTGGCCTTTCTCTGGATCTCAGTGGTCTCTAAGAGCCTATTCTGAAAAAAATCTACTGAGATTCACAGCAGAGAAAAAAGCCTGGTAGGCAGCAGTAACTGTTCCCTCTTCCATTAGCCAGTGGGATGACAACCCCCATCACTTCCTTTAGAAGATTTTCTAACAGGCTTCCATTCCCCTGGGACACCCCCAGATGAGCTCAAGGCTTAGAAGAAAATGAAAAGAGTTCTTCCTCCTGAGCTGGCAGAAAGAGCCTCACTTACCTTCTGACTTGCTGCAGAGGTGGAGCAACAGCACTGACATCAAAGCAGCCAGGAGCAAATTCTTGCCCTGCACATCATTTTCAACTCGAGGGACAGATGTCTCAGTGCTGGGTACCGAGTTCCTCGGGAGTGCTGTGATGTTTGATAGCAGCCTGGGCCTGGGATGGCCCTACTTATAGCAAATATTGGGAATGTACATAGAAGGCGTGTTCTCACATGGGGTTTTCCCCATTGATTACACCGCCCCAGCCTGTGGTTACAAGGAAAAGCCACAGGAAAAACTTCCTGCCTTTCACTAATGTCGGGAAGGTGTGACCGTCAGGATAGAGGGGAAGGGAAGGCTGAGAAGGGCAAAATCCTTTGAATTTGCAAAGAAGGAAAAGCTTTGCCCTGTGTTCCAGAGGAGGTATCCGTTTTAATTTAATCTCTTGTCTCTGAGAAGAGAGGACAAGGGTTAACAGTGGTACAAAGGTCAGCCCCACTTAGGAACATTCCAGAACTCCTATTGCTACACTCAGCTTTCCAGAGGCAACTGGGGAGGGAGAGGACAAGGTGGGACACCAAGGCATTTATGGTTTCATCATTGGTGCTCAACTGTCACCAAAGCTTTTGAATTTCTAGGGGACTATTCAGAGCTAGTAACACAATTCATATTAGTGTTTCCAGTTTTGGTGGAAAATTTGCTGTTGTTGTTTGGTCTCTAAGTTGTGTCCAACTCTTTGCAACCCCATGGATTGCAGCCCACCAGGCTCCTCAGTCCATGACATTTCCCAGGTAAGAATATTGGAATGGGTTTTTGTTCCCTTCTCCCGGGGAGCTTCCTGACCCAAGGATCAAACCCACATCTCCTGCATTGACATTCTTCACTGCTGAGCCACCCATAGTGGAAAATACCAGCTCTTAAGTAAGACTCAAGCTTCGACTTCATTTAGTTTCAGGTTCACTCCTCTACATCTACATTGACGTGACTCTAATCAATACTGCAGCTCAGAAAGTGAGCTCCCCTCTTCCCTTAACTCTTCATGCCAATGTGGTTACATAACTCAATACAAAGGCTCAGAAGGAAAAAAAAAAAAAGTGGGAGAGCCTTCAGTGGTGAATAATCAACAAAACAAAGGTCAAATTACAATGATAATGTGGTATGAATATCTAACTTATGACAATATAAGAACTCTCCACTAGGAAGAATATCATTGTAAACTAGGCAATAGGTTGTAGGAAGGGTATGAGTATAAAGAAATAACACAAAGCACAGCAAGATCTTCTTGGAGAAGGCAATGGCACCCCACTCCAGTACTCTTGCCTGGAAAATCCCATGGGCAGAGGAGCCTGCTAGGCTGCAGTCCATGGGGTTGCTAAGAGTCAGACACAACTGAGCGACTTCACTTTTACTTCTCACTTTCATGCATTGGAGAAGGAAATGGTAACCCACTTCAGTGTTCTTGCCTGGAGAAGCCCAGGGACGGGGGAGCCTGGTGGGCTACCGTCTATGGGGTCGCACAGAGTCGGACACGACTGAAGCAACTTAGCAGCAGCAGCAGCAGCAAGATCTTCTATGACCCACCTCCCAGAGTAACAGAGATAAAAACAAAAATAAATAAGGGGGACCCAATTAAACTTAAAAGCTTTTGCACAGCAAAGAAAACTATAAATAAGGTGAAAAGACAACCCTCAGAATGAGAGAAAATAATAGCAAATGAAACAACTGACAAAAGATTAATTTACAAAACATACAAGCAACTCATTACAACTCAATATCAGAAAAACAAACAACCCAATCAAAAAGTGGGCAAAAGACCTAAACAGACATTTCTCCAAAGAAGACATACAGATGGCTCATAAACACATGAAAAGATGATCAACATCGCTCGTCATTAAAGAAATGCAAGTCAAGACTACAATGAGTTATCATCTTACACTGGTCAGAACGGCTATCATCAAAAAATCCACAAACAATGCTGGAGAGGCTGTGGAAAAAATGGAACCCTCCTGCACTGTTAGTGGGAATGTAAATTGATACAGCCACTGTGGAAGACAATACGGAGATTCCTCAAACAATGGAGTAGAGCTACCATGTGGCCCAGCAATCCCACAACTTGGCATATACCCTGGGAAACCAAAACAGAAAAAGGCACATGTACCCCAGTGTTCATTGCAGCACTATTTACAGTGGGGAGACAGAGGATGAGATGGTTGGATGGCGTCACTGACTCGATGGACATGAGTTTGAACAAACTCTTGAAGATAGTGAAGGACAGGGAGGCCTGGTGTGCTGCAGGTGATGGGGTCACAGAGTCAGACAGGACTTAGGGATTGAACAGCAGTAGAGCTAGCAGCAACACCTCGAAATACAGCAAAAATAAACAGAATTGAAGGGAAGAATAAACAATCAACAGTAAGTCAGATATTTCAATACCACATTTTCAATCATGAATAGAAAAACCACACATAAAATGCACAAGAAAACAGAAGATTTGAACAGTATAAACCAACTAAACCTACAGACTTCAATAGAATACTCTAGCCAAAAACCATGGAAGAGGCATTTTTCTGAAGTGTACATGGAACATTCTTCCATAAATCATGTGCTAAGGCAGAGAACACATCTTAAGCTTAAAGGGATTGAAACCATACAAAATAAGTTTTCAAACCACAATGGAATCAGAATTCAACAATGGAAGAAAATTTGGGAAATTCACAGCTATGTCTAAACACATATTATACAATATGTGTCTAAATGACTGATGTGTGAAAGAAGAGGTCAATAAAGAAAGTAGAAAATATTTTGAGAGGAAATAAAATGAAAATACAACATACCAAACTTGTATGGTGCCTCAAAAGCACTGATTGGAAAGGAATTTAGAGCAGAGATCAATGAAATCAAGAAAAGCAAAATAGTAGAGGAAATCAAAGGATTCAAAAGTGGGTTCTTAGAGAAAATTAACAAAATTAATGAGTGTTAATTAGACCAACCAAGAAACAAAAGGGAGGGGTAGAGTGAAGAGAAGACAAACTGCTATATCCAGAAATGAAAGGAGAGACATCACTACCAACTTTAAGAAATGAAAAAGACTATAAGGGAATTATGAACAACTGTATGTCAATGCATTAGATAAAACAGATGAAAGAAACAATTGCTAGAAAGACACAAATTATGAACTTGACTCAAGTAGATGTAGAAAGTTTGAATACGCAACAAGCAATCAAATTGGTAACTAGACATATTTCCACAAGGGAAAGTCCAGACACAGATGGCTTCACTGGATAATTCTATCAAATATTAAAAAAATAAAATTAAATCGAAACCAATCCTTTACAAAATTTTTTTAAAAGTATATGAGGAGAAGACAATTTCTAACTCACTCTGTGACAGTACTGTACTGACATCAAAATAAGATAGAGACATTACAAGAAAAAAAACTATAGGCTAATATTTCTTATGAATACAGACACAAAAGTCCTCAACAAAATACTAGTAAACTGTATCCAACAAAATAGAAAAAGGATCACGCACCATAACCTAGGAAATGTAATACATAATAGTAACAGAATGAAAACCAAAAACCATGTGAAAAGCATTTGACAAAACCCAATACCCAATCATAACTAAAAATTCAACAAACTAGGAATGGTCATCTATGAAAATCCCATGGCTTGTTCATACATAATGTTGAAAGACTGAACGCTTTCCTCTTGAGAGCAAAACCATGACAGGAGTGCCCATTCTCACCACTTCTATTAATTGTTGTACTAGAGGTTCTAGTCAGGATAACTGGTCAAGAAAAAGGCAAAGGCACCCAGATGGAAAAGAAGTAGTAACTATCTTAATCTGCAAATGAGATAATCTTGTATGTAGAACATCTAAAGAACCTACTAAAAAACTATTACAACTAATAAATTCAACAAGGTGACAAGATTCAAGATCAATTTACATAAAATCAGTTGTATTTCTATATATCAATAAACCACTTGAACATAGAATTAAGGAAATAATTACTCTTATAGTAGTATAAAAGAATAAAATACTTATGTATACATTTAACCAAAGAAATGAAAAGTAACTTAAAATTACAAAACATTATTAAGACTTCTAAATAAATGGAAAGACCTCCCATGTCATAGGTTGGAAGATCCTTGTTAAGATGTCACTACTCTTAAACTAATCTACAGATTCAACACAAGTCCCAGCAAACTTCCAGCTGAATTCTTTATATATATAAAAATTTCTTTTTAATTGAAGGATAACTGTTTTATAATGTTGTGTTTGTTTCTGCCATACATCAACATGAATCAGCCACAGGTATACACATGTCCCCTCCTTCTTGAGCCTCCCTCCCATCGTCTACCCCATCCCACCCCTCTGGGCTGAACTCCCTGCATCCTACAGCAAATTCCTACTGGCTGTCTATTTTACGTATGGTTAATGCATACGTTTCCATGCTACTCTTTCAATTCTTCTACTCTTTCCTTCCCTGGTGGCTCAGACGGTAAAGCGTCTACCTGCAGTGCAGGAGACCCAGGTTCGATCCCTGGGTTGGGAAGATCCCCTGGAGAAGGAAATGGCAATCCACTCCAGTACTCTTGCCTGGAAAATTCCATCGACTGAGGAGCCTGGTAGGCTACAGTCCGCGGGATCGCAAAGAGTCAGACACGACTGAGCGACTTCACTTTCTTTCATTTCTTTACTTTCTCCTTCCCCTGCTGTATCCACAAGTTGGTTCTCTGTATCTGCATCTCTATTCCCAGCTGACTTCTTTTTGAAGTGGAAAAAGACGGTACTTAAATTTATATGGGGTTGCAAATGATCCCAAAGAGCCTCCCGATTACATAATTTACTATAAACCTAATCAACACATGTGATACTGGCTTCAGTTCAGTTCAGTCGCGCAGTCGTGTCCGACTCTTTGCGACCCCATGAATCGCAGCACGCCAGGCCTCCCTGTCCATCACCAACTCCCGGAGTTCACTCAGACTCACGTCCATTGAGTCTGTGATGCCATCCAGCCATCTCATCCTCGGTCGTCCCCTTCTCCTCCTATACTGATACTGGCTTAAGTATAGACAAATACATCACTGAAATTGAATTGAGAGTCCAGATATAAACCTTTGTATCTATGGTCAACTGATTATTTATTGTGGTGCCAAGACCATTCAGTGGGGGAAAGAAAAGTCTTTTCGAAAATGGTGCTGGGACAACTAGATATCCACATGCAAAAGAAAATTATCTTAATAATGTTAATGATATTACCATAGACAAAAATTAACTCAAAAAGGACCGTATACCTAAATATAAGAGTTTAAACTCTGACCCTCTTAGAAGAAAACATGGAAGTAAATCTTCATGACCTCAGGTTGGGTAATGATTTTTCAGATACAAAACCAAAAGCTCAAGCAACAAAATCAAACTGAACTCTATCAAAACTATGAAGCTTCATGCTTCAGACAGAACTATAAAAATGTGAAAAACTCAACAGAAAAGAAGGAAATACTTAGAAATCATACATCTGATAAGGAACTTAATGCTTGTATACAGAGCATATGAAGAGCCCCTACAACTCAATAATGTAAAGATTTTTGTTGTTCAGTTGCTAAGTCATGCTCAACTCTTTGTACCTCATGAACTACAGCACACCAGGCTTTTCTGTCCTTCACTGTCTGCTGGAATTTGCTCAAACTCATGTCCATTGTGTTGAAGATGCCATCTAACCATCTCATCCTCTGTCACCCCCATCTCCTAATGTAAAGATAAATAATCCAATTTAAAAATGGACAAAATACCTAAGTAAACATTTCTCCTGAGATATGTAAGTGGTCAGAAAGCACATGGAAAGATGTTTAACATCATTAGTCATTAGATAAATGTATATCAAAACCACAATAACATACCACTTCACACCCACAGGGATGGATATCATCAAAAACGATGTGGAGAAGTTGCAATCCTTGTATGTTATTGGTGGGAGTGAAATATGGTGCAGCCACTTTGGAAAACATTTTGACAGTGCCTCAAAATGGTTGATTGTGAAGCTGTCATATGACCCAGCAATTCCACTTTTAGGTATACACTCAAGAGAAATTTATCTCCACACAGAAACTTATATGAGTGTCATGGCAGTATTATTCATAATAGCCCAAAAGTGGAAATAATGCAAATGCCATCAACTGATGAACAGATACATAAATACATAAATGCAGTGAAGTGTACAATAGAATGTTATTTGGCAATAAAAATGAAAAAAGTACTAGTGGATGATACAATATGGATGAACCTTGGAAACATTTAAACAAGTGAAAAAAAAAAAAAAAACACAAAAGGCCACATACTATATGAGTCCATCTATATAAAATGTTCAAAACCAGCAAACCTACAGATACAGGAAGTTGAATACTGATAGTTGAGGGTAGGCTGAGGGGTTAGGGGAAAGGGAGGGGAAGGAAGAGTGACTGCTAAAGGTTATGACGTTTCCTTATTTTTTTAATCAAAAAATAGATAGTGATGACTTCTATAATCCTGTGAATATACTAAAACACATTGAATCGTGCACTTTAAAAGGGTGGGTTTTATGGCATGTGAATTATATCTCAATAAATTTTATAACGCAACAACAAAAATTCTCCCACTCACCTACATCTAACACTCACCCCAGCCCACAGGTAGGCTCTCTTTCTTTTCAAAGATGTGTCATTTCATATTCGTCACTTAAAACCTTTTTAAGAATATGACCTTCAACTAATTTTTTGCTCATTTGGTGAACATGCTAATGAGGTTAACATAAGAAAATTATTTCAAACCTAGTTTATTAGAAACCTATATCTCACTGGAATTCAGATTCTGGCTATTTTTTCAGATATGTCAGGCATTCCTGATGAGTCTTAATTCCTTCATGTAGTAGAGTCTCGGTGTCTTGCTTTTTTTTTCCCCCAGAAAAAAAATTTGACACGTTTTACATGGAAGGTACAGAGTGGCTCATACAGCTGACCAGAGCATGACAACGGCATTCAAGGGAGCTTATAAGAAAATGAAAATACACAAATAACTATAAAATCTAGCAATATGCTAAGTGCCGTCTTCATATAAATATTTCATAGAAATTAACAAAATATGGTCACTTAAAAGTGACTTACCTCCCCTTCCGTTTCTATGATAAACATAAAACATGTCACGCTGATTTAACAGAGTAACCATCAAAAACTATTCTCTTTCTGATAGGGATTCCATGTAAGTTTTTTGGATAATGATACAAGTTCCTTTTAAAACAGCATTGATTAGCATTCCAACATACATTGCTGCTGCTGCTGCTAAGTCGCTTCAGTCGTGTCCGACTCTGTGCGACCCCAGAGACGGCAGCCCACCAGGCTCCCCCGTCCCTGGGATTCTCCAGGCAAGAACACTGGAGTGGGTTGCCACCCAATATAGATTAGGTGCAGACAAATTCTGCACCTTTGATTCCACTTCTAGGAGAATTCTCCAGGCCAGAATACTGAACTGGCTAGCTTTTCTCTTCTCCAGGAGATCTTCCCAACCCAGGGATTGAATCCAGGTCTCCCTCATTGCAGGCAGATTCTTTACCAGCTGAGCCACAGGGGAAGCCCTTGAGATACCTAAAAGAGTTAAAGTCATTGAGTCAGAAAGCACATTGGTAGATGCCCGGGCCTGAGGGGTACAGGGGTAGGAGCGGGTGGGGAGTTAGTTAGTGTTTAATGGGGACAGAGTTTCAGTTTAGGAAGGTGAAACATTGAGTCTCAAGATGGATGATGGTGAAAGTTGTACTTCAGTGTGAATGTACTTAGTGCCACTGCACTGCACAGCTAAACATGATTAAAGTGATATGCTTTATATTATGGGACTTTTACTACAATTAAAGCACATTTTTAAAAAAGAGCATGTATTGGTCACTACCATGTGCTGGGCGTCTTAACAGAGAACATGATGCCTGTTTCCTTGCAGGGGTGTACATGATGCAAAGACAAGGAATTAGACGGCCCTGAACTCTCTGGCTTCCACACAAGTGGGTCCTGGCTGAGCTCCAAGGAACAAACATGCTTCTTACCATGGTTTCTGAATAGAACCAAACTGTAGAATTTCTAAGATAGAGAAGGGTGGTGACCATCCAGCTCAATATCTTAATTTTAAAGATAAGGACATGGAAGCCAGAGAGTGGTTTGACTTCATCAACATTGAACCATTATGACCAGATCTAGAATTCAGATCCTCCTCCCCAGGTCAGAGATTGTTCTGCATTCCTCCTCAAAGTTTTATTATCTGATTATCAAATGGGTGGAATTATATATCATCAACTTATATTTCTGTTTTCTTTAGATAATGACACAAATTATAGTTTCTATACAGGCTTAATCATGTACACCAAACACTGAAGCATTGCATAGATGGCGAACAAAAAAAAATAACAAGCCCCAGCTTCGTTGGAGGGTGGCAACAATGCAAATCCCACAATGACAGCTTGACACAAATCAAGCCTCTTGCTTCTTGGCATGAATTTGGACTCCTCTGAAAGCAGGGCCTCAGGTATAGATAACTTATTTGAGACATAATCCCAGGAAACAAGAGTCAGGCAGGGAGATGAAGCAGGGGAAGGATTTTAAGGTCATTCTGTGGGCACTGGGAGATCTGTTACAATAGAACCTCCAGAGAAGCAAAGACATGTCTTACAGGGTTATCCCCCTGAAGAGTGGCAGACTGACCATTTGTCAGCCAGCTCACATGCCTCATTATCTCAAGAGTGTCCTGGAGGCATTCAACCCCTTATATTTTCAAGCTATGCTTGAACTTCCCAGGTGGTGTTGGTGGTAAAGAATCCACCTGCAAATACGGGAGATGCGAGAGACATGGGTTCAATCCCTGGGTCACAAAGGTCCCCTGGAGTAGAAAATGGCAACCCAATCCTGTATTTTTGCCTGGAAAATTTCATGGACAGAGGAGCCTGGTGGGCTACAGCCCATGAAGTAGAAAAGAGTTGGACATGACTGAGCACACACACACACACACACACACACACACAGGAGTGAGGAGGCTAGTCCAGCATTCTCTCTAAGCCCTGAGAAAGTTTTGGAGCAGAAAGACAAGCATAGCATCCTCCAGGTAAGTTGCTGTCCAAGTGATATGATCTCAGTTCACTCCACTCCACTACCCCTGGGGCTGAAATCAAAGGTAAACTGAAAGAACATGACTGTAGGTTTCAGAGATAACTTGCTACAATAGTTTAAGAAAGCTTTCCTAGGAATACCAATTTGAAGCAAGCAGTTAAAAGGAAATAACTACTGTATATGCTAAGGCCAGATGATTTCTGCCTAGAACCCAGCAGGACAGCTCTGTCTTGTGAAAAATATTTTCCAGAACATACTGAATACACACATGTCTTGCTTCCTCGTGTCCCACTGATCCTGAGACAAAAGCTTTGTCATAAATTCATTATGTTTCAAGGCTGTGTAGTCACACTGAGGAATACTTATATGTTGGATCTAGGAAAACCAAAGCCTAATGTTTCTGAGGCCCACAAAGAAGCCTGAAAATGTCATCAATACCACTAAAGAAATAGTCAAGAGAGGAATTGCCAAAAGATGCCACTGTGACTTGCAGTGTGAGCCAGAGCCGAGGTGCTGCGTCAGTGCAAACATCATGAGGAGAAACACCACGATAAAGAGGTTTTCAGTCTCTACATTAAATACTCCTGTCAATATGATTTTTTGGTAACATTTTTACAGGGAGTAGGTCAGATATCAGTTTTCAAAAATATGTATATGACGTTACTCTCTGATAGCCACTGGTTGTTGCTGTTTAGGTGCTCAGTCATGTCTGACTAATTGAGACCCCATGGGCTGTAAGCCCACCAGGCTCCTCTGTCCATGGAATTCTCCAAGCAAGAATACTGGAGTGTATTGCCATTCCCTTCTCCAGGGGATCTCCCCGACTCAGGGGTTGAACCTGGGTCTCCTGCATTGCAGGCAGATTCTTTACCATCTGAGCTCCCAGAGAAACACAGCCACTGGTAGACTCATGCATTAATTGTTTGACATTTTTTGTTTTTGTTTTTTCAAGAACCAAAAGAGATACCACGGAGAGATTGTTAAAGCACTGGTTGTAGGTCCAGTAAAACTGGAAATCAGCCTCATTCTGAATTTCTTCAGGACTGTTGTTTAGACCAAAATAAAGAGACCCCTATAACCAGTCTTATGATAACAGGAATGGAGCTTGAGGGCTGCCGAATAAATATTTTAGTTTGGACACCCACCCTAGTCTATGATCAAAGTCATATATGTTTTATATGTTAAAGTGTGTATTCCTTTTCTGACCTACTGAGAGACCCTCCAGTTCAGATTTAGTTTCTCTGTAGGAAGAGGAATAAAATTTGGCTCACTCCTCCTTGCTTTGTTTATCCTTATGGGAGGCTCTTCAATACTCTCCGGTTTCCATCTCCTCAGTTCTGGGTGGTCACAGCAGAGGAGTGTCATTAACGACATACGGGAAGAAATCAGCAGAGCTATTACAGGACCGTCATAACCAGTGGACGCAGATGGTGCCAAAGTTTCCTGTGCATAACCATAAAACCTCACCTTCCCAAAGCCAACAAGGTAAGGCTATCAGATAGTTTGAAGGTGGAGTCATGAGTCTGATGAATGGAGAAGACAATGTTCCTTCCCTGCCTTGACATCTTCTCCAGGAGAAGAATTGCATTTGAGATGCCAGCATCCAAGCCCATGATACCGACACATGTCTGTATAGTCAGAGCTATGATTTTTCCAGTAGTCATGTGCAGATGTGAGAGTTGGACCATAAAGAAGGCTAGATGCTGAAGAATAGATGCTTTTGAATTGTGGTGCTGAAGAAGATTCTTGAGAGTCCCTGGGACTGCAAGGAGATCAGACTAGTCAATCCTAAAGGAAGTCAATCCTGAATATTCACTGGAAGGACTAATGCTGAAGCTCTGATACTTTGGCCACCGGATGAGAGGAACTGACTCATCGGAAAAGACCCTGATGCTGGGAAGGATTGAAGGCGGGAGGAGAAAGGGATGATGGAAGATGCGATGTTTGGATGGCATCATTGACTCAATGGACATAAGTTTGAGCAAACTCCAGGAGACAGTGAATAACAGGGAATCTGGGAATATTGCCATCCATGGGGTCTCAAAGAGTAGGACATGACCAAGCAACTGAACAACAAGTCCATGGTGGGCTAACCATACACAGGACCATTGGATCTGAAATCCCCTCCATTCTAATGCCGGTTTTCTTTCTCTCTCTCCTCCAGACACTCCGCTAAATTTGCTGGCTTCCCACCTTTGAGTTCCCACTTGGCTTATGTCAAGGTCTTGAATGATTTTGTCAGTATGCTGGGGTTTTTGTTTTTTGTTTTTGCTTGACTGCTCCATACTTGTCAAATGGCCACTGAAAATTCTAACTTTTCTCTTACTGTCAGAGTCTCCATCTTGCTGTCATCTTGGGCTACATAGCCTCTGGTCCTTTTGTAGTTGGCAGATTGAGGATTTCCTACTTTGTAGCCAGTACACCTGACAATGAAGACTTGCTTCCTCTCAAGGATACAAAAATCACATTAACAGCAGTTTCATCATCCCATTGACAACCTTCAGTAACTTCTACTCAACTGTTTTGACCAACTAGGAAGTCACCCTCCCCTTCACTTAACAGAAAATATTATAAAAACTTTAAAAGGAGAGCATAAGAGAGGGTAGTGAGGAAGCTTGTTGATACAAGGGCAGTAACATCACAAAGTCTATGGAGGGCCCAGCAGATGGACCATTGGTGCTTGTTTTTGACTTTGGGAAAATGGAAACATTCTTTACAGACATCTAGAAAAAAATTTCTCTGCTGTGCCACTATGAGAGAATGAATCTTTCCCATTGAATTCTAAGTGGAATTCTGATTTATGAAAATGCTATGGCCACCTTCCTGCTGTGGAAAATCATTTCTCCTTGGTCTTACTTTTTTAAACATATACACGCCTGCATTCACACACACACACAAACACCCACACAAGTACTTTTTGTTGTTCAGCCATTCAGTCATGTCCGACTCTTTGCTACCCTGTGGACTGCAATATGTCAGGCTCCTCTGTCCTCCACCATCTCCTGGAGTGTGCTCAAATTCATGTCCATTGACTCTGTGATGCTATCTAACCATCTCATCCTCTGTCACCTCCTTTTGCTTTCACTATTTTCCAGCATCAGGGGCTTTCGCAATGAGTTGACTCTTCACATCAGGTGGCCAAAGTATTGGAGCTTCACCTTCAGCATCAATCCTTCCAATGAATATTTAAGACTGATTATACTTCTATTCACATAAAAGGAAAAGTAGGGGTGAAGGGTAAAGAACGTGAGTGATTACCCCTTCAAGGAAAGATCCAGAGAGGGTGCCTCATTGACACAGGCCCTATTGTTCACCCAAGAGAAGAGGAATTTATTTATTCAACAAGGGTATTTGTGCACCTCATTAGCACTAGAAACTATTCATGGTACCGAGGATAGCATAGTAAACAAAACAAAGTCTCTACCCACGTGCAACTTGGATTGTAGTAGAAGAGACAGACACGAAAGACATTAACAGGTAAGTAATATTAGGTAATGTAAGTGTTATGAAGAAAACTAAAGTGGGATGATGAAAAAGACTGTTCATGAGTGCCATTTGAGTGAGGTGATCAGGAAATGTCTTGCGTGCCCTTTAGGTGAGGCCATCTGGAAAGAACCTCTGAGGGAGACAGTGAGCAGAGACTGAATGAAGTCAAAGAGAGAGCTCTGTAGGGTCTGGGCAAAGAGCACCCAAAATGGAGGCAACAGCAAGGGTAACATCCCCAAGACAGGGAACTGCTTGGGAAGCTTGAGGGACAGCAAGGCCCGTGTGCTGGAGGAGAGGGAGTGAAGGCCAGGGTGGTATGGAATGAGGACAGAGAGGCAGCCAGGAGAGAGATCAGGTAAGACTCTGTTGGCCTTTGCCAGGAGTTTGCTTGGTTTTTCTAACTGGGGTGGAGGTCCACGCATGCTCAGGCACTCCATCGTGTCTGACTCTTTGCAACACCATGGACCATGGCCCGCCAAGTTCCTCTGTCCATGGAATTTTCCAGACAAGAATACTGGAATGAGTTGCCATTTCCTCCTCCAGTGGATCTTCCCAATCCAGAGATCCAACTCGCGTCTCTTGCCTTGGCAGGAGAATTTATTAACACTGGGAAGCCCAAATGGGACAGGATAGGATGCCATTGGATAAATTTGGGTAGGGAAACAGTATAAGATTTTAAAAGGAGAACAGGTCTTCCCTTGTGATCCATTGGCTAAGACTCTGCACCCCCACTGCAGAGGGCCCAGGGTTCAATCCCTGGTCGGGAACTAGATCCCACATGCTGCAACCGACTTGGTACAGTCAAGTAAATAAAGAAGTAAAAATAAATATTAAAATGAGAACAGGATAGAAGCAAGGAAAGCAGTGAGGAAGTTTGTTGATAGCAGGGTGGACATGGTAGAGATGGTCAGAAGTAGTTAAATTGGGAATATAAAGATAAAAAGAAGAGATATTTTGTATATATTTGGATAGTGAATGTGAAAGAAAAAGTAGGAATGATTCCAAGTGTTTTGCCTTAAATAACTAAGGGAGTGGTAGTGCAATAACTAAGGGGAGCAGTGAGAGCAGAGTGGATTATTGAGGGAAGAAAAGAACCAGGATTCCTGTCCTGTCTATAATGCTCAATGGACATCCAAATGGAGAAGCTTCTTTCCCCCACATATGACAGTCTCACCTGGACTCAAGCATAGGTGAAGCCAACCTTGCTTTTGAGGACTTAATTGGTTAACAACCAATATAAAATCAATAACTGTCTGGAGAAGTCAATGGCACCCCACTCCAGTACTCTTGCCTGGAAAATCCCATGGACGGAGGAGCCTGGTAGGCTGCAGTCCATGGGGTCACCAAGAGTCAGACACGACTGAGTGACTTCACTTTCACTTTTCACTTTCACGCATTGGAGAAGGAAATGGCAACCCACTCCGGTGTTCTTGCCTGGAGAATCCTAGGGACGGGGGAGCCTGGTGGGCTGCTGTCTATGGGGTCGCACAGAGTCGGACAAGACTGAAGTGACGCAGCAGCAGCAGCAGCAGCAGCAGCAACTGTCTGGAACCGAATATAAAGCCACCTTAGAGACTACTTAGACATTTTTAACATTCAGTTCAGTTCAGTTCAGTTCAGTAGCTTAGTCATGTCCGACTCTTTGCAACCCCATGAATCGCAGCACGCCAGGCCTCCCTGTCCATCACCAACTCCCGGAGTTCACTCAGATTCATGTCCATCGAGTCAGTGATGTCATCCAACCATCTCACCCTCGGTTGTCCCCTTCTCCTCCTGCCCACAATCCTCCCAGCATCAGAGTCTTTTCCAATGAGTCAACTCTTCGCATGAGGTGGCCAAAGTACTGGATTTTCAGCTTTAGCATCATTCCTTCCAAAGAAATCCCAGGGCTGATCTCCTGAATTCAAAATGCACTGGTTGGATCTCCTTGCCGTCCAAGGGACTCTCAAGAGTCTTCTCCAACACCACAGTTCAAAAACATTAGATTATATTTAATTTAATGAAATTTCAAACAAACAAGACATCTGACTTTCAACATGGGTTGGGGGCATAGGTTGTTTAATGAAACATTTTGCCACTAGTATGTATAACAGAACCTTCACTGTTAATGTTACACAGTATGCTACGTATCTCAGAAGAAAATTTTAAAACCATGATGGACATTTGAGAGGGAAATGTTTTATGTAATTCAGCACTATCTTTTGAAATCCCAGTTTTTCCAAAATGTGAGTCATTGTTTAATGACTTTTCCCTGGTCAAAAAGAACATATGACATATCCTCAAGAAAAGGAAACCACAACAACTCAAGCAGGAGAGGATATGCTACTGTCTGGGAAAAAAGTGCTTCAGATACTTAGAAAAACTTCTTCTATATGTGTGAAAGTAAGCCACATTATTTTAAAGCATTTTAAAATACAATTTCTCTTTCTTTCACATTAATTTTCTAATTCAATGTGCTTGTCATCAAAAAGTCTGTCATTAGACTTAGAAAACAAATTCATGGTTACCAAAGGGGAACAGAAGGGGAGGGATAAATTAGGAATATGGGGCTAACAGATACACCACTGTATATAAAATAGATAAACATCAAGGATTTACTGTATAGCACAGTGAACCATATTCAGCATTTTGTAATAATCTGTAATGGAAAAGAATCTGAAAAAATATATATATACAAATATGTATATATCACTTTGCTGTATATCTGAAGTTAATGCAATACTGCAAACCAATTATAGTTTCATTTTTTGAAAGTTTGTTGCTGCTGTGCTGTGCTTAGTCGCTCAGTCATGTCCAACTGTTTGCACCCCATAGACTGTAACCCACCAGGCTCTTCCGTCCATGGGGATTCTCCAGGCAAGAATACTGGAGTAGGTTGCCATGCCCTTCTCCAGGGGATCTTCCCAACCCAGGGTTCGAACCCAGGTCTCCCACATTGCAGGCAGATTCTTTACCATCTGAGCCACTGGGGAAGCCCAAGAACACTGGAACGGGTAGCCAATCCCTCCTCCAGGGATCCTCTCTACCCAGGTATTGAACTGGAGTCTCCTGCTTTGCAGGCGGATTCTTCACAAGCTGAGCTACCAGAGAAGCCTAAGTTTGTTGTTACTAGATGGTATAACACTGGTTATTCCAGATCCATCTCTTTAAAATTCTTTTGATTTTCTGATAGTCTGTATTTTGCTTCTTCTGAATGAAGAAGTTGGGGATTTGGCTGCCTTTCAAGAAATCTTTCATTATGAAGGAAACCATTCTCAAAGTACGTAAGGGCTCAGGAGATTTTAGCAAGAGTTTCCCGCTATAAATCTGGAAGCCAATGAATCTCCCTTGTTACTTCAAACTAGATTGCCTCATCAATCCAGTCAACAGCCCATGACTAAATTTTTCTTTGAAATAAAAAAAATCTCATCTACAGAGACAACTTAATGCCATCAATGTGATTGATTTTTTTTTATCTTCAAGTCTTTTAGGAAATATGAACTTTCCAAATTATAGTACTGATACTACAAAACTGGTGCTGCCTTTCTTTGCTTAATTACTAATAGAGTCCCCAAGACTGGCTGGTTCAAGCCAAGATGTGTGCCTTGAAATCCAGGTTGAAAAAGAGCAAAAAGGCTACACAAAATATCATGAGATTGAAATCTCCTAAGAAATTGGATAAATACCATACAAGACACCAAAGTATTCAATGTTCACGCTGCATGTGTATGGGTATGGAACAATGAGAAGACATCTAAATTTTCTAGGTTTAGATTGTTGAACCATGTACAATGATTGGCATGTTATACATCAAAAATAGTCTTAATCTTCTATATTTGCAACATTTATTTAAATTTCATCTTGCTAAAAGGTTTCACTTCTTTTGTTTATAATTCTAAAGCATAGGTCATATTTTCATTAAAGGGTTTTCACTGATGAGATGCTAATGCTTCTTGGTTTAATAGAGTTCCCTTTTAACAATATTCAGTGGAAAATGCAATAAATATTACTCAACAGTGTTATGACTGATTTTAGTATGATAACTTCCTGATGAGACAAACAAGCTAACATTTTATGAATGATTTGAGGCTAAATACAGGACATAGAGAAAAGTTTCCTTATGTATTCAGAATGGTTGCTGTGAGATGAGGGAAGCAATGATGAAAGCATCATATTTATCTATAGACTCTAGAGTCATATCTGCTCCTGGGTTGTTTTAATGGTTTAAAAGAAATGGTTGAATATTTAGTCTTTTCCTTGCAAAAAAAAAATATTATCATAAAGTGTGTATGTCAAGCTGAATACATAAGTCTTCTAGTGTCTTTTCTTCTCTTAAGGATGAAGAAAGTCTGGAGGACATAATGCACACACAAAAAAATAGAGCTTTAAAGATATTTGTGCACTTAAAAATATAACACCACCATATAATCTGTTTAAATAAAAAAGATATAAACAAGTCAAAAGAGAAATGTAAAGATTAGTCATATATTCACCATCCAGAGGATTTCAGTGGTTGAAAAAAAAAAAACTGTGTAAACTTCTAGACTTAATTCTATTAGAGTATCCACATATTTAACATAAATTTAATGAGTGCTCATATTCTCCAAAACTTATCCTTTTCATTTAAGAATATAGATAAATCATCCATTCATATTAACAAATGTACTCTCTATGCCATCGTTTTAAATTATTGTGTAGTTTCCCATTGCATAATCATCCTTGGTTTAGTTCCTTAGGCTGTTTCTAGTTTTTCAGTTTTTATAAACAGCACTATAAAGGACAAACTACAGATGAATATTTGCACATATTCTTAATTATTCTCTTAAAGTAGGTCCAAGAAATGCAATTTCAGGGACTTTAAAAAGTGTACAACTTAATATCAATAGATTTGAGATTGCAAAGCTACCTACTAGAAACCTCTGATAGGGTAAACTCAGATCCCTGTACATTTCACAATATCCAGAATTACATGTATTTACTTAAGACTTTTTATGAAATAGTCTAAAATGTAGCAAATGCCAGCACACTATCAATTACTATGATAAGTCCTAGCTTCTGCCTCATTAATTGTTGGGTACTTTTTACTTTTTTCTGGCACAAAGACAAAATGCCCTGTGAAATGTACACACCACACCCTGAACTCTTAAAGTAAATATTTTGCCAGGGAAATCGAAGAACCGGAAGAAGAGAGCCAGTGGAAGGGAGGAGAGCAGTCCTGTACTTTCCGAAGGAGCCTCTAAGTACTGAGTGTATTTGTTTAACAGATCAAAGGTTTTAAATAGGTAATTGAGTTATTGCTCTGATGATGAAATCTTGGTAGCTCCCTGTTGTAAATCTGAAAATTCCCCTGCATGCCTCTCAAAGCTAACATGAAGGAGCCAGCTATAATAACCTATAAGGCAGAGAATAATTTGCTTAGGAATGCTGCTGGGTCAAGGCACAGGTAGGGACCTAGGCCACAAGTTCCTTCAGAGCAGATAGTTTCACATTTGAGCCAGCAATTTCTGCCTGGTCTATATGAATACCATCAGCTAAAAGGCCAGCATGTGACAGGCTCCAAGTTCTAATATGTAATGTTTAAACATTCCAATGTTAGGTAGGTTTGCTGTACTCCGGCTAGGGATCATTCAGCTATTCATTTGTTTATATTTTGGAGCTTTTCTAGAAATGACTAAACCTAATTTTTCATTTAAGGCAATCTGTATCTACCAAGAATACAATCAGAAATGCTTGAGAAAATTGTACACATGACTGATCATAGCAGCGTTACAGAGAACAGGAAAGAAAATACCCAAACAGTTAAAAATAGAGTTCAGTTCAGTTCAGTTCAGACGCGCAGTCGTGTCCGACTCTTTGCGACCCCATGAATCGCAGCACGCCAGGCCTCCCTGTCCATCACCAACTCCCGGAGTTCACTCAGACTCACGTCCATTGAGTCTGTGATGCCATCCAGCCATCTCATCCTCGGTCGTCCCTTTCTCCTCCTGCCCCCAATCCCTCCCAGCATCAGGGTCTTTTCCAATGAGTCAACTCTTCGCATAAGGTGCCCAAAGTACTGGAGCTTCAGTTTTAGCATCATTCCTTCCAAAGAAATCCCAGGGTTGATCTCCTTCAGAATGGACTGGTTGGATCTCCTTGCAGTCCAAGGGACTCTCAA
>SJXQ01010555.1:375190-469881 GCA_006408695.1 Aepyceros melampus | reverse complement strand
ACAGAAACTAAAACTGAAGACAAACTTTTAAAAGTTAGTGATGCCGTAACCACTGGAGCGGGCATGTACGCCCGTGGTGCACACCAGCAGACTCAACCAAGGAAAAGAAAGCGCCCCACTGAGCCTAGGTTCACTGGCCACTCACTCCTTTATATCCAAGCCTCCCTCAGATGCCTGCCATGCAAGACCCTACCCTTCTGCCCCCTCACCCTCCCTGTAACACATCTGTGTGTCCTGCTACTCGGCTATCTATGCAAAGAGTTAAAGGTGTCACTCAGCAGGCACATGGGCGCCAATCAGAGATCCAAGAATATCCAGCAAAAGAGAGTGGCAATGGGTCAACAATACGAAGTTTTCACTCATCAGTAGTGAAATGAGAACAATGAAGACAAAGCAGTGTATATTTCAAGAGACTTAAATATGCTAGATTTCAAGGACTATCCTTGTATCAGTCAGGATCCCAAAAGGGAAAAAGATGGAATATTTGAATAACGATCATCACAAAGGGACTAATAACAAAGGCGTTGGTGGGTGTAAAAGAACCCTAAGACAGTGAAAGTCCAGGAAAGTGGGCTGATAGCAGCTCACCTGTCACCATTCCTGGGTGAAACCGTCAAAGGTGCAGGGAATGGTTACAGGATCAGAGCAGACCTTCTACCAGTGGCTTTGACTTTCTCAGAGGGACACCGACAGCCTGTGGGAACCTCACAGGAAAGAACAGGATAAACGCCTGCCTTCACTCTCCTCCATCCCTCTCTCTTCTATGGGGAACCTTGATAGAAGCCCAGGAACTCTGTTAATGGGGCCACACAGGTGGGCCTTCAGGGCAGAAAGAAGGGAGCAATGCTAATCGAGAGAGGCTCCCTACACACTCTTTTCTATTTAAGACTTCATATCTCTTCCTTTCATCTGGTGGTGTTTTAGAGGGGAAAAAAAAGATATATTATGAGGATGGCAATGGACAGTAGTTGCTGTTTTTTAATGTCCTTAACTTGACAAAATAAAATGATACCAATGCTAACTTGGTCCCTGAAGTGGGAATTACTGAGCTTATTACTTGTGACATGCTAAGTCGTTGTTAGGCGTCAGTATTTGATGCTGAATTGCATCATTCTCTCTCCTACAATAAACACCTTTTTAATGGCAAAGATGTTTGTTTAACTTTTATGTCTCTTGTGCTTTCTAAGGAGCCATGGACTGTGCTGGGCCCAGAGCTTACAACAAGTGCTTCTGTTGAAGGCCCCCACCCCTGTCTAAGATGCTCCATGCTAGAAGAAACTAAGAGAGCTGAGGACCCAGCTAAGAGTCTCTAAAACCAGACCCTTAAAACTGACAGTCTCTCGGACCCAGGTTCAAATGTAGCTCTACTGTATTTAATGTTAATGTTGGAGTGTAACATTATCTTGCCCAGGTCTCATCTTAAAAAGGCAGGGCAGGGGGAGGTGAATAGGACAAAAGAACCCACCTCATAGCATATCTAGCCTATGGTGCAACTGTCAACACGGGCATCCTGGAAATCATGGCTATTACTACATATAACATCACTGTAACTGAAAAGGTGGGGGGGCTGGTCTTCGCATGTCACCTGCAAGGAACTGGGTACTTCCTAACTCTTAATTCTTTGTCTGGGATGATATCCCTGTAGCTCCTGATGGGTGCCTCCAAGGCAAAGATGAGCCAGAAAGCAATCAAGAATGCTTGGGCTTCTAAGTTATATTCCTCAACCCTCAAGGATACAGTAGTGACAAACTGTGAGGTACTTTATTTTACCCACACTAATCTATGAATTCAACAGATATTATCTTATCTAATCCCCATAAGGACTTGCTGAAGTAGGTGTTCTCAGGCCCATTTTAGTGATGAGAAAACTGAAGTAGAACCAGAAACCAGCTTGGTAACGCTATGGTCTCTGGGAAACTGGTCTCCTTTTTCCCGGCTGTGCTGCACGCATGTCCAATCTTAGTTCCCTGACCAGGGATCGAATGCACTCCCCCTGCAGTGGACGCTGGATTCCTAACCACTGGACCACCAGGGAGTAGTAACACTCCAACCTACTCCTATCCTGGAGTAAGTAAACCATCCCCACCTCCCACCAATTTCCTAGGATGGGTGGGATTTAAAGTCATTTTGCAACAGAAAGTTATTTTAATTTTTATTTTGTTTTTGTCCCCAAAGTAAGACTATATGCCTTAATTTAAAATGTGAAGAATTTTCTGTTGTCTGAGTGATGAAGACATCCTCTCAAGTATGCTAAAGTTTAATCTGACTCCCTTAACATGATGAAATGGATTTGCCATGGAGGCTCCCTAGTGTATTGGGTTCCAGTTTCCCAAGCCAGTCCCTTCTCTTTCAACCACTGCCCCCTCCACCACCAGATGTCTGGGTGACTTTTGTGGCTCAGTGGATTTTGGAAATTCATCCTGGCACAATTAGAGAGAGTAAGCAAATACAAGACTGCTCTGAGGGGCAATTTGTCAAATGTAATGTGGCCATCTTTCATGGCTTTGCCAAAGGCATTTGAGTATCATACAAGTAATTCAAAAACCCTAAATATTTTATGTTCCTAAATACATTTTTAATACACACTAATCTAAAACCTGTTAAGCAGCAGTCTGCTCCCCTACCAGAAGGCCATCTCGAAAGAAAACCTAAGAAACATCCTGTCGTTAATTCCCAGTTCCATTTCTTTTCCTTTGGATTTACCATGCATTCATCTTTTTTCCTCCCTAAGATTAAAAAAAACAATTACACAGACACAAGAAAACACATCCCGGCATTCTCTCTAAATAGGGAAGCATTTGATATGTAGAGAAGATGCCTTCCGTCAATGGTTGAACCAGCCTACCCTTCCTTTAGCCAAATTAATAGGGTGTTAACGTCACAGTCTATTTTTTCTTAACTACTTTCAGGCTGCCATAATAAAAACTAGCTTGGCACTCATATACTTAGCTCTGGCCATTAAAACAGAACAAAAGAAGATAAAGGAGCACAATTCCAGTGTTAAAGCTCAACCAAGGTACCTATAAAGAACATTCTCTAAAAGCACAAACAATAACAATAGAACTCAGATTCAACCACCACCCAACCCAGATGTTCTAACGTGCTGAGTGACTTCAACTCATTCCTTTCTCATCTCCTGATCTTTTTTTCACCTAGTTTTATAGGCACATGGCACCCTGCCCAGGTACGAAGTTCAGTGGGGCCCATATTCCTTGGAGACCCTAAAAGGAAGAAGAAAACTCCTTGTCCCTGTTGGTCTATGGAAATCACAGTGGGAGCCGTCCAAATCAGTCACAGTCATTGGTGATCTGGCAGATGCCATGAATGAGAAGAGCAGTCTTCCCAGACAATCACCGAAAGCCTTACGCCTATTTAGGACACTTTAATGCAGAAACCAAGTAAACCTTCCTATTTTGTGTAGCTTTTATTTAAACATAAACATATGATTTAGACATGCTCCCTCCTGTTATAAACTTTTTTTTTTTTGCTCTGTTCGCTAAGCACAGTTCACATTATTATCTTCACATGTACAATGGCAGTGGAATAATTTGAGACCCAGGGCTTTATTTAATAATGTAATTATCCTATACTGGATTACTTAAAAGGGGCTTTGTATTTTAAAGTTCTAGTTTTTCCCATACTGGCGATACGCTCTGACACAGTAAATGATTCAGGCTTTAGTCAAAAGCTCTAAATTCAGTTTGGAAAAATATTGAGTGTTTTTGAATAAGACAGGATTAGCATAAGAGCCAATTTGCAACCACAGTTGGTGACCTTTCTACTCCTGTTCAAAGACTGTGGTGTGGAGGCCAACACAGAGGACAGGCCACGAGCAACGACAACCGCCTTATTCCAATGCTCCGCCACCTCAGGGATGGTATATATAAACCAGAGAATAAAGCCCAAGTTTTCCTCAAGGTACACTTCCTGAAGGCAGGGCTGTGACTTGTCTTCCATACCTTCTGATATTCTACATACTACCAGGAGGAGCGAATGAATAAACGAGTGCGTGAATGAATGAAGGCCATTGGATGTTCTGACTAAACAGTTGCAGAAGGGAATCCAGAAGGAGCCAACACAAGCTGAGCATTCACAAACTGAGCTTCGTCCAATGCTATTGTCTGGAGGAATCTTGTTTGAGTCTTCCCCAACTCAACTCAGTCTGATCCAACTAAGCCGTATTCTGCTGTGTGCCAGGTATTGGGCTGAGGACCAGCCATGGACAGATAAGGATAAAGATGACACTGGTGCTGCCCAGGGCTCTTGTTTCTTGCCTAGGAAGTGAAGGTTACTCTCGCTCTCTCTAGTCTCCTTTGCGAGAGAACCCATTCATTCTTTCATGTTCAATGTCCAGCACATATCCTTGAGCCTCCACTCTCGGCACAGCAGGGGGCCAGGGAAGAGCAACAGTCTAGCAGGGACAAGGGACACAGACAGTAACCCATAGTCCTCAGCTAAAAGTGACTTATGGAATGAGAAACTGTCATAAGTGATCTCATTCATTCAACAAATATTTATGGAGTGCTAACTATATGTCGGACTTCCCTGGAGGCTCAGTGGTAGACAATCTGCCTGCCAGTGCAGGAGATGCAGTTTCAGTCTTTGGGTCAGGAAGACCCCCTGAAGAAGGAAACAGTAACCCACTCCAGTATTCTTGCTTGAGGAAGCCCACAGATAAGAGGAGACTGATGGGCTACAGTCCATGGGCTCGCAAAAGAGTCGGACGTGACTTAGCACCTGAACAACTGTATGTCAGGCTTTGGGATTATCATCAGGAATTACATAAAAATCCCTACCTTCCTGGAGCCTACAGTTGTGGCGGAGGGGTACTGTTTGTGTCTGTGTTGGGGGAGAGGGATGTAGGGAGTCAGATAATAAAATATGAGGCTAAAGACCTAGAAGAGGCCATAATGGGAGACAAGGGGTAGGACTGGGTATGATGTCAAAGCAAAGGTCAGGGAGGAAGAGGAGGAAGTGAGGATAAAAGGGGAGAGAGGTGGGAGAGGAACGGTGACACTGCACACGGAAGGAGCAGAGGACACAAAGGCACTGGGAGGGACGTGGTGTACTGTCAAACTCAAGGTGAAAAAAAAAAAAAGGAAAAAACACACAACATACACACATCCTCGAGCTGATGCATGCTTCTAAATTTAAATCCAGACTCCTTTCCTCTAAATTTCCGGCAGGTTTAGCACGGAAGCTACTCCATAAATCAATTTCCATTATTAAAATACTGACTTGTGAAGTTGCTCAGTCGTGTCTGACTCTTTGCGACCCTATGGACTGTGGCCCACCAGGCTCCTTGGTCCATGGGATTTTCCAGGCAAGAGTACTGGAGTGGGGTGCCATTGCCTTCTCCAATCTGCTTAATGCCACCCTTTTCTCAAATCTTTAATACCTACATAGGTATGTTTTAAACATTTTATCAAAAACCACGTTTCATCTTCCCTGAAACAGATGAGTTCTCCCATGCAAACAGCTAATTTCCACAGAATTTAAAAGATGGAGGGCCAGCTGCTCCCTGACATATGCATGAAGTTGAAGGGTGGCTAAGAGAGGCATATCTCCTATAGGTACACTTGTCAGGAACACAAACTGGGACAACAATCCCTTTCATTTGGATGTTTAGGTCTTCTTTACATGGCTATATGCCAACCTGATTTAACACCTCTCCTTAACTATGGCGCATGGAATGTACCTATGTTTTTACACACTTAGGAGCCTGTTTAATTATACCAGTTATAGGTCCTCATTCCCCTTCTCCCTACGGACTCATCATCACACCAGACACAATGCCCTTTCCAGCAAAACTCCCCTAAATCACTGGTCAAGACATGAAGTTTTAGAAAGACTCAATATAATTTGTTGACATGGTCAAAGACTAACAAACCTTTGATGGATTAAAGCGATCAGCTATCTATTATTAATACATACGTCATCTAAAATTAAATGCCCAGAAAAGTGGGTAGGTGTTTGGAAGGGGCCACTCAAAGAAAATACATAATAACAAAAAAAGGAGAAAAAAAAAAAAAAGACAAGACAGGGTAAGAGGATTATCTTCCAATCCTCACCAGACTAGCTTTATGCTAAAGTGACTGTTTCCACTGACTGTGCTGGGCATCCTCTATGAGGGTGCCCAGTGACCCCTAGCTGTCTGGATTCATGCCCTTGTGTGATCCCCTCCCCTTGAATGTGGGCTGGACACCACATCTCACATCTAACAAACAGACCTATAATATAAAAGTGATAGGATTTCAGTTACAAAAGGTCTGTGGCTCCTGGTTTGCTCACATACTGTGAGGGAAGCCAGTTCCCATGTTGGAGCTGGCCTGTGGAGAAGCCTGTGAGGCATGACAAGGAACCAGGGAGGCCAAGGCCCATGGCTAACAAGGGAGAAGGGTCTCAGTCCAACAGCATAGGAACAGACAAATGAGTGAACTCAAAAGCAGATTCTAGCCCAACAGAGCTTTGAGATGAGTAAGGCCCAGCCGGGCACCCTGAATGAAGCTTTGAGAGACCTTGATTCAGACACATCTAGCTAACCTTTACCCAGACTCACAGAAACTATGAAGATAATATTTTAAGATGAGAAATTTGGAGTAAGTTTTTACACAATAGAGAGCTAGTATACTAGTCTTTAAACACAAGATACTTTTATACATTTTTATGTGACAATGAAAGTCTGTGAAACAAGTTGTTAAATAACAGTTTCAACTACATTTGGAGATTAATTTCTGCTAAGAAACTGACAAGCCAATGGAAAAATGCTTTACGCAACTGCGTAAATCCTGGAAAAACTGCCTTCACAAGAGATATTCTCTTTTGGGGGCTAGCCACAGAAATTTCCCAGAATACCATAGAACAATGCAGGGGTTTCCCTGGTGGTTCAGATAGTAAAGAATCCACCTGCAATCCAGGAAACTGGGTTTGATTCCTGGGGCGGGCCGATCCCCTGGAGAAGCAAATGGCTACCCAATCCAGTATTCTTGCCTGGAGAGTTCCATGGACAAATGTGCCTGGTGGGTGGGCTATATAGTCCATGGGGTGAAAGAGTCGGCGCAACTGATGGACTGAGCACATAGAACTATATACATGTACCTGTCAGGATGGAAGGGCCAAAGCAAAATATAAATCCGTCAAGTAAAGCTAACTTTATCTCTTCTGAGCAACTAGAGGATAAACAGCCAATATTACTCATCTCTTTATCACCCCCCAAGTACCCTGTACTAATAAATATTGGTTGAATTGAACTGAATAAGTTTGCAATCAAAAGCCTGTATTTAAAAATAGAAATGGCGTGCCTTTAATAACAATATTATATCCTCAGCTATTGCAGAAGCATCCCAAGCGTCATCTCTCTTGTCCTCCTCTCACCTTTTCAAGGGCCTTGGCACAGCTGACCATTTAGATACTGCTGCATACACATACAATCTACAGGTCCTGCAAACACATAATCCTCTAGTCCTCGTGGCCAAGATCAAGGCAAGGCTTCTCTTTGCTTTAGCCAAAAATTAAAAAGGCAGAAAACAGCCTTAAAAATTAAGGTGAAAAAATATTAAGACAACTGAGGTATTCAATATTCTGACATGCTGAAAGTGTTTTCACTCCACTGCTTTGAAGGGTCATTTAAGGAATTCTGGGGGTCAGGAGTGATTTGAACACCTGCTTGGCTGTCTATTGAATTACTGATCTAGTAACATCCAAAATGTGGAGAAATAGGACCTATAACTTATATAAAGAAAAAAGCCAGAGCCCATTGATAATTTTACAAGACACTACCGTGTGTGATTCATATAATTTGCATTAGAAAAAAACATCTTCCGCCTTTTTACTAGAACCTCCTCCTTGCCTGCCCAGATTGTTGGGGCTGCATATTTTACAACCCGATGCATTGTTGCTGAATTCACATTCAGCCCCCAGGAGCACAGAACACAATTAGACTATTATGAAGAAGGTCCATAAGAAACAGAATGGAACAGATTATTTCACTTAAGACATACAGAATTCAATTATTTTCTGTATTTACAACCCATGTACACTAGATTTTGGAATAATTTGCTGGGGAGCTTGAGTACGATACAGTGTTTTCATCTGAATTCTAGTCATCTGATATGCACTGTGGGATTACCCCAAAGCTAAAGGACTTAATGGCCCAGCAGGCAGTCTCTGTTTTGAAGATCCTTCTTCTAAGCTCCCCCAACCATTTTGGCTGGGACCCTATCCCTTTATATCCATTTGCTGATGCTTTCTGCTTTTAAAAAGAACCTGGCACTACACATCTTAAACTGGTTTGGAATGCATTCTGTACCACCTCCACCAAAAGGAGAAGAGGAGGAGATGACAGAGGGTGAAACTAGTTTCCAAATTAGGGGTGTTTTGAAGAATAGGAACTAGGAGAGACTTTTTCTAATGGTGGGAAATGAGGATATTTAAAATAAATTCAGTGTTGTGACAGTCAGCACATCAACATCAGGTTTCCTGGAGGTTGCATCATGAAAGGGGAGAGACCTGGGAAGCACCAGGTCTGAACTTCCTTTGGCACACTGAGATGGGACATCTGGAATGCAGGTTTTGTCTTTTGACTCCCATCTCATTTTATTTTGTTGTGGCTGATGGAAGAAATGCCTCCTCAAGGTTCTTTAAGACCCAAATGGAACAGAGCTCAACGGGCTTGAGGGTGCCCCATTCATAGGGACTGGAAAGCTCAAACATGCATCAAAAAAAACTCTGAACCTAAACACAAGAAAAATCTTTTGGAGAACGGTGAACCAGGAAGTTTAACTGTTTAAATTGATAATTTTCTTAGGTTTTTTTTTTTTTTTGAAACAATAGTTAGAAATCCAATGACTCAACCAATAAATTACTTATTAAGGCGATATTAACAGTCTTAGCAATGTGACAGACTTCATGGAGACAACAAAGTTAGGGTTTGGTCCCAAACCAGGAAGGGCAGGGTTGATAACTCACATCTGCTAAAGGCCTGGGTCTGCTATTAGCCAGACCGTGGTTGGGGCTTTATGCACATATAAATCTCATTTGATAATCACAGCCCAGTAAGACTAGCCTATTTCATAGATAAGGAAACAGGGACCCCAGAAAAATCAGTAATGGACCAAGATGACATGCAGTTAAGAGGCAGAATACACATGCCTGTGTGGTTCTACCAAGCTTCAAGACGAAGAGTTGATATCCTAACTAGCAAGAAACGAGACACCTGAAATTACTAACCAGCCCTGCCTCCAGGTTCAAGTCCAACCTGACCTGCTAGACAACCCCAGGTCCGGCCCCAGTCTACCTCACTGTCCACCAGACCACTTCCAATATTGGAATGTCCTGCCTTTCTATTTTTCTGTGGCTTCTTCTGCCTCCTTTCTCACTCTCGTTGAAATCTCCACCCATGAAAGCCCTAGGTATTTTCAAGGGCCTGATGTACACAAGCTACCCTTCTCCAGGCTGCCTTCAGCATGGCTAGAGGCCACCTCCGGACTCACTCACTCCTTTCTCTCCACATTTCCATCCCTGTTCCTTTTCTGACTATGGGCCCTAGTTTTTGCATCCATCCCTTCCTTCCATCCCTCCAGACTCTCTGGCTGGAGAGAATGAAGAGGGTTTTGCCCACCAAGCTGCCTGAGCTCCTTCCTTTGCTGCCTCTTTTAAGACCAAAAGGTTCCCTCTGCTTCACTACACAAAATGGGCTGAATGTGAGAAAGTTTTAAAAACTGTAATACTCCAAAGCTTTGCTCTGAAGAATGCAAGGTGGCAGTTCATGGGCCACATCTAGATTGAAGACACACTTTGTTTGGCCCCCAGTGTTTTTTTAAAAATTGGACGGAATTGCCAACTATAACGATACAAAAATATGGCTTTGGGGCACTTCTCTTGAAAAACGGAAAGATCTGGCAACAGCAAATGACACTGCTGTCCTGCAATGATGGGCAGGACCTGAGGAACAATGTACAGACAAGTCACTGCTCCCTGGTTCTTCCAAGCATCACATGGTCTTCCAGCCTTGGCTCCACCCACTTCGGCTTCCTGACCGGGCCCACATCTGTGCCTCTGCTCTGGGTTCCCCTCTCCCCTCTTCAGGTAAGGTGGATTTTGAACAATACCTTGAAAGATGGATCAGAGGTTGTGCTATTTTATTACTTCATGGGGAAAAGCCTCAGCAGATTTTATACCCCCTTTCTGATACAGCCCCGTTTCTTTGGCTTGTTAGCAGGACAGCACGAGGGTTTTGCCCTCTGTGTTCTGGAATCAAGACAGCTCGAGCTCCCATTTAGTCTCATTCATCATTTACCTGATGAATGAATTTACAAACCTGGACAGCCTAGCCTCTCGGGTTGCCCTCTTGCAAAATGAAATGACTACCTCATAGTGTTATGGCTACACAAAAGGTCCAAGTGAAGTTGTCAGCACTAGTTTTATTGCTACCTTTATTAAGACCATTTTAGTACAAATACCTAGAGTCTGTCATAACGAGTGAAGAAATAGAAAAACAAATATCGTACATTAACTCGTACAAATGGAATCTAGAAAAAGGGTACACATGTACCTATCTGCAGGGCAGGAATAGAGACGCAAACAGAGTGGACACGCGACATGGGAGGAGGAGGGAAAGGTGAGACAGACAGAGAACAGTGTTGACAAATATAACTACCACGTGTAAGAGACAGCTAGTGGGAACCTGTAGTATAGCACAGGGAGCTCAGCTCAGTGCTCTGGGATGACCTAGGCGGGTGGCATGGGGTGGTGTGGGATGGAGGTTCAAGAGGGAGGGGATGCACACACGCACGCTCTGGGATGACCTAGGCGGGTGGCATGGGGTGGTGTGGGATGGAGGTTCAAGAGGGAGGGGACACACACACACACACACACACACACACACAGCTGATTCACTCTGTTGTACGGCAGAAACCAACAGCATTGTAAAGCAATTATAGTTCCATAATAAAAAAGAAGCCATTTAACACCTGAAACTAACACAACACTATAAATCAATCATACTCCCAATAAAATTAAAAAAAAAAAATCATTTTAGACCAGGGGTCAGCAAATGTTTCCTGTAAAGGGCCAGACAGTAAATATGTTAGGCTCTGTGCATACGTTCCAACTACTCAGCTCCTCCAGGATAGTGTGAAAGCTGCCGAGACAATTTGTAAACAAGTGGCTGTGTGCCAATAAAACTTTATTGACAAAACAGGCAGTAGGTCAGATTTGGTCCATAAGCCTTAGTAGGCCTGTAGGCCCCATTTTCTACTTGTTTACAGCCATTCTGATGATGTAAATCACCTCTGAAGATGATGCTGCTGCTGCTAAGTTGCTTCAGTCATGTCTGACTCTGTGCGACCCCAGAGAGGGCAGCCCACCAGGCTCCGCCGTCCCTGGGATTCTCCAGGTAAAAACACTGGAGTGGGTTGCCATTTCCTTCTCCAATGCACAAAAGTGAAAAGTGAAAGTGAAGTCACTCAGTTGTGCCCAACTCTTAGCGACCCCATGGACTGAAGCCTGCCAGGTTCCTCCGTCCATGGGATTTTCCAGGCAAGAGTGGGGTGCAAAAGTGGGGTGCCACTGCCTTCTCTGAAGATGCTATGAAGGGGTTAATGGGATTTAAAACAGTAGCCCTCTTTGATGGCAATGTTTAACCCATTGACTGGATTCACCAAGACTAGGTTCAGCTCAGCAATCAAGCCAAAAGGAGAATGCTCCCATCTGTACATCCTACCAAGAAACCTCATACCAATCTTCACCAGAATCTCTCTAGCCCTGAGTTCAAAATGCCTCCACAGATCTTCCAAGTAAGAGCAGGCACCCATGTCATAGGTCCCTGTATTTTGCCTTTACCAGGCTAACCGGGCCACAAAATCACCTGTTTATTTTGGATTGTTTGATTAGCCATGCCTGTACTCCCCATCCAACAAGAAGCCCTAGGACGGCAGGAGCTGCCTGATTTCCTACCTGTCTCTCCAGGAACCAGCACGACCTGCACACAGACACCACTCTGGAGGGCCTGAGGCTGAGTCTCCTTGCCTGTGAAACTGCAGGGGTGCCTAGCACCTCGCATGGGCTTGTGGGAGCTGGTGAACCGCCTCAGTGCACAGGTGTGTGGCATTACCATCAAATTAACACGTGTCTCAGTCAACAGCCAATCTGATCGCTTAGTTCTGAGGGGCAGGATAGAAGCTTTTAAGAACCATATGCTGAATAAATTAATAAAAGACCAAAAGAAACTTTTCATAAAGGCTCAGACAAAGTATAAGTCAGTATATATTGAAAATCTCGATTTTAATTCTCAATCTATTCTAAATAGGGGGAACACGAAAATCACCTGGTGGAATTCAGAACCAGGTGTTTTCAATTCTGCCTGAGTCTTACCTATATGTGACTTTGGCTAAGTTACTTAAGACCTATTTCAGACTCATCTGTCTCATCCATCAAGTATGGAAATATCATAATACTACCAACCTTGGAGAATTTATTTGATAATTAAATGAGTATTTGATTTATATGTTAATATATATGTAATGCCTGACACGTTATAGATACTCAATAGTCAAAAACATTGTAACTTCACTGAAAACAATGTGGGTGAAACTTTTGTAAATGGTTTTAGAAAAGAGCAAGTTAGGACACCTTCTTTGGGTTGTGCATCTGGAAAAAGGTGTGAATGTGGTTGCAAGATGACAAGCATGGAGATGGGGTTTCTCTGTTCTGGATAAATCAATCAGGCTGCCTTTTCCTTCTTCCTATGGGAGAGTGAGTAACATGAAAACAGAAATCTTTATCTGGGCATCAGTCACTGTGTTCACTGTTACATCCCAGTGCAAGGAAACCATACATAGTAGACTTGCAATAATCATTTCCGAATTAAAGAAATCATCCATGAATATCAGATGGTGGCAGAAATGCCAATTCCGTTTATCACCAAGAGTGCCATCTTGGCAAAGCTTTTCTTGAGACAATATATCCCTATCAGAGGGCCCACCTGGCTCCCAGAAAAAAATTGGAAATGAGGGTAATAAAGGTGAGGTCCAGAGGGGACCTGAATATCAATCCTCGTTTCCGTGTAATCACTCACTCTTTGGTAAGTATCTCATCTTTAGAATAAAGGCCACACCCTTCTTCAGTGATCTCATAAAAGTGATGTCACACAGAGCCACCACTGAGGCCTACTGGAATAAGCCTGCTGGTGAGGACCATCCTGCTGGGATGCCCACCTGAGCATACCCATGGGAAACACTTGCCTGCTTCCCTCAGACCATCACCTCAAGAGAGCCGTCCTTTCCCAAAGCAGTAGACCACTGTACCGCAGGGACTGCGTTCTGGTTCTGCTCGTCACTCACTAGCTCTGAGCACATCCCCAAGATTGTTCTGAGCCGCAGTCTCTTCATCCATTACATAAAGGGGGCTTGACTCGAATAGCCTTTGAGGCTATTAAAACATCCAAGGCTCATTGGACAGGAGCCTTTTTCTTACACAGCCATGGGAAGTCTTCATGGTCTTCACCTTAATAACAAAGCCAAGAGCTGTCCGGCCAGTCCTGCCTACCACCACACGCATCTGTATAGATGGCAGAGGCAGAGGGGCCAGCTGCACCCATGGACAGGCCAATGTTCCAGCCAGGAAAAGATCGCAGGACATTATCACAACCAACTCTGGATCAGACTCCTTCACCAATGAGGGTCAGTGGCCCTCATCCCAGTTTCCAATCAGAATGCTGCCAAAGTTGGGTTGCCACAGAAGAAAAACAACTAAACCTGGGCCTTCATTAAGGAAAGTCTGCCATGCTGTGCTAAGTTGCTTCAGTCATGTCTGACTCTTTGGGACCCTACGGACTGTAGCCCACCAGCCTACAGGCTCCTACAGGTTACCATGCCCTCCTCCAGAAGATCTTCCTGACAAAGGGATCAAACCCACATCTCTTAAGTCTCCTGTGTTGGCGGTGGGTTCATTACCACTAGCGCCATCTGGTAAGCCCCAAGGAAACTCTGAGGACAAGGTAATAAATGAGAACGTTTTTATTCTTTGCTGCAGTATCTTGCTACTTTGCCTTTTTTCCCTAGTGGTACTCAGCTGAGCTCAAACTAAACAGATGATGGCAAGCAAAGCTTGGACTAAAGGGAAAACCAAAATGATTTCCATTTCTGATGTTCCATGAGGAATGTGGAGCAGCCTAGTGACAAGTAACTTGGTCTGTTATCTCTCTAGTGTGAGGGCTTCCCTTGTGGGAATAAAACACAAACAAACACAAAACACCATATACATATCTCTCTATACACACACACACACTTTAACATATATATATACACACACACACACACACACACACACACATTTTTGAGCGTCCCACATGGCTCACTGATAAAGAATCTGCCTGCCAAACAGGAGACGTGAGTTCAATCCCTAGGTGGAGAAGATGCCCCGGAGAAGGAAATGGGAACTCACTCCAGTATTCTGGTCTGGAAAATTCTAAGGACAGATGAGCCTGGTGGGCTACAGTTCATGGGGTCACCAAAGATTTGGACACGACTTAGTGACTAAACAACAACAAATACATGTTTTTTAACATATTCCTTATGAAGAACACAAAAAAATAGCAAGATTAAATTATCTGCACTTAGTTCTTTGTCTCTAGTTATACTGTATTCTTTTGTGCTGGTAAAACAACATGTGCTTTAATTAGCAAATATCTGTAAATAATTTACTTGCTTTTCAAATCCAACAGAACAATGGGGTTGATTTTCACATACATTTACCCAGCACGCATGCTGGGTCTTAAGCCAGACTCTCCCATTGTTCAATAACTACATCAAGCTGTCCAACTCTTGCTGCTCTCCGTGGTGCAGGGGTTGGGGGGTAGGGGGCTAGAAGCCCAAGTCTCAGAAGCCACTTGCCATTTTGCAAGACCTCAGAAGGCAAGCACATAGTGCTGTCCAGCCCAAGCCACAGCAAACTCTTATGATCTCCAACTCTGGAGCCTTCTGCAAGGGAAGTGGAAGTGTGCCAGGGCTAAGGGCACTGGAGTAATGGCTGCTGGATGCAGGCGTTCTGCTGCCCTCTGCCCCCAGACAGCGTGAGCCCCAAAACGTAAGACACGACGTATGAGGTCCGTGAATCACAAACCTCATCTAGGCTCTGCAGGGTTAAAACTGGGCGCCGTGTGTGCAGTGCAAAGAAAGATGTTAAATCAAATGAGAATGACTGCTCTAGGACTGGAGGCACTATTATTTTGAATAGATTGAAAAGGCCAGAAAAAGCAATTCAAAAACATTTCAATTATGTATTTCCCAGAACTACATCTCTGAGCAACTAATGCAAATGTTACCACCACAATAAAACTTCTTCCCACATAAAAGCATATAAAACAGGTTGAACAGCATATACTTTATATATCATATGCATATTTTTGACTATTAATAAAAAATTCAAAATCTATGTATGCTTCACTCTCCTAAGCAATACAGTAATTATGATTAAGGGACAGGCAGCACAAAAAGAGCCAATTTATCTTACTCATGCTCAGGAATACTATTGTGTAACTAAGCAACTAAAGACAAAATATGGTCTAATTAATTCACTCCTATGCTTATTTAAAAGACACAATTAGAACATTTTTATTTTCCAGCCTGCACAGTAGCTCAACATGCTTGAGGGTGTAGAAAGCAAAGCCTATTATTCTCAAAGACAAGAGTTTAATGTTTAGTGCCACTGATCAGGCTTGGAACTCAACTCTGGGGAAGAGAAGGGTATATCATAGTCAGGGTGTGCTCGAGTGATGAGAAGGGAAAAGCGGTAGGGGGCGGGGGGTCATTTATGGGGCCACTAGACTGACCAGCAACATGTGGTTTCTACTCCCACTTTTCCTCTCAGCACACGGATGGAGATGAGACCCTGAACATGATGGTCACGTGTGCAAGGACACTCACCACTGTGAGTCAATTTTATACAGCCACCAAGATTCTACAGGAAATTCATGCAATTAAACCACACATCCTGGTCTGTGTGATAAATGTCAAATATCCATCTTTAATGCAGCTAACAGTGCATCTGATTGTAAAAGCAGAATTAATTTACTCAAGTATGTACTAGAGACTGATGCCATTAGCATGTTCTAAGGCACCCTTTCAATAATTGCATGTTTGAAATGTGTCATCCAAATGGACACTCACAGTCTAGGACATTAGCCACACTCTTTGAAGGGCCAAGCCTGGCCCAAGTTCTAACCTCCAGGAAGCCAGCAAAGATCATGGTACCGCTAAAAAAGCCAAGCCATCTGCACGCAAGGGCAAGGGAGCAGATTTTTCAAGAAATGCAGGAATCTATGACCACATTTCTGAGAGGCCAAATGAATCCTTAAGCCAACAATCAATAAATTTATTTTAAATTTATTTAAAAGCCAAGCCAACGGGTAATCACTAGCTACAATATTATTCTAAGTGGAAGATGGCAAATATCCAACCACCCCGGCTATAAAAAAAATGACAAGCAAATGCATTTGATTCCAGCGATTATATCCTGGATATTGGTTAAAACTAGACTTTGATAAATGAGCCTGAGTCCTATAAAACTAGATGCCACTATGAACAATGGTATGCTTTATTAATAATTAATAACAAAGTATTTATTTACATGTATGGACTCATTCCTAAAAATAACATTTCCTTAGTATGTGCCTGACACTCAATGTCAAAAGAGGTTTTAATAGCTTAGAATTTTGATTTGTCATCGGACATATGGCCTCATCAAGACCATCGGTCTGAGAAATATGCTAGTTTGCAGGAACTGCCAACCAACACTTAAGAAGTGACTTCTCTTCCCTGAAGTTTTATCTTTTCACAGTTTGCCACCCAAAGCCTAACTTAAAAAAAAAACCCAAAAAACAATCTTTACTTGTTTTTTAATAAAATTGCTTTTGGCCACCCCACATGGTTTTTGGGACCCTAGTTCCCTAACCATGGATTGAACCAGGCCCTTGGCAGTGAAAACAAGGAATCCAAACCACTGGAGCACCAGGGAACTTCCCCAAAGTCCTGACTTTTTATGGACTGATCGCTGAAGACTGGAAAAGTGCTCAACAAGGTGGGAGATGCTGGCTCTCGCCTGACCATTCAATCCCATATAGTCACTCATTTCTTTGGTGAGTTCTCCTAAAAAGAAACCTTTTGCACTTCTTCACACCTTATGGCGCAAAACGATAATAGATTTTAGAAGAGAAAGAAGTGTGAGGTGGGCTGCTGGAGCTGGGCCACAGGTGAACGACCTTTGTGAGAAAGAAAGAAATGGGCCAAGCTTAAAGAGAGCAGGTTGCAGGGAAGACAGTGTTTTAATTATGTCATTCAGTCCTTCAACACATACTTGACAAGTGCACTGAATACTGCGCAGAGACCCAGAGGTGAGCAAGGCACAGCCTTCCGCCCCTAATAGCACCGCAGTGGGAGCAGAGGCGATGGGGTAGTGAGCACAGAAAAAGAATACAGATGACACATAAAGCACAATATGCAAACTACACGGGAGGTTAAAACTAACCACTGGACTGCAAGCCCCCTGATGACAGAGGGGCTTGTCTTGTTCACTGCTGTATCCAGGGGTCTAGAACAGGCTCTGGCACAAAGTAGGTGCTCTATAAGTATGCATGGATTGAATGAACCTCAAAGGTGAAGGCAGTACTTCCTAATTTCCAGAAAGATAATAAAAGACTACAAATAGTGACTTCATTTCATCTCCACTTAACTAAGGGACACAGAATCCGACAGCTTTTCTGTGACCAGTATCTGTTTATGGAAGCAGACTAAGGGATTTTTGAGGGTTGGGCTATTCTCCATTATCTCTCTACCTGGTTGTCTAGCACCTAGTAAGTCTTCAGTCAATGTTTGAGGAGATCAATACATTCGTTTTCCAAAAACATGCAGACAGTGAGCTTTCTTCTGAAAACATATTGCATTTACTGTGAGCACAATTCACTAGTGTGTTATATAACATTGCTTATACATTTTTTAAAAACATGTTGATCTCATCTCTCTATCAAGATTGATAAGCTTAAGAAAAAGAGCTCCATCATGCATTGTTTACCTCCATCTCTGTACTTAGCAAAGCACTGAGCACATGGTTAGCACTCAACAAGTAGCTTTTATTAACTCAGGATAGATGAATCCAACATTGGCTGGAATTAGGATCTTAACCACACAAAATAAAACTTAGTGTACATTTTACTGATTCTCAAATTTTCACATCCTAGGCTCAAAGCTGAAACAGAATTTTGTATATATGAATGTTTTTGACATATTAAAGTATTCCTTCTATTATGGATCTTGCTCCAAAGGCAAGTAAGAAAGACAAAAAGGTACACAGTCACATTCCTTACTTCAGATCAACTCTGTAGGCCAGGGGTCAGCAAGCATTTTCTGTAAAGGGCCAAAGAGTAAATATTTTCCACTGTGTGGGCCATATGGTCACTGTCATAACTATTCAACTCTGACATTATAGCCTGAGAGCAGCTATAAACAATACGTAAACAGTCTGACTATGTTCCAGTAAAACTTTATTTACAAAAGCAGACGGTGGGCCAGGTTTGGCCCTCAGGCCTTAGTTTGCTGATGCCTGTCACAGTCTAGTAAACTGTCTCCATATAATCCCTGGCTTTCACCCTGGTTCTAAAGGGCCTGCTATGCAAAGTATAAAGATATTCCTTCTCTTAGCTTAAGATCACTTCTAACAATAAAGAATAACTATTATAACAGCATCCATCATTTGTTTCAGGAGTTTTAGTATTACTAATTCTCCTGGCAAGGCAGAAGCCTTTAAATCCATTTGATAGAAGAAGAAACTGAGGCTTAGAAAAAGGTAAAGAAATTGACCAAGGCTAGTGACGACACTGAGGTGATCTCAGAAACTTCTAAAAAATCAGCTCATGGAAACAAATCAGAGGCTAAGAGGCTACCCACGGGTGAAGCAAGGACAGTCCGGCACCTGAATTTCAGAATGTGCCTGTGATATGATCAGGCAATCTTCTAAAAAATCCTGCTGATCCAGTTAACAGCATATTTCAATAATAAAATGTAAATCCTTAAGGAGCCTTTTATAATGGCAACACAGCTAAATCCACCATATGGATGAAAGCCAGCCTGATCTGGGGTGACCTGAATCAGCTCTACGTTCTAGTAAACTATCCTATACGTCATCCTCTCATAGAGAAAAGCTTTCTTTAGGAAGGTCCAAGGCAGCGGTCTCAAACTTTAATGAGAACAATAATATTAATATTAATGATAGTAATAATGAGTAAATTATTTTAGCAACTCTATCATCTCTCACCTTAGTTGTAAGCACTTATATATATATGAGCTCATTTAATCCTTAAAATAATCCTACAAAGTGGGGTACTCTATTCCCATTTTACAGATGAGAAAACTGAGGCACAGAGTTTAAAACTTGCCCAAGATCCACACAGAGAGCAAGACAATTTAAAATGCAGAATTCTGGATCCCAATTCCAGAGATTCTATATAAATTAATTTCAATAAGAGCTTGGGAATATGCATTAAAAAATTTTTTTTAACTAGATAGTAAGGCTGGTGATAGCCAAACCACTGTTAGAAACCCTGGCTGGATGCTAAAATCTATAATGACCGGATATACTTGATCCTGACTCTGTGACAACACTGGCTTACTCATCTACACTCATATTGCAGGGGACAAGCAAGCCTTGTAGAATCCACCCCATGAAATCAAGCTCGTACATCCACCTATTTTAAGAGGGTATACTGCCAATAGATTAAGCATTTGGCAATCTGAAAAGGAATATAATCAGAAGTTACCCAGTAACAGAGCCAATTACCCACCTACTTTGCCATTTTCCTCCCCTGAAGAGCTACTGGCTGAATATGGCAATTGAGGGTAATTACCAGACACTTAACTCCTTGCATATGGCCCTGCTCTTCACTTTCAAAACAGTATCATGATGAGGCCCAGAAGACTCCACATAGACCTAAGTTGTTATCTTTCTTATTTATAAATTAAGAATATCTAAAGACCCCTATTCCTTGGTGGCTCAGATGGTAAAGTGTCTGCCTGCAATGCAGGAGACCTGGGTTCAATTCCTGGGTCAGGAAGATCCCCTGGAGAAGGAAATGGCAATCCACTCCAGCACTCGTGCCTGGAAAATCCCATGGACGGAGGAGCCTGATAGGCTACAGTCCATGGGGTCACAAAGAGTCGGACACCACTGAGCAACTTCACTTTCACTTTCAAAGACCCCTATAATCATAACTCTTTTCTATTCATTTAATTTATAGTGATAAAGTAATTTTGCCCATAATAATGTCTCAGTATATATAACAATCTCCAGTTAGCCTACTATTATTGTTCCCTCCCATTTTGCAGCTGAAGAAACTGAGGCTCAGAGCATTTTGGACTGTTCAAGGTCAAATAAATAGTAAACTGTAGAATCAACAAGTGACTCTCTGGAATGCTTCTCCTTCACACCAGCTGCCAGGACCCTAAGTACGTGCAGGAAGCAGTGATATAAGCAGTCCAGACATAATAATTATCTAAATTAGTAATAAATTGTTAATGATTATTAATAATGGTATTACATGTAACTGTTACTGTTATATGCCACTGACTAGGTTTATCTGAACTTTATAGAATAAGAATGATTCTGCTACCTAAATATCTGGTGACCTTTAGCAAAGCTGACTAACTAGTCATAGTTCTGAAATGTACAAGGAACTGCCCACATGAGTACACACTTCTAGAATGTAACATGATGTATTCAAGCTCTAGTTTCAAGAGTAGGTTTCAGCGGGAAAAATACACCAAACCTAAAATTTAAGAAGGTCTAGATTTTAGCAAGTGACCTCTAACAAACCACATAATGTCTGCAAGCCTGCTTCCAGCTGTATAATGGACATACAAAGTCCTGCCTTATCTAGCCTCCTACAATTACTGCAAAGATCAATAAGAAAATTTCCCTCCCACGCCAAAAAAAAAGAGTGTTCTAAAGATCATAGCACACCACACAGGGACGCTATTTCTAACCTCACACAGTGATAATTTTCCTGGTTTTAGAACTGACGTCTTCATATTTCAAGAAATCATAAAAAGACAGAATGGTTCTCCTAAACAAAAAAAAAACATACTGAGTCCTGGCTGTCCTTTGGAAATGGATGCTGATGTCAGCTCAATCAAGAAATTATTAACCTCCATTTAGCTACTTTAAATAAACTGCCCTGGCTGATTAAATGTGCTAAACATTTTCTCCAAGTAACAGTACACATCACCATGAAACCCTCCTCTTCCAGTTATACACTGCAAATGGCAAATGCATCATTCAAAACTATTTAAAATCAATAATAAAATCATTTCACTGTATATAACAACTTAATAGAGTTAAATGAAAACAAAGCAAAGGTCTTAATGAGAGGGCCCTGTTGCCCCCTCTAGGTGCCAGAGGTAAATGCTGGTTTCTGTAGGCTCTCCTCCAGAGAAGACTGCTGTTGCTATTCTGCTAATGAATGACTAACTTAGGCCAGGGGGGAAATGACATCACCAGGGTGGAAAACCGATCTGCATTGGGAAACTTTCTACCTGCTTTACATTTGTCATAATTATTTTGCACAATGTAGCCTGTATTTGCATAATTTTGAGGCGTGTCATTATCTCAATTGAAAATTGTTTTAATATGGCTGAATAATTCACAATGACATCAGCCAAAGTCCTAATGAAATATACAAGTATAATCATACAGCTAATTACCAGCCGTGTTAGCATTAAAAAACAAATCATGCATAATATTAGGCGATGTATACGCAGCTGAGGATTATAAATAGAGCCATCTCCCTCCCCCAAACCCCTAGAGTTTACTTTTAAATAGCAAGATTAATTTTCTCAGGTATGGCTCATATAGCAATGACGAAATGCAAAGATCATTAAAATGGTTCGCTTACACTTCCCCATAAAGAATATTTTTGTAAAAAATCGTGTATTTAAAAATATATCTATTCACTATCAACTGTTTTACCAGATGCAATCTTTGCCTAATATTTCTTTTACTCTTAAGTCAGAATTCACTATTTAATTACACAACAGAAATTAAAACTGCACCAAGTGGGGTCAATTCAGGGTCTTTAAAAAATATTCCACTTTCAATTAAAAAAAAAAACGTGGCTACAAAATATCCCATAAAACACTGAATAATTTCCTTCTGGGTTTAGTCAGAAGTCTATTAGGCACCAGCTCTTTTCTGGATATTTAATCCTTCCCTTTTCCAGATCACAGGCCATGTTGAAGTAATAAATTTGAAAAGCAAATAATAAGAAATCAGGAGGGGGAGGAGGAGGAAGACAGCTGCGCAGGAAAGTTGGGTCGGGGGAGGGGGCCCCGAGCTAGACCTTGGCGGAGGAAAGAGCTCAACCTGTTGGTAGGTTGCAGGATTTTTCACAGTATTCCAAACAACACCTTTGTAAAATTGCCGGCAGACGTCGGGAAATGTGAACGTTTAAAACCCAGAGCTGGCGGGGAGGGCGGAGGGGCGGAGTGGTGGTGGTGGGGGTGTTCGGGGAGGAGGGAGGGGCTTATTTCCGAAGAGGCAGATCGGAGGGCGAACGTTTTGACGAACTCCAGTAATTAAACCGGCAGAGACCACTGATGGGTAATTCGACTCCCCGGAGAAGGAGAGAACTGGAGATGCCAAAAGTACAATCAACTCCATCAAACTAAAGAATTCTGGAAGGACTGACTGGCAGGCAGCTTCGAGCTCCGCTCCGGGATGAGTTAAACAGGGAACCATTCATTTAACAAAAAGATCCTTACACCTACCTCGAAAGCTCGAGAGCCTGGAACAGACAGAGCTAGCTGCCCTCAAAAGTCTGAGTTTGATTACCGTGCTCTCGCTTGGACAACACAAAGCTTTGCCAGGCGGCCGCGCACCCTCCCTCCGCGCCGCGCAGTGGGCACAGCCTCCCCAAAATAGTTCCCCGGGTAGGTACCACGGCGCTGAGGTCGGTCAGCTGACGCGGGGAGCCCGCAGAACTGCGGTCACACATGAAATGACAGAGCCGAACAGAGGCGGCCGCCCCGGCGCCCGGTGACAGCGGGCTCACCTCGGGCGTTCTCCCAGGAACGCGACGAGCGCCCCCGCGGCCGCCCAGAAACGTGCCGGGGAGGCTCGTTCCCTCTCCACCCTCCCCGGGAGCGCCGTCTGGGCACCGAGGACGCCGGACCCGCAGGGCCAGTGGGCGAGCACACACCCCTCTGCCTCTCCCTCCCCGGTCCGCGTCCCCCACATCCCCAAAGATCGAGCTGGAAGACGTCCACTTTGCGTGGAGTAATTGAAAAGTAAAACATCAAATGGTCTGTCCGGGGAGAGGGGGTGGGGACGAGAGATAGTTGTTAATGCTTAACGTGTTTGTGCCGGTTAACGACCGCTTTGAAATCCGCCCGGGCAGATCTGCAAGTTATTTGAATGTATTATTCCAGTACCTGTCATTTATCACTTTATTCAACACGTCTTTGCCAACTCAATAGCTTTTGATCTCACTCTGCCTCCATTTCGTAATTTCCGCCCTCTTAAACATATCAAATACTTACTTAAAAAAAAAAAAGTGAACAATATCGAAACCCACCGAAAGAAATCCACCCATCCCCGACCGAGCCAGACTCGAAGGTAAATTTTCAAAAAGCAAAAAATATAAAAAGCATGTGATGTTCAAGCGGCAACAGAAAGATCACACACGCGCGCGAGCGCGCACACACACAGACACAGACACACACACACACACACATCCTTGAACAAAACCCTTCTCAAACAAGTTATTTGATCTTGACTAAAATCAGCAGTTGGATCCTCTTTGTAAAGCTGACAGCCAAACTCTGACAATGGCAAAATACTCGAGCCCCAGCTAGTGGCGCTACCCCTTTAAAAAAGAAGTCGATCTTGCTCGCCTGCAGAAGTGAATACAGTATTTTCAAGCTTGCCCTGTAATAAGCATTACTAGGGGAAAAAATAATAAAGAAAGAAGAGAGGGAGATATAAGTTTACCACCTCGCCATGGTCGCTATTTCTGCCCTGGGGAGTGTCTTCTGGGAGGAAATAAAGTTTAGAGCTGGATAAAAGTTGCCGGCTGGTCCTCTCTTCCCACAACAGCTGGAGCTCCGCTATGCAAATCGGATCCTTTGGCGTACATCTTACAAAGAAAAAGTCGCCAAGGGACAAAATTCTTGGTTTGCCTTCAAGGTGGAATTGAAAAGCCTTGTAGAAAATGTAAGGTCCGTGCAAGCCACACGGTGAGCCGACCCACTGCAGGGGAAAAAAAGCACCAAATAAATAATGTAACCATCAGAGCACAAACGTCTATTCCCAGACACATTTACACACAGACATCCACTCTTAATACAGAAGAGCCAACAGATATAAAGCTGGGTGGAAAAATAATAGAGCCCNGAGGAGAGCGAAATACCTGGAGTGAGTTGGGCTCCATCTCGACGTTCTGAATTGATTGAACTCAACATTCTCTCCAAACTTGTTGGCTTGAATGGATTGCATCAGGTCCTGGAAGGGAGACACATTCTCTGCCTTCATCCGGCGTACTGTCTCAATATAAAACTAAGTTCTTGCCTCCCCTTCGGCACTAAAATGATTGAAATTATGTCCTAATATTTCTCTGACGTCTCAATTTTCAGCTCCTGTCAGAACTATGTAGGTTTCCTTCCAAATGTAGGTTGATCAAATTCATAATCGACAGAAAGGCTCCGTCCGATCTCGGCGGGAAGCGGATGGATCAAGGCAAAAAACGTATAGGGAGCTTTGTAAAAATAAATTCTACCCTAAAATTGTGTGAAGATGCAATCTCCCTCTTCCCAATCTCCCTTGTCTAGCAATGTCGTTTGATGAAATTTTTGGAGGAGACGAGAGCTAGCGAGCTCCGCTGTGCATCTGACAGGACCTGCTTGTATATGTCTAATATAAAGAACATTTCCTGCAGAGATTCCGGGGCGCTGCTCCTCTTTCTAATGCTCCTTAGCAGATTTGCTGTTATTAGACATGTAGATTTGTTTGATAGTTAAATTACGCTTCCTCACTGCCATGTTTTCGAGAACTAATCTGTTAAATTATCTTTTGATGCCTATTTACGTGGAAGGGAAAAGTGGGTTATCGATTATATAAACATATAAATATTAATGCATTGTTCGCTTCGCAAAAAAAAAAAATACTCAGAAAAAAAAAACAGAACAGAAAGACAAGTGAGCAGCGCACACACATCTCAGGATTTTGCAAACAATATTGAACGGACAGCGACTGCATTTAGGGACTGGAACAATAAACGATGCATGATAAATCAATAAATGCGAGCAGCGAGTCTGCTCGGAATATGAATTCAGGCTCCTGGTTCTGCGTGTGCATTCTTTAATTTTGAAGTATATACACTAGTACGTGTTTACAATGCTGATGGACGCCAAGGGCGCTCTCAAATGATAATGTGTTTATATAACCCAGCGCTACAGGAATAATATACTGACTCCTACCCCACCCCCAACCCCTCCCCCGCCAAAAAGGGAGGGGAGCTTCCTCAATAATAGTTTGAAACTGAAAAAATCTATTTGCAAACTAGTTAAATACAACCAGAAATTAAGCTGTTGAAAACCGGGGGCATGAACCGTAAGACAATAAAGGCTTTAAATGTGTATATTTATTGTTCTGGAGCCCTGGAGCATTGCGAGGTTTGCATGCACGGCTATTATGCAAACACAGAGAAACTTAAGAGCGACAGAACAAGGAACAGGCAGAGACTGCAAAGCCCTCGCTCGCTCCGACCCAGCTGCCGGTCCTCCGCCAGGCTAGATTGCATTTTCGCAGTGTTGATGTAAAATGGTGTACTCGCTTCCCCCACGCTCCCCCACCCCCTTCCCTTCTCTCCTCCCACTCCTTTCAGTATCACCCCCCTTCCCGATTTTATTATATTGGCACCAATCTTTCCAAAGTGGGTCTGGCATGCTAAAAAAGTAAACATGTACTATATGGGGAATAAGGTCTGTATAGTATGACAGTTGAAACTTGATCTGTGATAAAATTACAGGATGTTGAAATTACTAGTAAGCTATTTTTAACGCTTTCGCAACGTTTCACCTCTAGTCACAGCATCTAGTTGAAACAGGATTACTTTAATGAAAATTATATTCACATGGCTGAAGTTAATACACCCGGCAGGCACGAATGCCTAATATTCAGTGACTTGAGATGGAAAGACCCTCTGTGTGTATTTTTATGCTTTTTCATAACGTCTGCGTCCGCTGCAGTAAGAATTAGGGCACTTAACATTATCTAAACCACATTTTTGATTCAGAACATGGGGAAGTAATAAAAGGCAAGATCTATCTCGTTTCTATACACACAGAGATAAACGCAAGAAAATGGCAGATCCTCCAATTACAATAAGTAATAAAAGCCCATGCCAAAGAGCCGGTATTCTGAAAGATGTCGAAACTATTTTAATAATTTAAAGTAATATCACAACTCTGCACCATGAAGGACAGTGTAAAAATTCGCAGTCTCTCATCTTTTGCATTAGCCAAATTATGACTTGCACATTACTCTTTAATTATCTTCCTTGAAATTTCATCTGATCTTTCTATTTTATAAACATGGGTTACAAAGAGAAATTACAGCTCTCTGGCGCTTTCTCTCTCCTTTTAAGTTTATGATGCTTACTGCAGACATTTGATTAGAATAACCCATTTTGTTCATTTTTTTACATATGAATGGATTTGACTGAAGGGCATTTTACATAATTTAAAAAAAATATATGAGAGACACTTAAGGCTTCAGTTAGTCTCTGTCCTGTTAGTGTAAATATACACATCCAGCTCAAGAAATCCTATGTTAAAAAACTTGAGTTGCAGTATTTTGACAAGATCATATTTGAGATCGACTGTTGAGTCAGTTTCCTGTATGACCAACGCAGCAGCATTTATGCAGGAAACCTCAACAGAATGCCTGAGGGTATCCCTCGATTGTATATTAAAGCTCTCTCTTTAAAAATACATAGCTCCTCATAGCATCTAAGCAACTTCTGCTGGTTTTGGTGCTATAAGTCTTTAAGGGTCTATAAGGAACTTCACTTAATTAGAAACCCTGTTTCTATGTCTCTTCAAGGTAGGTGCTGAACTAGGCTGCATGCTGCCTGACTCTCGACAAGGTTTTTGAGATGTTAACAATTGCAGCGATCTAGGCTGAATATTTTTGAATATCTACAATCTTGTAATCAGATGGAAGCTAAATTTCAAAACTGAATCACAGGGACTTCTTCCCGCTCTTATTTTAGCAGCAGCACCACCACCCCCATGAACATAATAAAATCTAATAAATCAAACTTCAGGTCCAATCCTGTGAATGACTTTTAAAATTACAGATCACAATGGTGTATTTACAAAAACAAAACAAAAAAATCCTTTATTTTCTTTCTTTAATATTAGGCTTGATAGGCACCTGTAAATTATCTATGTAGCAAATATCCATACAAAGAAAGTTTCAATTAAGATAAGGAGATTGTATTGAAACAGTTCTTTGAAGTAATGTAGTTAATAGCCTGTTTGATTTCTTCTTGTGAGAGAGTAATAACGTGGATTCAAGGCTCCATCAATCACAGAGCAGATGTAAGACTTGAGACACCACACCCAGGGGAATAGAGGCAAACTCCTGCAGTGCAGGGTCCTTGGGCTAATGTAAAGTAAATACTCATAAACAGATTGAATGTTGTAAGAAGACAATCCATTCAGGATAGTTATAATCATGAAAGCAACTGCTTTATTTATCTACAAAAAAGCTTGTACACAGCTGGGACTCACTGTGTATAAAAGAAGAGTAGGAAAAAAGCAGTATATGTTTATACCACACACTATTTCTGGGTTCTTTCTTGCCAAAACACAGGAACCTGTACCTACATATCTATATCCCTGCTGCTTTGCTAGCCCAAACCCCAACTCTGTTTTAAATTATCTGGTTTATTTAAAAGGTTAAAAAATTAAAAATCATGCCCACCACTCAAGGGAGTGGGGAAGCAGTAGACACATGTTTCAGTGTCTGCGAATCATTTCATAAAGGATCAGGAGGATTAAGTTAGTTGCAAGAACCAGCAGTGACATAATTAGGCAGCTTGGACTATAATAAACAGGATCATTAAAAGAAAAAGAAAAAGCACAACTTGAAAAAAGAAGGCGACCATTTCAAAAATTCAACCCTCTCTGCGCACCTCGGGACTCCCCCTCCCCCAAATTATAAAAAACAACTGAAACATTTTTGACCTTGGCTATAATACTACTTCATGTTTTAGCACTTTAGTCAGCATTTTATCTACTAATTGCTGCACACTACCGCACGTGGCTCGAATCTGCCACTGCAGCTTGCTTTCACTGGTGAGCGAATTGCTTGATAAAGACTGGGAATTCAACCTGGCTGCTTCCTTCCTTGCTCCCCCCCAGCTCCCCCCCCAACCTTTTTTTTTTTTTTTTGGCTTTCCTTTTCTACCTAGAAGCCGCTATATTTTTCCAGAAAATACCACATGAGTCAGAACAGGGACGGTGAATGGTCCCCGAATCTCTTTCCACCGGTTAAACTCGGGCCACTTTGGCGATCGCAAGGCAAAAGGAGAAGGTGAAAGGGGGCGGGAGGAACGAGTGGGGCGAGCGTGGGGGAGGGGGAATCCTGGCCTGTGATGGACCTGATGCTAAGGGATTCTGCACACTGGTCCCTTGGCTAGTCCACAGCTGGTCAGAAGTCCGTGGGACCCCGCGCTGCCCACATGGGAGCCTCCAGTTAGAGGCTCTCTCCTGTCTTGCTTGGTCAAGAAGTGGGGTTCGAGGCGGGTGGCCCCCGAGTCTGCAGACGGATTCGTGGGTTGAAAAGCTAGGACAGACTGCGTGTCAGCCACGACCTAGTCCCCTCCCCCTTCCACGGCTGGCGCCATCGTGAGCCGTGGGGGTGGGTGGCGTTATTAATAAGGCGGCCTCCAGCAGAGCGGGCTCGCCCGAGTCTTCGCTCAACAAGTCTACTTGGTTTGAAGAAGGATAAACCGGGTTATATGGGTCATTGCTTTCCAGGAGACCTCTAGTGGTCAAAGGTTGAGCTACATCTTAAATTTGGGCCTCCACCTTGTCTCCTGCCTCCTGGGCTGCGGTGGGGGTGGGTCTCTAACTCTGGTCTAGACAGTAAAGGCCGGTAGCCTGGAATAGATTTCTCCAGGACTGGAGGCCACAGCCAAGAGAGAAGTGGGGAACTAGAGAAAAGAGTCCCCTCCCCCTCCCTCACGCCCCTCTCCTCGGTCATGTGATGCGCTTTGTGGGCACGGGAGGCCCCAAGTTCCTCTGCCCTTGGTACAGATGGAGGAGACTTCCTATCTTATCTTGATTTTCTTCCCCATTGGGAGACTAATCAAGAATTTTCAGGGAGGTTGGATTAAATTTGCCCAAGCCATTTCCAGTTACAATAGCAATGTTGAGTCAATTTATTTTTTTTAATTTATAAATTAAAACCAAGTCCCATTCCCTCACCCTAGTCACACATAAACCCAAACACCTCTAAATTTTAACAATTCTTTGCCTTCAAGTGCCCCTGACATTTCTGGGCTCTTTAGTTTAGAAGTAACTGAAGTTCTTTCTTTTTTCTTCTTCTTTTTAAAATTGCATGTCTAGCAGTGGTGGATGTATGACTTTTGACTAAATTGTGACCTTGTTCCTCGATCTGAAATGCCGCACCATTCCATCTCAGGTGACAGCATCCTAAGGAAGAGGGTGATGGTGACTTACAGGCTTCTTGTTATTCAGACTCATTTATGATCCACATACTAATAAAGAATTTGATCAAATTGACCTCTAGCATGGTATTCAAGGGGTTGTTGGGAACAGCCATCTTAGATCATACCAAAAACAGAGGTCCCAGCCATATGAGGTTATTAAAACATCTTGTCATATCTGATTTTTAAAAAAGAAGACAAGAAAATGTACAGATATGGAGTATTGCCTCCACTGGGGAGCTCGTATACCACCTACTAAAAATTTCTCTGTGCAGTTTCAAATAGACGTTAATGATGCCTTGTACTTAGTGATTTACAACTTAAAAATACTTGACAAGCATTAAGTAACTCATTACTTAGAAGCAGAGTGGACATGGTAGGTAAATCACTAGACCGAAAGTCAAGGGGCCATTCTTCACTGATTTTCTGTGTCTCCCTGTCCATGGCTATAATTATCCACAGGACTCAAATCCTAATTCCAGCTTTGTCAGAATTTCTCAGATAATGGGGCAGAATTATCCAGACTGGTCACCTGTGTAGTGGCAGCCCCCTGTGCTCAGCCATCAAGCAAACAAATGGAAGTATTAGCAAGTGCCTGGGCTGCCTCCACCTACATTTTGCCATGGCCACAGACTGATAATTTTATGACTTGTTATTTCAGGTTGAAATATGTAAGTGTAGTTATTCACTAAGAGTATAAAGAGATCTGAGAACTTCAGAGAAAAAGGAATAACAAGGAGAATAATGAGATTGTTTCTCTTCTCATCTTCAATAAGCTGTGGCCAAAATGGAATTGGGCAGACTTTTCACAAAGAAGGTTAGGGACCACATGAGCCTCAATCAGTTTACACAATGCTGTTCTCAGGGTGTGCTGGAAGCACCTCTTATGGACTTGCCAGAGCTAATTGTTACCTTTTGTGGAATTTTGCAAACTTGCTATTAAACACAACTATTTAGTAAATAGTAAATTATATATTTTTTATATAAACTATAATTCAATAAAAAATAAATTATATACATTCACAATACATTATATTAAAAACAATACATATTGAAAATTCATCACCTTCTCTCTTACTACATTTTAATATTGTCTATCCTCTTCAGGCTATTTATATTTTTTATTTTGATGATTACAATACTATATAATGGTGTGCTACCACATGTCTTCTCAATCCATGACCGATGGCATTATGTTGGTAGCTTGAAGTTGGCTGTGATGAGATATTTAGCCCATGGAACTCAGCAAACATTACAAATCAGGGCTTGATTTAGTGTATTGTTGTTGATTGTTTAGGCTTAAGAAGGGGATGGAGAAAATGTAAATATTGCCGATTGTGATCATTAATTTTATCTGTCAACTTGACTGGGTCATGGGATACCCAGATAGTTGGTCAAACATTACCTTAGATGTGTCTGTGAGGATGTTTTTGGATGAGATTCACATTTGCATCAGTAGACTGAGTAAAGCAGACTGCACCCAACCTCTTGTGGGTGAGCCTCATCCAATCAGTTGAAGCCCTGACTAGACAAAAGTCTGAGTAAGAGGAAACTCTTGCCTGACTAATTGAGCTGTCACATGGGTCTTTTCTAGCCTTTGGACTTGGACTGAAACACTGGCTCTTCCTGAGTCTTAAGCCTGCGGATTTTTGGACTGAAACTTAGACCGTTGGCTGTCCTGGTTCTTGGGCCTTTGGACTCATGCTGGAACTAAAGGTCAGTTCTCCTGGGTCTCCATCTTGCTGACTACAGATCTTAGGGTTTTTCAGCCTCCCCAAATTGTGAGAGAGATATGTATATATATCTCCTATTGGTTCAGTTTCTTTGAAGCCCTGACTAATACATGGATTAAACTTAAACATGTGTCAGATCTGTAACCAATAATATTGTGAATAGCACAAAAAAGGAAGGAAATTTTGAAAGCTATATAATTCATCAAAGAAGTTGCTCATGTCGTTGATGAAAGACTGAAATTCTTGGCCACGTCTTTTATCTTCACTTTTTATTTTACTCCTCAATTTAAGTGAAAGTTTCAGACATTCAAGTTGGAACTACACTCATTTGTTAGTCCAATTGTAGGTTAGCTATGGATACAAGAATTCAGCAAAGAGTTAACAAAAGCATCTTCTGAGAAGAGATTGGCTCTGTGGAATTTGCAGTGAAGAGCGTGGTATATTTTATTATTATTTGTACATTTGTGCTACACTTTCTGTGTATCAGCAAAATATACAGTGAATTTACATACCAACACACATATATACATATATCTAATTTTATTGGATGTATACCATATGTATATATCCGTATCTACATCTAGATATATAAAAACTAACAGAGACATACCTCTTTTGGTTTGGGAAGCTAGTTAAATATTTAAAAGTCCATGTCTGTCTAAAGCTGGTCTTCAGCCTGACTCACAACTCAAACTTCTAGAGTGGGGGTTGGCAAACTGTAGCCTACTACCTGTTTTTGTATAACCCATGAGCTAAGAATGTGCTTTATACTCTCAAACGGTTGGGAAAAAGCACTAGAAGAATATTTTGTGGCAAATAAAATTATATGAAATTCAAATCTCAGTGTCCGTAAATAAGTTTTGTTGGAACTCAGCCATGCTTATTCATTTATGTATTGTCTATGGCGTCTATCACGCTAAAATGGCAGAGTTGAGTAGTTACAACAGAGACTGTATGGCCCTCAAATCCTAAAATATTTACTCTCTTGTCTTTTGTAGCAGAAATTTCTTGTTCTAGAATAGGTAGGTACGTGCCTTGACTGGCAGTAGTAGACATAACCAAATGACCTTTTGAATTCTTTTTGTGTCCTTGGTCCTAGAAATGCTTCCTTAGTAAACAGAGAAAATGGCATACCCAGAGTTCTGAGGGATTCAGATGGCTGACTCAAGGTCAGGGAGAGTCAATGCCATCAAAAAAGTAGAGAAGGAACATGAGATTTCCCTCTCCTTGGTTTGCGTTCCAACCACTGGATCACAGTACCTTTCTTCTGGACCTCTTATCCTAAAGCACTGTATAATTTTGTTAGGTGTGGTTAAATATTTATTGTTTTCTTGTTCAGTGTGGTTCAGTTACTGTGTGTCTATGTGTGTGATGGGACTTTTCAGGATGAAAGGTGCCATATAAATTGAGGATTATTTTATGACTTGTTATTGCAGGTTGAAATATGTAAATGTGGTAATTCACTAATGTTGTATTAGTGCATATATCTGGGAAAGGGAAACAAGAATGCATTATCCTTTCTTTTGAGTCTAACATTATTTGCATCCTTTTAAAAAAAACACCCAATCAATTTTTTTTTTAAATGAGGAAACGCATTGGAGGAAAAAAAAAATTCCTTTAATGCAATACTTCAGCTGAAAGTTTAATGACACAAAAGGCAGGCAATTCAAAGTTACAGTTCCCACAGCAACTGTAACTCTGCTATATAGCACATTTAGGCATAGATTTCACAGCATGTACTGCAATACAAAATACTCCACACTGGGCATGCAAGGGGGCAGAGTTATGGTTGCTATGGGTACCATGACTTTGAATTTCCAGATTTTTTGAGAGTTTAAATTTCAACCAGAACATCACATTAATAGTTCATTTTTTTTTTGCATTGAAAATAATAAAGATTGTATCACTGTTTCCACTGTCAAACCTATCTCCAGCTCAGTCCACTGCTTAGTATAAATACCTACCCAAACATATTCACCCTACTTGCTAAAATTAAACACATGACCTCAGCCCAGGGAGTATTTTAGTTTGCAAATTTATATGCGATGACTTTCACTGGATTAACTAAATCTGCTCCCTCCTCCTTTCCAAAAATCACCAAGAGATTTGGGTTAACTCTTTCAGCATTTTAGCGTAGTTTATCTGGTACTCATGGGCTGAGAGGATATGGTAATCATATTCATTGTATATGAATGTGTGATGTGCATATTTATAATTTATACTTTACTCCAGAAAGAACTGGAGGCAGCTAACTGCATGTATTCATTTATTCCTTGGACACAACATGCAATTTTATGCCTTTATGCTAGTGGTCTCAGGACCCTTTCACTTTAAAAATTGTGGAGGACCTCAAAGAGCTTTTGTTTATGGTGGTTTTATATAAATATATGCATGTGTGTATTTACCACATTAAAATTATAATTTAGATATTTTAAATAGCAACTCATTTAAAATAACAATAATAAACACATTACATGTTGACATATGTGTATTTAAAAAATAACTATAACTTAGTGGAAAGAGAGGCATTGTTTTACATTTTTACTAATCTCTTTAACAGAAGACAGCTGGATTCTCATAGCTGCTTCTACATTCAATCTGTTGGATATTACAAATCATCTAGCTTCTGGAAAATGCCACTATACTTTTGTGAGAGTATGCAAGTCAAAAAAAGCAAACAATGTCTGAGTATTATTATGATTGTTATTTTAACCACCTGAAATGGTCTCAGGGATTTTCATGGCTCCCCAGACTGTACTTTGAGAACAAGTGCTCTATGTATTTGCTTATGCTCTTCTTCCAAGCATATACCTCTTCCTCATCCACAGGAAAACTCCTATTCATGCTTCAAGGCACTGGGAAAATTAATTGCTCCCTTAGCTATATTCTCATAACAATTTGTACATATTATGATATGAGCATCTATTTTTGTATCCTTGTGATTGAATGTTTAAATGTCTGGGGTTTTTTTTTGTTTGTTTGTTTGCTGTCGTTAGACTATGAGTTGCTCAAAGGGGAACCATGTCTTATACATTTTCCCCTCATTTTCTAGCATGGTACCTGGCATTCCATATATATGGAATATAAGAATTCAATTCAACAAACAAGTAATAAAATAGCTCCCATTTATTGAGTCCATAATATATGTTAGGAACTATGTATGAATTATCTCAAATGTAATCCTAATAATAATGCTATGAAGGTACTATTATTAATATTTTCAGTGTTTTTTAAGTGAGGAAACTAAGGTTTGCCTAAAGTCGAAGTTATATACCATGCCAAGAAATATAGGGGAGAGAAAAATCAGGAATCAGAATCTTGCCTTAAAGGCATTTATAAACTACTGTGGGTATAGTGGGAGATAAGACAAAATACACAAATGAAAGGCAAATAACAATATAAAACAACAGACCACAAAGACTATAATTAAAGAAATGCCTACTTAGTAGAAAAGGCTACTTACCCAGTAAGTTATTTAGAGTCAAACTTTTGGAGGACGCACTTCTATTAGAAAACCTTTGTTTTAGAATGCACACCAATATGTGTGTATTTGTCAATAAATTATATATTTACTATTGCACTAATCTGTAATATACAAATATACACTAATATACTCAAAATATAAATTATAAAGAATTTTAAAATAATGAGACAAAAATATATATAAAGACATTCAAAATTTCTTTTTCAGAATCCTGATGAATTATGGCCCCACTTTGAGGCCAGTTCATCTAAACTGGTGGCCATCAACTTTGACTGCATGATGGGTTCATCTGGGGAATTTTTAAGATATGGTGCTCAGGTCCCACCTCCAGGTTACTGAGATCAGAATCTCTGAGGGTGGGTAAACAGGTCATATGAGTTTTCCCCTCTTTCCCCCAAACAAGAATTCTAATGTGCAACCTGAGATGAGAATCCCGAGTCCAGCCACTATGGACTGTGGTACCATCGAGAGAAGGTAGAGAATGTAGCCACTTGGAAGACATCACAGAAAGATGGTATGGAAAACAGTTTTGAAAATTTTACTTGAAAGTATTGAAAAGTTACATTTATAAAATCACATAAGCTGAGGTTTTACATCCCCCTTGCCTAAGTTAGTATCTATGTTTTTATTTTTGGAAGTGGTACCCATTTTGAATGTACCTGGTTTGTCAAGGTGTGGAAGTAAGAAGCCCTGAGTTGTATCCTGTGCCTGGCTGAACATTTGTGTGGACCCCTTGAGCTGTTTTTCAATAATAGGATTTATAGAGGTGGTGATTTCTGTTGTGGTAAAGTATTTTGTTTCACGAAAGTACATTCTTTGAATCAATATAAAGGCCTTTAAATGGAGTCATGACATGTTTGTTCTGGAAAGCATCTTTTAGGAGAGTACCTTTGTGTTATATATGAGGAAGCTGAGACCCACAGATGGGAAGTGATGTTGGGTGCCTTATGTAAGGCAGAGTTCTGAGAAGAAAAGTTTGGGACATTGGCGGGGGTAGGGTTGGGGAGAGAGATGATTGTCCCTAAACACATGGTTCTCAAGTGCATGCTATGAAATTCCACCTTAGTGCCTTGAGCTTCCCTGGTTAGCTCAGATCCTAAAGAATCTGCCTGCAGTGCAGAAGACCTGGGTTCAGTCTCTGGGTCAGGAAGATCCCCTGGAGAAGGGAATGGCAACCCACTCCAGTACTCTTGCTAGAGAATCTCACGGACAAAGGAGCCGAGTGGGTCATTCTAGGAGAGGGTGTGTGAGCAGCATGGACTAGAGTTAGCTGTGGCTCCATCTTTAGCTAATCCTACCAATGCTGGGGTTGGCTTTAAACATTTTAAAACAAATTACATGGAAGACTCCTAAACTCCAAAAGTTAGGAAGCTCCCTGAGCTCTTTGCTTTTCCATTCTTGGATCTATTGTGACTACAGTGATCAGAACCTTCCCTGTGAATGGGGAGGCTCAACTAGATGAGCTCTGAGGTTCCCTTTGACCCTTTATCAAATCTCTTGGACTGTGTGCAGTTTTAGATAGTGTCATTCAAATCTGAGGGCAACAATAGAGCACAAAATTGGGTTCTGAAGATTCCTCTTTGTGCACATGACAGGGAGAGGAGAGGTATTCTGATAAATTCTTACATAATTTGTACCTTGAGATCCGGAGGCTGGGAGCCCCAGAATTCTGGGACAAATACAGCCATACTATGTTTACCAGGTCTGTTCAACATGGGTCATAGGTGAAAGATAGCACAGCCTGGGAGTTGCTTGACCTGGGGAACAAAGACATGTATAAACCAAGAAATCTCCATGTTGATGACTTATCAAGGCTTTAGTTCATGTGGGTTAAATGTGTTTTCATGAAGTGGGAAACAAGGTATGAAACCATTCTTGTTCTTCACTTTTTAAAACACATGAATGTATCGGAAAGGTTCAAATGCAGGAGCTAGCGTGACACTTCATGGATCTTTATGCTTTCTATTTGCCTTGTCACTTCTGTATATCCTCCACTTTGTCTTCACCATCTCCACCTAAAGTCCAAAACACTAAGTGAAAAGTGGGCAAACATTAACAGTAGCTCATTATCCTAAACGGAGAAGGTAATGGCACCCCACTCCAGTACTCTTGCCTGGAAAATCCCGTGGACAGAGGAGCCTGGTAGGCTGCAGTCCATGGGGTCACTAAGAGTCGGACATGACTGAGCGATTTCACTTTCACTTTTCACTTTCGTGCATTGGAGAAGGAAATGGCAACCCACTCCAGTGTTCTTGCCTGGAGAATCCCAGGGACGGGGGAGGCTGGTGGGCTGCCGTCTGTGGGGTCGCACAGAGTCGGACACGACTGAAGCGACTTAGCAGCAGCAACAGCATTGTCCTAAATGCCTGCATGTACTTAACTTTATATGGTAAGCGCTAGTATTAGCCACGTTTTAGATGAAGACACTAAAGCACACATAGAGAGACAAGTAACTTGCCTAAGGTCACATAGCTAGAAAGAGATTCGATATGGATTCAAACTCGGGTAATCAGTGGAGAGCCTGCTTTTAACCACACATTTTACCATCTTTTTGTTGACACTGTCAGGGACATCACAGAAGAAAAGACTTCAACTGTTTGGTGAATGTATTAAGTTTTCATCATTACTTTTGATAAAAATTTTTAAATTAAAAAAATGAAATTAGGTAATATCCATCAAATTGGCAAATACTTTATGTAGTAGCCAGTATTAAATTGGAAATAAGAACATGAAATTTGCCCCTCTGGGGAGACTGACAGTTTGTACAGTTCTTCTGAAAGAAAATTTTGGCAGTATATAATAAATCCTTAAAATACAGCATTCCCTCAAACCCAGAAATTTCACTTCTATGAATTTGTGCTAAGGAAAATTTTGGGCAGGTTCACAAAAGGAATATAAAATTTACACTAGAGTATTGTTCAAAATAGCAAAAGTTTGGAAGCAATGTAAGTAATTGAAATAGAGGATCAGCTAAATAAATTATGGTGCAACACTAATAAAGAAATATGCACGTATTAGGAGTGTAATAGAAACATGTTTATTGACCTGGAAAGACATTAAAAATATTCTTCTTTTTAAAAGGAAATACTTTTACCTTAAAACATGCAAGTTTATATGGATAGTAGAATTAAGGCAATTATGTTTCTTTGTACTTTTTGGCAGTTTCAAAATTTTCTACAATGTATTACTTATGAGATATTTATAGAAAGAAAAAAGTACTAGAAGTTCCTTGCCTTAGCCACTGGAAAACTTTTTGCAGATGTGCAAAACAGTGACTGTAACCAGAGAAGGTTCAAAGTAAAATTAATGGCTAACATTTATTGAACACTCATTATGTGCTAGGAGTTCTAATAAATGCTTTGAATTATTTCTTTTAATCCTTGCAACTCTTATGATATAAGCACTCCAGTAGTCCTTTTTAGCAGCTGAAGCATGGAGAGATTATAACTTGCCCCGATTTCACTGAAAGGAAGCTTCTAAGGGGATGTGAATAATTTGTAGGATTCAGAAATAAAGGAATAAAGTTCAGCCTTGGGTGTTAAGGCACCATCTTCCAGGAAAGGAACATTAGCTAGTTGACCCAACAAAGAACATAAATTAACCTAGTTAAAACGAAAACCATCTATTATAGGAGATTGAGCCCTGAGAGAACTCAGAATGGGTAGATAACTATCCTATGTAACTTCTGATGGGGCAGTTAACTTTTCTGCCAGATAGGAAGTGCTTTACTGGTAGACTTTTTTTGGGGGGTGGGGGGGTGGAGGTGGTGCCATGCAAAGGGTATCTGATCTGAGAAGCAGCTTGGGAATAAAACAGTTGAATTCATTTTGATAACTTGGGGATTTTGCTTATTTTGACATCCAGTCCCTCACTTCCCAATACCTCTCTCCATAAACATTGATTTGCTCATCTACGTCCTCAAGAGTCTCCTTTGGTCTTCCCCACCCTTTTGTAGTTAGCAAATAGAGACACAGATGTCCTCAGTGCTCTAGCATCTCTAGAACTTAAACAATAGGGTTCTACCGGTGGTAGCACTGTTGGAGAGAGGTGTCTGAGGCTTTTCTTCAAATTGTGTTTGCATAGCACTTAGTATCCGAATGAAAAGACATCTGTTGTGTAAATCAAAGAATCCAGTGATAAGCGACTCAGTCCCAAGAACAACTCATGCAATTTCTTTGCAAACTGGTTTGCAAAGAAAATGTGCTTGGTGCTCTAATACTCGGGTCTCTGTTGAAGCTCAGGGTGCCTTTAGACACAGGGAAGCTGCTTACTATTGCTTTCGATGATCCTAATATTCTACCTAAATAGTGGGAACCAGGATCTTGAAAGGACAAAACACTTTCATGATTGTCATGCTTTTGTACATGACATTTATGTTCCTGGAATGCCTCTACTTGTCTCTCCATTCCTCATCATTCACTGAAACCCAACTCAAAGGTCCCTCTTCTATAAAGAATTCGCTGGTGCTAGCAATTGAGAATTAGCTCAAATTCCTGGAACTCCACAGACCGTGTGTAGTGCTTTCCTAGTCTGTGAATTTTTGAATAAGTTTTATAGTTCTATTGCTCTTCCCCTGAGGGACAGGAACTCCACTAAATAACAGCAATGGTAAACCAACAGCCAGGCTAGAGTGGTGCCAGCCTATTTATTATATTTTATTTTTAGATTTTTTTGATGTGGACCATTTTTAAAAGTCTTTATTTAACTTCTTACATTATTTCTTCTATTTCATTTTTTTGGCTCCAAGGCATGTGGGATCTTAACTCCTCCACGAGGGATTGAACTCCCTGCAATGGAAGGTGAAGTCTTAACCGCTGGACTGCCAGGGAAGTCCCCCAGTCTATTTATTTTAATAGCGAGAAACCTAGTGTTTTAAAGTTAGACATCATCTACCAGCCTGAGCCTTTAGTGTACAAGGTTTCAAGTGTTTTAAGAAGTCCAGTGTATTGGGAACCTATTTTGTGGAAGGGTTTAGTTGGTTTCAAGCTCAAGATTGAAATATAGGAGGTACCAGTTAAAGGCTTGTTTCCATCATCACTGAGACATATTCTCAGTTCCCTCATTTATCAATGGGACAGATGACACATACCTGATAGAACTATTGTGAGAATAAAATAAAATGACAGATATGAGAAAGCCTTTATCCAAGGCATTATTGTAAACTACAAACCTAATCCTATGTCATAGAGGAGATTGCAATTATGAGGGTGGGTGGTCAATACCTAGAATTCACAGATGATCAAGGAGACCAACTATCTGGAAATGACATTCACTAAGGAAATCCTGAGTGGCCAAAGACGTTAGAGATAGATGCTTGTATCCAATCAAAGGAGAATATTAATATGGTATAAAATGGTACTCTGGCGAGGTTTCCTACTTATTGACTAAACTCATCCACGAAACAGGTTTTCTGCAGGAAGAAAAAAGGGTTAAATAAATTTGAGAGAGACAAAATCAGATAGGTTTTTTTTTTTTTTTTTTTTAACCCGCAGCTTTTAGAATGCTGATGTGCTGAGAGATTGGTAGGGTGTTCTTTCTTCTCAAGGGCAATTGCCTGGCCAGAATGGAGACTCAATTCCCTGTCTTAGGATCTGATGGAAGGAAGAATGTGTTCATGATCTGCCTGAAGTTTCTGAGATAAGAATCCAAAGAAGACTCTGATGTTTATCCAACATTACAAAGGAGGAGACGTTGATTTTGGCAGTTATAGGAACATCAGTCCTTGGAGAGCTGGATTCTGTTATGAGGGAAAGGGTTACTCAGGCATGCTTGGGTTGGGGAGAACTCTTTCCTCCAGATGACTGCTACCTTGGCCCCAATTCCACACTCATGCACTAGCCTTCTGATTTCTCACTCAGCTTCCAGGCACTCTGTTCATGGTGAGAAGTCTGGATAACAGGCAGCAACATCCTGTGGCCAGGAAAAAAAAGACTGTGAATTAAAAACTATTGCATCAGGGTTCAATTTTTCTTCTGAATGATTAATTATAGAGTACATTTAAATTCACTTTAATTGCAAATAGAAGAAATATCGACTAAGTGGACCTTCCTACTCACCTATCCCCATGCCACTCACTGCACTGTCGTAGAAATACACCACACAAAAGAACAAAATGACTGCTCCATGATGTCCCATAACTCTTTAACCATTTCTCTATTTCTGAACATTTATATAGTTTACAGTTTTCCTTTAGGTGTTGCAATGAACTGAACATATATTTATGCATTTTCTGTGAGATAGATAAGGCAGAAGTGTAATATCATAACAAAGTAAATACTTTTACAATATAGCTATATGCTGTTACACTGGCCCAGAAAAGATAATACCAATTTATACTTCCAACAGGAGCATAAGAGCAACTTGTGAGTTGCTTGAAACAGATTACGTCTGGAGCAATGACAAAATTGGTTCTCTGGATTGCAAAATCTCTAGAGCTTGGTGATGACAATTGCCTCTCCTGTGTAGAGTCTTGTCTAGAGGTCAGCTTGTTATTATTGTTTAGTCACTGAGTCATGTCTGACTCTTTTGCGACCCATGGACTGTAGCCTACCAGACTCCTCTGTCCATGGGATTCTCCAGGCAAGAATACTGGAGTTCATTGTCATTTCCTTCTCCAGGGGATCTTCCCGAGCTAGGGACTGAACCTATGTCTCCTGCATTGCAGGTGGATTCTTTACCTTTGAGCCACTAGGGAATCCCAGATGTATGTATACGTGTAACTAAATCACATTGCTGCATAGCTGAAACTAACACAGCATTGTAAATCAACTATATTTCAATATAAAATTTAAAAAGTTTTTTCAGTTGAAATTGGAGAATGCAAGTTATATCTGCTCTGCAAGTGGGTTTCCCCATCCTTACCTCTGGCATCAATGAAACAATACCCATCTTAGGCTGCACTGGGTCACTGCAAATCTCCCCTAAGGCCAAGACTTTCACTGATACATTCATTAACTGGTCTAGAAAAGTCAGGAATATATTCTGTCTCAGTGAGTGTGCTTGGCAATGCCTGGCTACTATTTCTTTCAAAGCTCACCTATTAGGTTATGTCTCTTTCCTTCCCTGGGGAAGAAAAAGTGAGGAAATAGCGTGAATCCAAAAGTGTTACAGGAAAGATGCTCCCTTCATAAGAAAGAAGCATGAGGGATAGGAGAAATTCTTGCTGTTTTTGGCCTTCCTTCTCCAGCCCCCTTCTAACAGGAGAGTTACATGATTGATTAGTAATGCCTGCCATAGTCCGGGTGGAGGAAGTCAGGGCATATTTGGCATGTATTTCTAATCCTGCAGTAATTATGCAATGAGTAATATGTGGTTAGTACAAAAGTTAGATGCAATTGTATCTTCTAAATTAAGAACGATTTCATTACAGACCAACTCCCCATACAGACTTTCTGTCTCTGTTCTCTGCATGTTCTGAGTCTCTGTTCCATGGCAGGGTGGAGAGATAGTCTGCTGTCAGTAATTTGCAACCGTCTAGGTCTTGATACTTCTTGGTGCTATTCCCAACACAGAGCTGATATTTTTCTTGTAAGGGTTCATAATTCAGGACTCACATTCTAAATGCCCAGCTTCTGCATTGGCTAACAGAGACAGAAAAGAAAAAAAAAAAAATCAGTGTTTGCCAAGTAGCCAAGGATTAAATTGGTAGTGGAAAAAATTAGATTTTCAAGCTATTAAGAATTTATTACAAACAATGGAGCATTTAAATAAAATGAAGCTGATGTTGTGTTTCTAAACGCCTTTTCTACTCTGTACTGTAGTTGATGTTCTTTTTTAGAAAAGGAATTTTTATTTCCTTATTATTTGTATGAAGATACTTTCCATTTGCTTTACTGAGGAAAGGAGAAAATTTATCTTTGAGTTGAGTGATTCGGGGGTTTAAGAAAGAAGCTAGATATCTTGGTGACCCATTAAGCAGGAATTTAAAATGCATGGGCTTTCTAATAGAAAAATAATAGACGCTGGGTGGGCTGAAGCTGGGGAGGAGGATGGAGGTATGCTAAAGAGGAAATGGGGAAAGACACTGAGACAAAAAGAGAGGATTTCTTTGATGAACATCTTTACTTGTTGACACTTTATTGTTTCTGGCCCCCTCCCTGTTCAGCCAACAAGATTGCCACTCCCTGGAGAAGGATTTTAATTGCCATGTAAATGGCTCAGTGGTAAAGAGTCTGCCTGCCAATCCAGGAGACCCCAGAGACTCTGGTTCAATCCCTGGGTCAGAAAGATTCCCCTGGAGAAGGGAATGGCGACCCATTCCAGTATTATTGCCTGGAAAATTCCATGGCCAGGGGAGCCTGGCAGGCTTATAGTCCATGGGGTCACAAAGAGTCGGAAACACCTGAGCGCACACAAGAGGTAGAGCCAGCCCCTCTCCAGAGTCCTGACCATGGACTTCCTCCTTCAGACTAGTGTCCTCCAACTTCAGACATATGCATGTTTTGTTCTTGATTTTTGTCTCAACTTTCCACCTGCACTGTTTCTCACCTGATTGTAACTTATTTATTTATATTGACTCACTTTCAGAACTTTATGTGAGTAAAAGAAAAATTAGTGTAAACTTGCAGTGAGCAGAAAGTGAAAAGTAAAAATCACTCAGTCGTGTCTGACTCTTTGCCATCCAATAGGCTACACAGTCCATGGGATTCTCCAGGCCAGAATACCGGAGTAGGTAGCCTTTCCCTTCTCCAGGGAATCTTCCCAACCCAGGGGTTGAACCCAGGTCTTCCGCATTGCAGACACATTCTTTACCAGCTGAGCCACCAGGGAGGCCCAAGAATACTGAAGTGGGTAGCCTATCCCTTCTCTAGTGGATCTTCCTGACCCAGGAATTGAACTGGGGTCTCTTGCATTGCAGGCAAATTAAATAAGTACAAAGTCAACATCAACGTGTAGTTGCTCAGACGTGTCCGACTCTTTGTGACCCCATGGACTGTAACCCACCAGGCTCCTCTGACCATGGGGTTTCCCAGGCAAGAATACTGGGGTGGGTTATCATTCCCTTCTCCAGAAATAAGTACAATGGGAACAAAAATGTTGTTTAAAAGTTTTAAAATATAAAACTCAACAATGAAAAATAATTATTGATAAACCCAAGAGAATTCTAAACCCAAAAGAAGTTCCTTGATGAACTTATTTACTAACAGTCAATAATGAAGGAATATTCAACTCTTTAGTGCTGACTTCTACCTAAAATCATATAACTGTCCTTAGTTTGGGAAACACTTTTTGAGGAGGCCAAGAGATATGGTGGGAAAAGCTTGGTATTTCTAATTAGACCACACTGAATTCCAGCTCTTACTGGTCTCTCACAGTAAAGCATGATTATAACAACTATTTCACAGAGTTCCTGTGATGTCAGAATGTAACCATATTGAAAAGCATTTAGAGTATTTTTAGGCAATTTCAATTTTATTATTTTCTACAAATATGATATTTGTAGAATAGCTCATTTTAGAGTATTTTGTTCTGGGTGGGGAAAGACATAACAAAATACAGAATCACAGAATTTGAAAAATGGAAAGGATTACGCAGAAAAAAATAAACAAAATTTATGGGCTGTATTTATTTTCCATTCAAAATAAAAATAGCTTTATGGATCCCACGGGAAAAATGTACTGTCTTACTTACACTATCTACTTCATTGACTAGAAGAATGTCAATGAGAAAAGCGTTAAGAGTTTACAGACATTCAGAGTTAATATCTGGGTATTTGAGAAGCAGCCATACACAGGTAACATTCTTTCTTTATTCTTTTTTTTTTTCTTTTTAAAATGTTTTTGTAACCAAATGTGTTGATATTTTTAAAAATTTATTTTTAATTGGAGGATGATTGCTTTACAATAATATATTGGTTTCTGCCATACAACAATGTGAATTATCCATAAGCAGACATAGATCCCCTCCCCCTTGAGCTCCCTTGTGCTCCTACTTCTCTAGGTCATCACAGAGCACCAGGCTAAGCTCACACAGGTAGCATTCTAATCCTTTAGCTTTACATTCAAAAGAGGCTGGTGGGTTGCATGGAACCTCTGGGTCTCATGGCTGCTTGATTAGTAGCCCTTTCCCCTCATTACTGATGAGGAAGCTGAGACTTAGAGCATCAAGTGTCCTGCTGGTTTTAAAAAACAAATCATTGTTAGTGACAACACAACATTTTATCCAATGTCAACCCTCATTAAATGCCTGATAGAGATCTAATACCAACTGACAGTATTTTATATAATTCTAGAATAATAGGAAGCTTAATACAGAAGGAATTTCAGAGTTCACCTAGTTCAGGGTTCAGAACTAAAGGGTGAAGTGGGTCTGGGGGCATGGGGAGAACCAGAGAGGTCAAACTATCTGGAAGGGGCACAGCCCTCCCCAGCTGTTCCTGTGTGACTTTGGACTCAGTGTTTCCAGATCCGACTTCTAAAAACAAGACAGATATTTGGATTTCTTCATGTTCATGTGAAAATTTCCTTATCTTTTGGCAACTCAGTAACTAAACTCCCCTACCTCCCCTCCTACCTTCTACCCTACCTTCCACCACACACACACACACACACACACACAGAAAACCAAAAACCTCTATGTAGGTCACGTAAGTGTCTAGGTTTCCATTCACTCTGAGTGTTGCATATTGATGCCTCCGGTCTGGTCCAATTGTCTTCTATCCAAGATGAGGAAATGGAGGCCCAGAAAAGAGAAGTGACTTAACCAAGGTCATATCATTAGACTCTCTTCTACAATCTCCTATGAAAAGCCGACAGATCATTCTTTTTTAAAAAGTATGATGAAATAAAACTGGAATTGGATAATCTAGAGAGCAATATTTCTCAGCACAGCTCTTTGTGTAATTGCCTGTAACTCATATTATCCAAGCTGGTGAACACATGAAGTTAAGAAAGTGAGCCACTGCCATAAAGAGTTGGTAGGGGGGGTTGAAAATTAAGTGGAAGTATTTGTTGGTGCAGGATGTTCCCAGAGATGAGTTCCTATTCCAAAATTATGGACCAGCAGTTAAAGTAATATGGAAATATGTTTACCCCAGGTTTCAGAGAAAAAGTTGAGTGAGATTATGAGTATCATTTGTGACTCCATGGAAAGAAAAGTCATGCATATTTTGCATTAGTCTTTGAGAGAAATAAATGAATTGATGATTCATGTATTAGTGCCACGAATAATGATTGACCTCTTACTGTGGACTAGTCATGGTTCAGGCACTAGGGGTACAAGATGAACAGGAAAAAAATTTCCTGCCCTAATGTGACTTATGTCTTGACGAGTTGAATGAGCTGCTGCTTAGGCAATTCTCTACTGGCTAAATAATGGATCATCTCTTCCATCCTTTTTAGTCATGCTGACAAGAACAAGAAAGTTGATGGTGGCACTGGGAACAAAAAGTTGGCTCCCCTGCTCCTAGGCCAATATTGTATCACCATGGCAATGATACGCTCACTGGTCTGGATTATGGCATAGACTTTCATATTTTGAACCAGAGCTCTAAAAATACCAGGAGGTGAAAGATACTATTAACGGGACAAGGCAGGAGAACTGATATCAATTTACTTCTTTGTTGCCCATGCCTCACTTTAAAAAAAAAAAAAAAATCTGAAACCCAGCACAAGCAGGGCGTGGACCTAAATTAAGCCTGTGGTCGCTTTGCTGGGGAGAGACGACACGTTTCTATATGTGATTCGTCTTCAGCTCTGTTGGCTCTGGCAGATTTATAGGGGTGATATTTTCACACATAAATTGTCCTTGAACAATTTCTCCACTACCTGGAGCACTGCTCCCTCCTCCTTGCCCCCCGTCAGATGTGCCCATCTGCTGTCCCCATGCCAGATTTTTTTCTTTGATAACAAAGTACTTGTTGACAATGTAAGAAAAATCCAATTCTTGGTTGACTTTTACGTTCCAGAGGGTCTCTCTTTGGGGATAAAATTGGCAGCGGATAGCGTTGCACATTCCTGACACGGGAGCCAGCTTCCTCGAAAGCCTGCATTGCTACAAAACAACTGCACTGCCCTTTCCAGCTGGTTCTCTTTTCTTTCTTGGGAGGTATCAAGAAAGACTAAAGCTTTTTGCCCTTTATCCTCCCTTTAAGCACCAGGGCTGCTGCATGGAGCTTGTCAGAAGACAATCAAGGGGAAGATGGTTGATGGGCCTAATAGCCCCTGAGTTAAATGTCCATGCTCACTTCCCATGTGCCCAGAAGTGAACTTGCATAGGTCATTTCTTAAATGAAACAGTTCCCTAGTGATAACAGGAACTTGGAAGACATCATGAGCATCAAACCTCCCCTGGCATCCACAGATGATGACACCCAGGCAGGCTGAATGGACTTAATAAAGATTTGGTCAAGGGTGGCCACTGTCTTCTAGGAATGTGCCAGCTGATGGTGTGAACATGGACCCTTTTAGTGAATTTCATTGCAGCATAGTCTCTACTAAATTGTCCTAGCTGGATTAAAGTTAATCTTAATTAATAGACAAAATAGAAAAATGTTTAGGGGAGAGAGGGCTTTCAAATCATCTAATCCTTGGTTTGTATCCTTGCTGTAGCACTTGGTAGCTTTAGGACACTGGACAAGTTAATTAAACTCTCTAAGCTTGGCTTTCCTGTTGGCAAAGAAAATAATAATAGTTTCCTCTATAATACATCATGGAGCTGTCATGTAGCATGAAAGTTAAATGAGATGATATATGTGAAAACTCTTAAAACAGTGGCCCAGTATCAATGAGGACTCAACAAAAGGTACTTTTCATTCTGCTATAAATTGTAAGTTAGAGAATATTTTCACCAGTACATTTTTAGTTAAGGAAACTCAGTGAACAAAATCTTCATGAGTAGGCCCTTATGGGACTTGCCATAACAAAGAGGTAAGAATATTTCAGAATTGCAATATTACTTATTTATAGGAAGAGGTTGCTTTGAAATAATTTTCAAAATTCTGAGCAAAAGGCTTTGATGACTTACTTGAGAGGAGGGTCTATACACCCCTTGAAGCCTTGTTTATAGGTTAAGTTCTCATCTCATAATTGGCAAAGGTATATTTTAATTTAGTTCCCTCCAAGGGGTGATATATTTCTGAATTTGCAGTGTCTAAGATTTCTTAGACTTTAAAACCATCCAAAGTTTTAATTTCAGATAGTTCCTGTATATTTTAAATCTGAAATAATCTAGTCTTATATCCAGTAAGGTTGACCTAGAATATGCTCTGCTGATGACTGATTTTGAGGCTCAGGTCTTGGTACTGGTCTTTAGGAAGGCAGTGATAAAGAAAATAATGGTAATACCTCCTGCATCTGTGGAAATGATTTCATTTATGCTCACCACAATCCCATGTGGCAGAAAGAAACACATATTATTTCCCATATTTTACAGTTGAGGAAATTGAGGATTGGCGAGTAAATCATTTGCCTCCTGACACTTGCTTCAGTGGTTTACAAACCTTTATGTAGCTATTTAGTTGCAGGATTCTTTCAGAAACTGAAATGTTTTCTGTAAGAGAAAAGAAAATTGAACCAGAGAACAGCCTACCATCCTCAGCCTCCTGTCCTGTCCTGATGTTCACTGATCCCACATCTGAGGTAGGATGCAGCCTTCTCTGACAGTGACCATGGGGGCCCTGGCAGGTGGTCTTCAGAGAGGAAAGGAAAGCTCTTTGCTTCTAGATTTCTACATGGCCTTGGAATCTAGTACGATTACAGAGATGAGATCTGCCTAGCTAGGACAGATGGAGCTGCTTTGGTGGGCGAAACAACTGACCCTGAAGGGGATTTGACACAGCGCAGCAGACTTATGGGCTCTGCCCCCTGCTCACCCCAGCTGCAGTTCTGTTTCTTGCCTATTTGATGTACTGGGGGGCATAGCAGCGTCTGCACAAGAGCCCTAGGGTTGGTGATACTGGCACATAAGGATGGGGAGTGGAAAGAAACCAGTGTTTCTAGCCGAAGAAATCACCAAGTAGCCAGTGGGACATGAGGGAGCCATCTTATAAAGTCTTTTTCAGCTGTCTCCAAGATTGACTGAATCCTTTGGTCATAATGATACTACATATTTATAACTCTCACTGGTTTCAAACGCAGACAGACTTTAACAGAAATGCAGCTAGTTAGAGAGATACAGAGACAGCATCATCAGCCATTGGTGAGTGCTTTATGGCTTACAAAGCAACTCCAGATACAAGTGTTCATTTCATGTGGTGTCACAACCTGTCCCGTGTTTCAGTGACGTCATTTGAACAAATAAATAAAGAAATGACATTGGCTGAAGAATAGGTATCTTTATCATTATTTTTCAGATGAGGAATTTGAGAGATTAGGTAATGTGCTGGAGGTCATGCAGATGAAGTAAGGTTGTCTGTCTCTGAATCTGGTAATCATTCTGTTACATCAGCGCATGCTCTCATTGACACCTTTGTCTGCATCGCAGAAGCAAGCTTGTTATGCTATCAGGTGGCCTAGGCCATGTCTGTTCCATGCTCTTCTGGGTCTATAAAGGAAAAGGGGCCCAAAGGAATTTAGAGCAAATGTCTATGGGGAAAGATGATCTCTTCCTCCAAAGACACTTGGATTTTATCTTCTTAATTGTTTTCCAGAGATTGTACAATTTATGGTATTCAAAAGATCAGAGGTGTACAAAAAGTACCCAGGAAGATGTAAAGGTATTCAGGAAATAGAAATGTAAGGTGGCTCTATTCAGAGAAAAGAGATGATCTGTTTGGTTAGGGTTGTAACAGCTGCCGTAACAAATTCTAAAATACTCGAAGTTTCACATCATGAAATGTTCTTATTCATGGGATGGTCCCGTACAGATGTTGCTCATTAGCGATGATGGGGGGATGCTCCGTGTTGCCACTCATGGGTCCAGATGAAGGGAGTTTTTGCCATCCTCAACATGTGGCTTCTCAGCACAGATCATGTGAGGCAAGCAAAATATAGAGGAGAATGGGCCAGGTCTAGAATATCATTACTTTCCACATATCATTGCTAGAACTCAGCCACACGGTTTATCTGAAGCAAAGGAGGCTGAGATGTGTTTATGATGAGAAGTGGAAACACTGTTGACCAGCCAGCAATCTCCGCTACAGGATCCAAAAGCAGGATGGTCATTATAGGGAAGTGACCACTTCAAAAGACTGAAAAAATTCACACATGTCTGCCTTTTAGGTGGAGTTCTCAGATGATTATGATTCTAAACTATAGCTTTGACAAGGAAGGGTGAGCAGGTGGAGGTGAACTTATGTTCAGCTTTAGTACCAAAATGTTGAAGACTTTCTTGATCAGCTCAGCCAGAAGTAATTGTTTTCTCCTCTGGATTACCACATTACTCTATATCTTCACCTTCCATGCAGTCTTCAGCCTTGACAAGGGCTGTTGTGAGTGTAAATTGAGATGATATGTGTGAAGACCTTAGAACAATGGTTAATACCTAGTGAATATCACATATTAGCGTTAGTTATTAGTATATTTCTACTGAGGACACGTTTCTGAAATCTCTTCCCTTGCTTCCCATGACACGGCCCTTTCGTGTGTCTTTTTCTTCTTTTCAGTCTCTGATAGGCTTTCATTCCACCACTGGTAACTAAATTTGGAATTCTAAGAATGTAGTTTCTAAGTCTTCCTCTCTTCCTCATTCTCCCTGGGAGAGCTCATCCACTCCATGTGACTCCGTACACGGTCCGCATGGAAGTGACTCTGGACCTATGTCTTGGTACAGTTGTTGTCTCTCAAGTCCACGTTGTGAAACCAGGTGCCAGACATTTCTAACAGAGATTTCACAGCCATCAATAACTCAACATGTTCAAAGTGGAATCCATAAGCTTTGTCTTCATCACTTGCTCCTCCGTCTATACTTCTGGACTGGAGGAATGGCTTCGCCATATGCTCTGCTCCCCAAACTAGGAACATGGGGCTCCAGTCTTTTCCTCATGTCCAATATTTTGATTGTAAAACTGAAGAGGACAACATCATTACTTTTTCTTTTCCAAAGTATTTACTACGCTTTTTACTGCTCCCATCTCTATAGAATTTCTTCCTCTCTAGGATCTCCTTCTCTGCGGCAGGAATATATTCCAACTTTATTGCCTACTGGCTTTGCCATGTGAATTGCTTTGGCCAATGGAATGTGAGCAGCAGCGTAATGTGCATGATGCCTGAGCAGAAGCTTTCAGAACCATTGCTTCTTTTCCTTCTGCAATGAGAATGAAATGTCCCAAATAAGGGCTGATCCCTAAGCCTGGATGCTAGAATAAAGAAGACCTGTGGAGCAGAGCTGCAGCTGTCCTGCTGCTAATATGTAATATGAGTGAGAAACAAACCTTTATCATCATAAGCCATGAGATTTTTACACCCTTTTCTTACGGACACATAGTCAAACCATGTGCTGTTTGGGGCTGGGTAAAATCTGAGTGAAATCCGGGAGTTAGTGATGGACAGGAAGGCCTGGCATGCTGCAATTCATGGGGTCACAAAGAGTCGGACACAACTGAGTGAATGAACTGAACTGAACTGAATGAGCAATTAATTATTATTGGAGGAAAAGTGGAAACCCATGTTATAAAAAGATAATATAATGTGTGTGGGCATGGTAAGTCACTTCAGTTGAGTCCAACTCTTTGCGACCCTATGACAGTAGTCTGCCAAGCTTCTCTGCCCATGAGGATTCTCTAGGCAAGAATACTGGAGTGGGTTGCTATGCCCTCCTCCAGGGGATCTTCCCCACCCAGGGATCAAACCCAAGTCTCTTACATCTCCTGCATTGGAGGCAGGTTCTTTACCACTAACACCACCTGGGAAGCCCCCAAATAATATAATGTACAGGGTAAAAAAAATCTATCTGAAATTACTTGGAAGTATGGATTGAAGGCAAAAGGAGAAGAGGGTGGCAGAGGATGAGATGGTTAGAGAGCATCACACTGACTCAATGGACATGCAAACTCTGTGAGATAGTGAAGGATGGGGAGCCTGGCATGCTTCAGTCCATGGGGTCATATGTGACTTGGCAACTGAACAACAACAACCACGAGAATTTGGGAAACAGAATAATGCTGCTAAGAAGGCAAAACTTAGGGACAAAATCAAACTAAAACTTAGTCCCTTACAACAACACAAATTGTATGATTATTAGATGATTATTTTGGAGTAGAGCTTACTGGGCAATTGCTTTCTTTTAAATTTTAAAATTAAAAAATTTAAAATATTTTATTGAGATATAATTGCAGTTGCTTTTGACCAACAGTCTCCTTTCTCTTTTAGTTCTTTATAAAGTTTCATTTGAAAATAGAACTCTGCCCTTAGAAATTTTTGATAATCTGTTTTATGCATAAATGGTAGAGACTCTAATATGACATTAATTTATTCAGCATGTTTGTATTAAGCACTTCCTATGAGTGAAGCATTGTGCTAGGGAATCAGGATGCATGAATGAACAAAACACAATAATTTCTGTTGTAATAAAGCTTGCAATCTACGGTAGCTGCAAGACCAACAAAATTTAGCAGACAAAAGACAAACTCTGGGAAATGGTGGAAGAGCAGAAGGGGTGGTCAGGCTGGTGTTGACTAAAAAGGAGATGGCATTTGTTGACACTTTTCCAGAAACTTAAAATGTGGGAGTGGAAAGGTATTAATGTGATGGAGATGTTGGGGTATTGAGTGACTGAGCCTTTTGTTTCTTTGTTGTTTGGTTCATTTGTTTTAAGATGAGAGATAGTAAAACTTTTTTTTTAAGTGCTCAAGGAATAATCGACAGACAAGGAGAGACAGGAGGTGCAAGGAAAAAAAGGCAACTCAGGAAGCTTTGCCACTTTCTTCACAATATGTCCTGGGGCAAATCATTTCAATGCTGAGTCTTGGTTCCCCTATTTTTAAAATAAGGAGGTTGGATCAGCTCAGTTGTTTTCAAATCATATTCAGGGGTTTTGCAGACATTTGAGTTTTAAAGTATACTTCTATTCAATTTTAAGAATTGCAATAACAAAAATTATATTCTCCCAATATCTATAGGTTAAAGTCTATCAATCCTTATATATATATGTATATATATATCTAAGCCTTCTTTTTGTGAAGACCTTGGGACAGATTGTCTTCTGACATTTGAAACTGTAAAATTAAGTTTCCTGATTCCATCTTTTAAAAAATATAAAACTTTTACTATCTTATACTGTTTATTTCTGTGAGAAATGATGTTCTCAACAGCAACAAACTAAATACTAAGGCAGGTTTAGGACTGTTAATAGTCATTCATACTCCCAAATTTCCATATTTTGGCTTTATCAGATCAGTCATATCATTCTAACTTGACTTTACAAAAGATAAATGTTAAAATTAGGACTATTTCTTGCTTGCCTTTAAATAAATTTATACTAGTGAAATCCTATTAAAACCTAATTTATATACTAGAGTTGTATGTATGATTTCATTAGCAAAATATTTAAAGTTTGAAAGCTGTGGACTAGGATAATCTCTAAAATTCCTTTAAGCTCCATCACATCTATAATTTTGTTGCCCTAACAACATAACCTGGATTTATAGGATAATTGCCAACTTCCCACTTCACTTTGTACTTGGAACCAGTTTTTGAAGCAAGAAGAAAGGGGGAAAAACGGCTGTGTGGAGGAGAAAATTCGACGGCACTTACTTGAAACCAACTCGGGCTTTCCAGAAAATACACTAAAAACCAGTGGCCAGCTTTAAATTATTGCTTCCTATAGTGAATTAGGAAATGGATTCCCCTTAGTGGGCCATAGCTGTCTCTTATAAATGACTCTAATTCAGATGGTCACATGAAAATGAAACAGCATCCAGGGCTGTTTTGAACTGTACCAAACTGAATTCTACTCTTATCCAACCCAACCCCTAATTTTCAAACTGTCAGTGTGTAAAGTATATGCTTTTTGCTTTCTCTGAATTTGCATAAACTCTAGTAATCTTTTTTTTTTTTTTTGGTTGATAACAGTGTTTGTGTTAAAATCACACCTTCTTTTGATTTCTTTCCTGCATCTAGGCTTTTCTCCTGTTTGTGGACATAAGTGCTTTTATCTCACTCTGCAATCAGTCACGGCCCAGGGTGGAGGGAGGGAATGTTTGGTACAATATTTCCTATATAAACAGTTTTGCTGTAAAAGGAACAATATGGCTCTAATTTTGATGTATGATCAGTTTAGAAACATGCAAACACATTTGAATATACATCCTGTACATGACAATAGCAATGTGAAATTGATACACAAAAGGATTTTTCTTTTGCTACAGTGATTTCCCTAGCTTTCCCCCAACCAGATAATATCAGCTTCATTTGTAAGCTTTTAAGTGAAAATGCCTGCTTTGATAGCTTTCCCAAATGGATAAAAATATGTGTAGTCAAATTGAAGTTTTTTTAATGGTCAAGTTGTCCCCCTGGCATGCACTTTCTATCTTAGTCTAAATACAGATAGAGGCAGCCCAAATCGAAGAGGATTTAAAATTTTTCAGTGTAGCTGTGAAGTAAAATTGGAAGCGTCAGTGGTAGACACACAGCTCAGGGATAGTCCAGATGCATTTGTTCTGTGTGAGAAAGAAGCACTTGGATCATTAGATCTTATTTGACTGGGCCAGCTGGGAGGAGCAGTTTTTTCCCTCTGGCTGGTTGCAAGTGGCCCAGGTGTGGGTTAGCCTTGACCAGAGAGCCCAGTGGTGGGCACTACCTTTGTTTTTCTCTCTCTTTCTCACAGTACAATTTCGGGGTTGTACAACATAAACGCAGTGAATGTAGTTGTAATTTGGCTACTGGAAGTTTCTATTATTGAACAGAGATCCTTTCTTCTCTTTATTTAAAAAATATTTATTTGTTATTTACTTATTTGACTGTGCTGGGTCTCAGTTGCGGCAGGTAGGATCGTCTTCAGTTGCGACATGTGAACTCTTAGTGGTGGCTGTGGGACCTAATTCTTGGGCCAGGGATTGACTGTGCATTGGGAGCGTGGAGTCTTAGCCAATGGACCACAAGTGAAGTTCCCAGAGGTCCTTTCTTAAAAGGGACAAATATCACCATAATCCTATCACCTAATATTAGCACTATTTACTGTAAATTTACTAAATAACAGAATTTATAGGTACAGTTAAACCAACCTATGAAGTTGATTCTACAATTAATATCCCTATTTTTCTGAAAAGGAAACTGAAGCTCAGAGACACTATGTAATTTAGTTAAGGTAATATATTTAGGCAGTGGCCTAGCTGGGATTAAAGCCTAGTTTCAGAGTTAATGTTCTTAATTTCAAACTGCCTCTCAGGTCTAGGATATGAAAAGTTTTCATTTTCCCATGTTTTTAATCTGTCTTTGTACATAATGATGTATAACTTTTCGTATGTGAAATTAGAGTTAGTCTATACACACACACACTGGAATACATTATAATTGGAATATTAGGATATTTGGAACTATTTTAAAATTATCTTGAGAATTTTTTATATTGCTCGATAGTCTTCATTACTATGATGTTTATCATTTACAATGGCTGCAAAATTCATATTAAAAATGTATTTACCATGCAATTTCAAATTATGTGCTAGGCATTGTGTTATTATGTCCACTAGACATTTTGTTTTCCCCTCAAAAAGAAATTGTTAGAAGTATGTATCATTATCTCCATTTTACAGATATGGAAGTTGAGAGTCATAGGATTTGTGTAACTTACCCAAGATCACACATCTGGTCAGTGTCTAGGCTGACTCCATACTGTGTCTCTGTTCATGATCCCATACCTGCTTTCAGAAATGAGCAAATTAAAAATTAGCCAATCAAAATGTGTAGTATTTGGGGCATGGATAGGCACCATATGCTTCACAGTCAATACATTTACTATGTTGATGCAGCTGAATGTACCAATGAGCACTGACTTTCTTCCTGGTGGAAGCAGATATTGTAGACTACAATGATAGGATCTGTGCTTGGATGGATGATCCAGTGGATCAGGATGCAGTTAGGGAGATTTACCCAAGCCCAGCAATCTGTCAAACAGTATAGGTTTATAGGATCTGGGCATTAGGTTTCCTGGGGTCTGTTCTGGGGACAAAAGGCCATTAGAGAGGGAAGGAGGCATCATTTAGGGGTGTGTGTGTGTGTGTGTGTGTGTGCACGCACGTGTGCACTGATAGGAAGTTCTCATCACCTCCAGACCAACATTGAAATTCTTTTTCTACAAATGCGAAGTCCTAGCTATCTATTTCTCATCCCTTCTCCTTGCTGGTTTCTTTACCTTAAGGCAGATGTCTTCATCAGTACAGGCTGTTACAATAAAAATGCAATAGACTGGGAAGTTTAAACAGAAAAAAATTTACTTCTTACAGTTCTGGAGGCTGAGAAGTTCAAGATCAAGGGGCTTGTGGATCCAGTGTCTGGTGAGAGCCTGCTACATGCTTCATAAACAGCCTGCTGATCCTTACCTGGTAAAGAGCAGAGAGCCAGAACAAGCTCTCGTGTTTCTCTTTATAAGGCCACTAATCTCACTCACAAGGGCTCCACCCTCAAGGACCAATTATCTCCCAAAGGCTTTACCTCCTACTCCCTCAGATGGGGGATTAGGATTTCAATGTGTGAATTTGGGGAATGGGAACACATTTAATCCATAATAGCAAGGTTTCCCAACATGTGCTGTGGCAATGACAGGTGGATGGTGATTGTAGCCATGAAATTAAAAGAAGCTTGCTCCTTGGAAGAAAAGCTATGATAAACCTAGACAGTGTGTTAAAAAACAGAGACATCACTTTGTCTACAAAGGTTCTTATAGTCAAAACTATGGTTTTTCCAGTAGTCATGTATGGATGTGAGAGTTGGACCATAAAGAAGACAGAGCACTGAAGAATTGATGCTTTTCAACTGTGGTGCTGAAGAGACTCTTGAGAGTCCTTTGTACTGCAAGGAGATCAAACCAACCAATCCTAAAGGAAATCAACCCTGAATATTCACTAGAAGGATTGAAGCTGAAACTCCAGTACTTTGGTCACCTTACGCAAAGAGCCAATTCATTGGAAAAGACCCTGATGCTGGGAAAGATTGAAGCCAAAAGGAGAAGGGAGCGGCAGAGGATAAGATGGTTGGATGGCATCACCAACTCACTGGACATGAATCTGAGCAAACTCAGAGAGTGGAGATCAGAGGAGCCTGGCGCGTTGCAGTTCACGAGGAGGCAAAGAGTCTAGCGACTGGACAACAACAATGACTGGTGGTATGTGTGCATGTCTGAGTTAATTTTTAGGGGTACCCAGGTGAAACATTTAAAACATTTTAATAGTTATGTACTTAATTTATAAATATTTGAAAATATATATAGCACCTCATTAAACGGTGACTTCAACCAGTATTATTGCTTGCAAGTGCTGTGCTTAGCTGCTCAGTTGTGTCCAATTCCTTGAGACTCCATGGACTATAGCCCGCTGAGCTCCACTGTCCATGGGGATTCTCTAGGCAAGAATACTGGAAGGGGTTACCATGCCCTCCTCCAGGGAATCTAAAATTAAAAAGTGAGTCATTTAAAGAAAAATGTTAAAAAAAAAAAAGAGTGGTACTAGGATGTACAAAAATCCCAAAGGTGGTTGGTGAGGAAGGGAAGTTTGGGCAATTGACTGTTTAAAACAGTGGTCCCTAATCTTTTTGGCAACAGGGGTCAGTTTCAGTTCATGAAAGACAAGTTTTCCATGGACTGGGATGTGGTAGGGGGAAAACAGTTCGGGGATGGTTCAAGTGCATTACGTTTATTGCGCACTTTATTTCTATTATTATTACATCAGGTCTACCTCAGATCATCAGGCATTAGACTCCAGAGGTTGGGGACCCCTGGTTTAAAAGACGTTACCTTCTTCCTTGGGCTTCCCTGGTGGCTCAGAGGTTAAAGCGTCTGCCTGCAATGCAGGAGACCAGGTTCGATTCCTGGGTCGGGAAGATCCCCTGGAGAAGGAAATGGCAACCCACTCCAGTACTCTTGCCTGGAAAATCCCATAGATGGAGGAGCCTGGTGAGCTACAGTCCACCGGGTCACAAAGAGTCGGACACGACTGAGCAACTTCACTTTCACTTTCACCTTCTTCCTTTACATTCTGCTCTGCTGATGCAATCTGGTACTCCAGGATGATGCTTTCACGATCTTTCTGGCTGGAACCCCTGTCTTTCCTGCTCTTTGAATCCACCACGTCTCTGCCTCAGCACTCGGCACAGAGCCCAGCACAGAGTAGGAAGTTCATCTGAGATCCTCAGTTTCTCTGCCTGTACAACGGCAAGGGCAAGCAGCCCAACGTGTGGCCTGCCTCCTGGCAGCAGTTTCTGGGATCCAGGGCTCTCAAAGTCTGATCTTCTGCTGAGAGAAGGAAACAAGGGACAGAAATAGAACAAGAAATCTTGAACACAGATAAAAGGCTTTTTGATATTTGCATGAAATATGCTTCTTAAAAAGGAACTATTTTTATAGTATTATCTATAAGAGATTATAGGCAAAAATTAATTTTCTAAGTCTTTATAGTTAAAACAGTCTGTGCACAGAAGGAATTTAAATTCCTCTTTTAATAAAAAACCATGTATTGTCCTGCAGGCAAAGGGCTAGGGTTTGCTTTTTTTTTTTTTTTACGTGATTATTTTGTGATTTCTGAGGCCAAGAGAAATTTGTAAAATGCTATAAAGACTGCTGTGCTTACCTCACTGCATTCCAGACTGTGTCTATGCTTCCTCATAAAGGATTATTTGGGGGAGGGGAGAATGGCAGAAATATTACAATATAGCAATTCAATAAGGTATTATAAAGCCATAAAATACAGCAAAGATAGGGACTAAGACTTTTTAGGTGAAGGAATTAAGAAATAGGACAAACTGCCTGAGCTAAAGGAATAGGAGGCAAATAATTGAGCTTAGAACTAACTAAAGGTTGAACCAAAGATATTTGAAGTGTAATTTATTAAATAATCCTTTACTTTCATGGCTTACAATAAAAATATTTGTGGTCAGGAAAGTTAGGAGACAGGAAGTTGAAGTCTTCTAAAATCATTTCTGTGCTTGGAATGAAACCAAACCTTTATCCAATCATAAACCTTATGTGTTTATCTGCAAGGGAATAGAGTGGGGAAGAGAGGGGGGTGGTGTTTGATTTCTATTTAAGGCACCTCTTTTCGCCCTGGGTTTTGGTCCTAGTAGGGTGTCCTCATGTAGCTTAGAGGAGGCAGCTGTCTCCCCTGCCTTGATCCACAGCACCCACCCCCTGAGCTGATGGGTAGGTACTGGCTCAGTTTCCCCGCTTTGGTGAAAATTGACAGGGAAGTAGGAAACAGTTTAATGATCAAAGCTGAACTTGATCTTTATCAAAAGGATCCTTTCCATCCTGGAAATCTGAGTCACTTGAAAATAGTTTAGATACAAGAGAGAACCTACCCAACTGTCCACACAGGCCAGCTTGAAAGGAGACTGGGGCAGAGGACCATACGTGACTTGTCCTTAACAGGATGCCCTGCGAAGAGAGGGCTTGAGAACAAGCCACTGCCCTTAGGCTCTTTCCACTCATGCTGCAGCCTGGTCAAGTCTCAGTGAAGAATTTGATGGGGAAAACCCTCAAGGCCAAAATACGAATTTCTTACATGGCTGGATATTTCTAACATCTTTATTGGATGGATGAAGAATATGAGACCCTAGGTAGTAGAATCGCTTGCTGTGATATGAATCTATTGAGGAGTGAGACTCTGAGTCCTTCTTGAGAGCAAAGTGGTTTTGAGCAAGTGATTTGACCTCTGGAAACCTCAGTTTCTCCATCTTTAAAATGGAGTTAATGATAGTTTGTACTTCCATCAATTGTTTATAAATGTCCGAGTGTTCAATTCCCAGTCCAGGGCTAAATGCAGTATAATTTGGCTTTCTTTTTTTCAAAGCTTGGAGAAGGAGTGTTTGTAGGTTTGGCATCATCTGCTCACTCTTCACCCAGTGCCTGAGGTGAGGTTGACCAGAGGTGATATAGGAATAAAAGGGGGGAGTGAAGGGAATTAAATTTGCAGAGTGTGTATCATATATCAGGCACTTTACATGAATTCTCTCATTTTGAAAAAACAAGAAAATTTAGGATATGAGGCTTACTTTTCTCAGTCTCACTTGGAGATATTGAGCTTCCAATAGGTCCTATGATAATAACTGAGCTATCACAGCTGGGGCAGATGAGGTCCCAAACCAGGTGGCTCTTGTCTCCAAAGTCTAGGTACATCACCTTTGGTGGTAGAATGGCGGTGCTGGTGGTGGAGGGAGAGAAGGTGGTGGAAAGTACCCACTGCTACAGTGGCCTGAGATTTCCTCTCCATTAGCTACCAAGAAAGGCACATTGTGATTCAGAGCTCCTGAACATTCGGATTCCATGTTCAGATCAAGCGTACAGGCTTGCAGGGACTGTACGCACATATGGTGGTGATTCACTGAGCATCACTTAGAAGCCTGGTTTACAGGCTTAATGAATACAGCAACATGGCTTTCTTTAACTCTCACACTGGCACAGTGAGGTAGGTGTTATGTCAAATTGACATATAGACATTAAGTGGGTGGAACTTTCCCAGTGATCCAGTAGCTAAGACTCCACATTCCTAATGCAGGGGGCCCAGGAATGATCAAATTGCTGATAACCACTGGATCATAGAAAAAGCTAGAGAATTTCAGGAGAACATCTACTTTTGCTTCATTAACTATGTTAAAGCCTTTAACTCTGCAGATCACGAGAAACCTTACCTGCCTCCTGAGAACTCCTTTGCAGATCAAAGAAGAAACAGAACTAGACATGAAACAATGGACTGGTTCCAAATTGGGAAAGGAGTACGTCAAGGCTGTATATTGTCACTCTGCTTGCATGCATGTTAAGTTGCTTTAGTCATGTCCGATTCTTTTCGACTCTATGGATAGCCTACCAGGCTCCTCTGTCCAGAGAATTCTCCAGCCCAGAATACTGGAGTGGGTTGCCATTTCCTTCTCATCCCCCTGCTTATTTAACTTTTATGCAGAGTACATCATGTGAGATGCAGGGCTGGATGAAGCACAGCTGGAATCAAGGTTGTTGGGAGAAATATCGATAACCTCATATATGCAGATAACATCACCCTTATGGTAAAAGTGAAGCAGAATTAAAGAGCCTTTTGATGAAGATGGAAGAGGAGAGTGAAAAAGCCGGTTTAAAACTCAACATTCAAAAAACGAAGATCATGGCATCTGGTCCCATCACTTCATGTTAAATAGATGGGGAAACAATGGAAACAGTGACAAAGTTTATTTCCTTGGGCTCCAAAATCACTGTGGACAGTGACTGCAGCCATGAAATTAAAAGATCTTTGCTCCTTGGAAGAAAAGTTATGACCAATCTAGACAGCATATTAAAAAGCAGAGACATTACTTTGCCCACAAAGGTCCATCTAGTCAAAGCTATGGTTTTTCCAGAAGTCATGTATGGATGTGAGAGTTGGACTATAAACAAAGCTGAGCTCCAAAGAATTGATGCTTTTGAACTGTGGTGTTGGAGAAGACTCTTCAGAGTCCTTTGGACTGTGAGGAGATCCAACCAGTCCATTTAGGAAATCAACCCTGAATATTCAATGGAAGGACTGATGCTGAAGCTGAGGCTCCATTACTTTGGCCACCTGATGTGATGAGTTGTCTCACTGGAAAAGACCCTGATGCTGGCAAAGATTGAAGGCAGGAGGAGAAGGGGATGACAGAGGATGAGATGGTTAGATGGCATCACTGACTGAATGAATATGAGTTTGAGCATACTCTGGGAGATGGTGAAGGACAGGGAAGCCTGGCATGCTAGAGTCCATGGGGTCTCAAAGGGTTGGACATCACTGAGTGAACAAAAACAACAGGTTAGATCCCTGGTCAGGGAACTAGATCCCACAAGCACCAACTAAGAGTTCACATGGCACAATGAAGATCAAAGATCCCACGTGCCACAGCTAAGACCCTGCTCAACCAAGTAAATAAAGTCATTACGTGGCTTGCATGCCAAGATTCAAGGTGCCGTCTTCAGTTACTTCATCCCATTACCACCAAATGGTGGAGGAAAGAGCTCATGGTGTGAATGCGATACCGCAGCACTCAGAAAGTCCACATCACAGGTTTGATCTTCTGGGCCAGTAGAATTGGCCTAGAGAGGAACTTCTTTTAAAATTTATTGGCCTCTTTGCCCTTTTCCTGCAACATGACTCATCAGCCATGGACCAGGGGACACTTGAGAGACTGGGGAGATTTGGGCAGGATTTGGTGAGAGTCACCACAGCTGTGTAGTGAGTGGGCTTTGGAATCAGTCATTCCTGTCTGAAGTCCTGGCCTCTGTCTCTATGTACATGCAGAGTGTGATTTACTGAGTGGTTCTAAGCCAGTATCCTTTATGGTACAGGCAATTATAACAATACTTATTTATCTCATGGGGAGATAAATAAGTTGTTTTGAAGATTAAATGAGAGCATGTTTGTTAATAGTGCCAAACTAGGGGAAGGATGCGGAGAAGGCAATGGCAACGCACTCCAGTACTCTTGCCTGGAAAATCCCATGGACAGAGGAGCCTGTAGGCTGCAGTCCATGGGGTCACTAAGAGTCGGACACTACTGAATGACTTCACTTTCACTTTTCACTTTCCTGCACTGGAGAAGGAAATGGCAACCCACTCCAGTGTTCTTGCCTAGAGAATCCCATGGACGGGGGAGCCTGGTGGGCTGCCGTCTATGGAGTCGCATAGAGTCGGACACAACTGAAGCGACTTAGCAGCAGCAGCAGCAGCAGGGTGGAGCCTATGGGTGGCCTGGAAGTTGTTCAAAAATGTTTTAAGTAGCTATCAACTTTGAGAAATTTTGAGATGTCACCAAAATATCTATGTATCAGTATATGTATGTATGTATCATCTATTTATCTTCATCTCTTTCTTCGCCCAAAAGTGAAATTCATGATCCAAAGATTTCTCTGAAAATTCAGATCGGGCAGCAAAGGACTCTCGTTCCCAAGATATAACAGTGAAATCAAGATAAAGGCAGCCACTACTTTAGAAAGAACACGTACTTTCTGGTTTTCTTTTTTGGTTGCCTGCATGCCCTGTAGTCTGCTTTGTTCATCTAGTCCCTGTGGCCTTCAGAGTGTAGAGGTGAGCAGAGAGTAGCAGCGTTGTGCTTAGCATAGAGCAACATAGAGAAAGTAGGATAATCAGGATTTGAACCCTGGTAGTCTGACCCCAGGGCCAGCAGGATTACTCAATCTATTCTCTGGCCTCACTATTCAAAATGTGATCTACAGACCAGACATCCCAGCATCACCTGGAGCTTGTGAGAGAGGCAGAGTCTTGGCCCTACCCTGGACCTACCAAAGCAGAATCTGCATTTTAATAAATTCCCTTGGTGATCCATCTATATGTGAAAGTTTGAGAAATGCTGCTCTGTTGTTATTATTATTGACTGAATGTTAAGATATTCAGCTTTATAGATAAGGCTAGTATAGTAAATGGAAGATGGGCCTGAGAACTGAGAATGGAATTCAAGTATATTTGCCTTGTGAATTTGATCAGATCTACTCTGGGCCTCATCATCTTTCTTCGTAAAATGAAGACAGAGCAAAACTTATACTTTGCATTCATAAAAATGCTAATGAACAGTATGGCTTCTGGTCCAGTGCCTCCGGTGCTGGGTGCTGAGGCTACAGAGTACAATGAGGCCTAGGTAGCCCAGGCCTTCCCTCTGGGACCTCTCAAAGAGTCAAACAAATTAACCCTTACAGCACTATGACAAACACGAGCCCAGGTCGTACACAATGCTAATACTCTGTGATCCTCAAACAGCATCTAAGATGCACGAAATGGTCCCAAGTTTCGTGATCCAGGTAAAAGAGCCCCCATGTGGGTCAGAGCAACTCCCCTCCATAAGACACACATTTACTGAAGAAGTCGACCGGCCGTGTTTACAGCCCGGCGGCTGGGTGCAGCCCCAGGGAAAATGTATGTTGAACCAACACACAGTAAAGAATGTAGATCCTACAATCTGTTATTTATTAACATTTATCCTAAGGGAGAATGCTTTTTAATTTCATTAAAAAAAAATAAAACAAGACCTCTGAGCTAGCACTGAATTATAGATAGTGCTAATTTGGTTCAATTATTTTGCTCATTATGGGCAGAAACACAAGTGACATTACAGAAACAGGACTGAGAAATCAGGTCCCAGATTACTCCTGTGAAAATACAAGTGGGATTTAAAAATGTATCGAATAACTAGCTGTCACACCTGATTAATACCACCCGATCTAAGAGAAGTGGCCATTCTATCTTCTAAAATGTCATTAAAATATCAAAAATAAAGAGTTCATGTAATTAAAGAAACATTATTTTGTTCACATAGCCTGAAAAAATGTGATTAGACAGCAGTTCTGAAATGGTGATATTCAATCAGGTAGGCGTGTGTATACCAGCTCGGAGCTGATACTGCTGGTTATGTAAAATGTTGCCTCGTTACGGGCTGCGTTAGGGCAGACGCTGGGGAAAAAGAGAGATGGAGGTGGGGGCGCATGGTTCATTTGCTCTGAAGTCACAAGGGTGGAGTTTTTTGTTACAAAGCCAAAATAGCCCTGCTTTATCAAATAAGCTATCTGGGTTACATTTCCTGTCAGCAAAGCGACAGGATCCACAATGATGCTTAGGTTCCAAATAAGACTGATTTAGTTATTCTGTCACTAAACACAAGCTGAATTTCCATTCAACAAAAACAAGAATAATTGGTTTGGTTTTGGAAAGACAAGCAATCATTTTTCATTAGCGTGTGTGGGAATGAAGCATGCTGTTGGTTGTTAATTCATGCTTGCGATAGTACCAGGGGATGGACATGCAAACAACACTTAGCAATCATTTTCCAGGAAATAATTTTCATAAAGTAGAGGCTTTTTATATAATCAAGTCCCTTTACCCACATATCTATGTTGGCTTAAGTCATCAAGCAAAAATAAATTCCTATTTGTTGCATCTTGTTCAAGATAGGCACTTAATAAATGTTGGTTGAATTAATTTGCAGGCATGTGAGTAGAATCTGGTGTAGGAAATACTGTTTTCTTGGAGTTCATGGGCTGTACATTTTAGCCTTAGAAATCAGAGGGTGATAAGAAATACTGATGTTTCATAATTAAAGGCCTGGTTGGAGTGTGCAGCCATGCAGTCAGCCTTGTCTAGGTAATGTATTTTGGGAGAGAAGGCACTGGGGTTTTTCTTAGTCCATGAGTTTTCTGGAACTGGTCAATAAACAGCTATTTTTGGTGCATGAGTGAGATATTTTGTGAGGACTATTCACTCAAGCAGTGTGTGTACCCAATGCCAAAGCAAATGGTTGAAAAGTGAAAACTCAGTCAGTCAAATGACTGATTTGACCATGGTTGTTCTGATTTTGAGAGTGGTTTTAGGAATCTGCAAATCCCAGACAGGATCCATGATGGTAGACAGGTTTTGACTAGTGGCTTCCTGGATGTGAATAAGAAATATTCAGTCCAGCCCTAGCCCCAGAGGGTAGGTTAATCCTTGAAAGTGCCTGAAGGCAGATGGATTGAAATCAGGGCAATGCTTGGACCAAGGAAGCCCAGCCCACTGAACCAATGGTTTCCAAAGAGGGATGTGGGAAGGAAATGTTAGAACTCTGTATATTGAATTTTGGTCTCATCCTTTTTGCTTTCTGGTTTGTGTGTGTGTGTTTATTTTATACTATACATATTTGAAAGTGGAATGAGTACAAAATTTACAAGCAAGTGAATACATGTATTAGGGATGTGTTGAGTTTTTCTAATAATGGAGTGGAACAACAAAAAAATGTTTAGAGGTATTGACCTTGTTCAAGCTCTGTGTGGGCCAGGATGGTGCGACGTTTATTTATCTCTGTGCACCCAGCTTCCAGCACCACACACAGAAAACCGTTTTTATACTATAGGGTCTCTGAGAGCAGGTTCTCTCACTGTTGCTTTACATCATATCCCAAGTACCTAGCAGAGTCGGGAATTTAGTAGGTGCTCAAAAAAAAGTTTTTTTAAAATGAAAGCCTGCAAGATAAGTCAATTGTCCTCACAGAAGATTTGTCAAATTTTTGGTACACAGTTGAGGATCTCTACCCTGGGAGATCTTTGAAAGCATTTGGATATTTTGAATCATCTATTTCTCCAAACGCTTGAAACAGAGGGTAGAAAGTGCTGTTTTTAACATATGCTTGGCATGTCGTAATGATTCCCTTTCTCTTTATTTACTTATTAATTTTTTAAAAAGATTTTTTATGTGGACCATTATTAAAGTCTTTATTTAATTTGTTACAATATTGCTTCTGTTGTTTATGTTTTGTTTTGTTTTGGGCTACAAGGCGTGTCAGATCTTAGCTCCCTGACCAGGGATTGAACTCATACCCTCTGCACTGGAAAGTGAAGTCTTAATTACTGGACCACCAGGAAAATTCCCCTTTCTCTTTAAACTGTAAACCAAATTTATTTTTAAGCAACACTGATTGATCAATGCCCAGTTTTAAATTCTGGCACTTGTTTACTTTTGACATTAAGATTTTCTACTTTGCAGAAGGGTCACCTTAAAATCCCTTTGAATAAAGAATATCTCTATACAGTACAGTTTGACTAATGAAAAGTAAATATGTACTCACATTTTCAGGAATATTCTTTTGTATTGTGTGAGGCAGACCTTCGAAATTGTTTAGTATACTAATATATATCTTGATTGGAGAGAGGAGCAGAATGACTGACAGAGGTCATTTAAAATCTCATGGTAAGGTTTAGAGATGGCTGGATGGCATCACTGACTCGATGGATGCGAGTCTGAGTGAACTCTGAGAGTTGGTGATGGACAGGGAGGCCTGGTGTGCTACGATTCATGGGGTCGCTAAGAGTTGGACACGACTGAGCGACTGAAATGAACTGAACTGAAGGTTAAGAGGTTGTGCATGCATGTGTTTGTGTGTACATTTTCCCTTATCCGTATTCTGCCGGGTTTTAACCTCATGAATGAGAACAGCAAAGTATAGGGTTCAGTTCAGTTCAGTCGCTCAGTCGTGTCCGACTCTTTGCGACCCCATGAATCGCAGCACACCAGGCCTCCCTGTCCATCACCAACTCCTGGAGTTCACTCAGACTCACGTCCATCGAGTCCGTGATGCCATCCAGCCATCTCATCCTCGGTCGTCCCCTTCTCCTCCTGCCCCCAATCCCTCCCAGCATCAAAGTCTTTTCCAGTGAGTCAACTCTTCGCATGAGGTGGCCAAAGTATTGGAGTTTCAGGTTTCACATCATTCCTTCCAAAGAAATCCCAGGGCTGATCTTCAGAATGGACTGGTTGGATCTCCTTGCAGACCAAGGGACTCTCAAGAGTCTTCTCCAACACCACAGTTCAAAGGCATCAATTCTTCAGCGCTCAGCCTTCTTCACAGTCCAACTCTCACATCCATACATGTTCAGTTCAGTTCAGTCGCTCAGTCGTGTCCGACTCTTTGCGACCCCATGAATCGCAGCACACCAGGCCTCCCTGTCCATCACCAACTCCTGGAGTTCACTCAGACTCACGTCCATCGAGTCCGTGATGCCATCCAGCCATCTCATCCTCGGTCGTCCCCTTCTCCTCCTGCCCCCAATCCCTCCCAGCATCAAAGTCTTTTCCAGTGAGTCAACTCTTCGCATGAGGTGGCCAAAGTATTGGAGTTTCAGGTTTCACATCATTCCTTCCAAAGAAATCCCAGGGCTGATCTTCAGAATGGACTGGTTGGATCTCCTTGCAGACCAAGGGACTCTCAAGAGTCTTCTCCAACACCACAGTTCAAAGGCATCAATTCTTCAGCGCTCAGCCTTCTTCACAGTCCAACTCTCACATCCATACATGACCACTGGAAAAACCATAGCCTTGACTAGACAGACCTTAGTCGGCAAAGTAATGTCTCTGCTTTTGAATATGCTATCTAGGTTGGTCATAACTTTTTTCCCAAGGAGTAAGCGTCTTTTAATTTCATGGCTGCAGTCACCATCTGCAGTGATTTTGGAGCCCCCCAAAATAAAGTCTGACACTTTTTCCACTGTTTCCCCATCTATTTCCCATGAAGTGATGGGACCGGATGCCATGATCTTCGTTTTCTGAACGTTGAGCTTTAAGCCAACTTTTTCACTCTCCTCTTTTACTTTCATCAAGAGGCTTTTTAGCTCCTCTTCACTTTCTGCCATAAGGGTGGTGTCATCTGCATATCTGAGGTTATTGATATTTTAGGAAATCCCAAATTCAAACCTTAGCTGTGCTGTTTATTGCTATCATTTGCCTAAAGTAATATTCTGGAGTCTTAATTTACAATAATTATTTCCAATAATGCTTCCTTAATAGATGTGTGGATTAAGACTCTCAGTTTGTAAATAAAAGGAGATGATTTGCTCATGTGAATGACAAGTTCAGTTTGATGACTCTGGGCCCAGATGAATCTGTAGTTTCTCCAACATCATCAGGACTCATGTCTCCCCTCTTTTGGTTCTGCCTTCCTCCCTGTCATTCTGAGGCTCAGGTGGGAAAGATGGCTATAGTTGTTCTGGCAGTACATTTCCTGGAGAAGAGAATGTATATCTATCTTAGCACCCAGCTGTATATATATAAATTTGCCTCTCATTGCCTCAGTTGATCATGTGCTCATCCCTAAAGCAAATGCTATGGCTCAGGGAATCTGAGATGCTCTTTGGCTTTAGTCTTGGTGAGATACCCATTCATTGCTATGTGCTGTTAGCAATGCTAACATAGCATTGCTATGTACCTCTTACTCCACCCAAATCACTTGGTCTAGGTGTAAGGATTGGTAGTTCAACAATTGGAGTAAGTTTATGAGATGAAAGAAGAGTGAATGCTAGAAGAAGGTAAAATACCAACTGTCTACCACAGCTAGCTTGTGGGAAGATCAGATGAGTTCATATGTGTGAAAATGCACAGCATGTAAACCATTAAAAGTAGATGAGCAGATGAAGTCAATTTCAAGAAATAAGACTCAGAAACAATGTAGGACAGATTTGAGATTAAGCACACAAGAAACCTTATTAACTTGGAATAAATTAACCAAGTGCAGTAAATAGTGTAGAGATGTGGGAGAGCCTGGCCCAAAGGGGGAAATGACAGAGAGCAAGAAGGGAGGTGTTAAGGCAACAAGTCTAAGGGACTGGACTTGGAAGTAGAGAAGGGAAGCCAGTCAAATGTATGACAAACAGTGGGGGCATGGGAACGTGTTCCTTTATAAGCAAAGGTGAAAGGAAAAGCAAACGACTGAACTCGGACTGTGCCATGGAAAAGAAAATGGCTGACCACACAATGGTGCTTCCATATAGTAGATTAAACTTACTCTGAAGACGAAAAACACAATATTTTTATAAAGATTTAGTGGTTGGCAATGCTCTATGCTGATCTAAATGAGAAGAAAATCCAAAAAAGAGGGGATATATGTAACCATTTAGTTGATTCACTTTGCTGTGCAGCAGAAACTAACATAACTTGTAAAGCAACTACACTTCAGTTAAAAAAAAAAAAAAGAAAGAAATGTAATGGTTGGGAAAGTGTTCATGGTATATAAAGTTAAAAGAAGGCTATGAAACAGAATAGCGTTATGATCCTCATGTATGTAGACTTAGTTATGGAAACATCTGTATTATATAATCCCAAATGACTTATAGCACAGGGTTCTTCACTTCTATCTTTGAATCGAGGGAGTATTTTCCATTTTTAAAACAACAAATTTGTAATACTTTTTAAAATTAGAGGGAAATAAATGGTACATTATAAAAGAAAACCAAAACAGCTGTTTCTGATAAACACTGAGCTTCCAGGGAAAAGGTTCCCAGTGAAGATGAGCAACTGGGTTGTTGGCTTGGATCAGAGCATGGGGAAGGAGTGTCCATTTTTGCTCTTAGATTTTGATGGGTAAGAATTCATTCACACCATGGCATTTGAAGAGAGTCACTGGGAAAGACTGATGTCTGAAATATCTAAGCCTGGCATCTATCATTTGCTTTTGACTTGCTTTTGGTTAAGCAGGAAGCTCCCACATATGGAAAAGGCCCTGAGGTCAGAAGACGTGTATGTATGTGAAAGCTTCACCCTGATTTCAAGCAGTAAGATTGTTGGAAAAATCATCTATCCTTTTTAAACCTCAGTTTCTTCATTTCTAGAATGAGGTAAATACTACTGGCCCTCCCTAACTGCTGCAGATTCAAGAGATGATGTGAAAGGCCTTCCTTAAGGGTCAAATGTCATCCACCTGTGAGCTACTGTTCCCTTTGTCTTGTGACATTTTATATAACTCAATACCACTTCCTTTCCCCAGTGTGGCCTCCCACCCACGGTGGGTACGCACAGGTTCAGTCAATGTGAATAAGTTTACAAATCAGTCTATAAATGCACTCACATACTTCACTCACTCCCCATACCAATAATGGTAGAAGGTATCACATATTCTTACTGAGAATCATGGAAAAGTGTGCTTTTCTTTTTTCCTCCAGTGATACCTGCTGGCCTACACCTCACATTTGGTTTAATGCACCAGAGATTATGAAATTCAAAAGGTCGTGTGACATCAAACAAAAAGAGGCATCTCTAATTGAGCTTTGCTTCTCAAGTCCTCCCCATCTCAGTAAATGTCAGCATCACCCACTCGTTTTCTCAGAGCCTTGGAGCCCTTCTCGTGTCTTCAGTCTTCCTCCACACGTCATATGTGACCCGCCAGCACTGACTCTCAGTCCTGAATCTGACTACTTTTTCTCATCTTCACTAGTTCTACCCAAGTTCCAACCATCACTGTCTCTTTCCTAGAACACTGTTTTAGCCTCCTTAGAGTTTTCTCAATTCTACATTTAATCCCTGACATTCTGCTATTAAACAGTCACCAGAATGATGCTTAGAAAAACATTCCCCTTGATTCCAGGTGGTCTAGTGGTCTAGTCTCCACACTCCCAATGCAGGGGGTCTGGGTTCAAACCCTGGTCAGGAAACTAGATCCTGCATTCTGCAACTAAAGATCCCATGTGCCGCAATTAAAAAGATCCTGCATACCACAACAAAGATCTCTCACTCACAACAACTATGAACTGGCGCTGTTAAATAAATAAATAAGAACATAGGGGACAAAATTTAAAAACAAAAAAAAAGATTTAAAATAAAAGGAAACAGAAAAGAAAAACATTTCCCTCTCAGAACCCTCTATTGACTGTGCTTTAGGGTAACCAAGTGTAGTGAGTGGAGAAGGAGATGGCAATCCACACCAGTACTATTGCCTGGAGAATTCCGTGGACAGAGGAGCCTGGTGGGCTACTGTCCATGGGGTTGCACAGAGTTGGACACAACTGAAGCAACTTAGCATGCATGCATGCACTAGAGAAGGAAATGACGACCCACTCCAGTATTCTTGCCTGGAGAATCCCAGAGACAGAGGAGCCTGGTGAGCTGCTGTCTGTGGGGTTGCACAGAGTTGGACATGACTGATGCAACTTAGCAGCAGCAGTGTAGATGAGAAAGTTTCTCTTTATAAAAGTATTTCTATGAATAAAATAAAGAAGCAATGATAGGATCAGAAAAGTACCATTTAAAAACTCTCTAGTGAGAAGACATATCTAGACAATCATCAATGGCTGCTAAGATTAGTTGAAAAAACATAGCCTTACATTATATCTGGAGGCACATACCACCACCTGTGAAGTTTTCCTGCCAAATTTTAAACCTGAATCCAATTTAGTTTCTAGATCTGCCAACTTATAAGCAATACAAGGGATAGAGATACACATTGCATGACACAATGGGAAAGCATTTAGCAGACTATGGAAAATACTGCAGGACAAATAACTTGGCTACTTCAGTAAATAAATAGTAAGGAGTGGAGAAAAGAGGAGGACCAATTGGACCTGTTTGTCCAGGACTTTTCTTGTTTTAGTGCTGAAAGCCCAGCATCCTGGGAACTCCCTCAGTCCTTGGCAAATTAGATGGTTGCTCACCCTCTGCAGCAGAGGAGGGGGTGGAAGTGGGCTAGGGAGGAGGACCCCATAGATTAAAAGAGGCTTATGAAGCAGACATATGGACTTCATTTGGCTCTTCCTTAAATAAAAATTGTGGTGGGAAAGACAAGATGAATATTTGATGATATTAAGGAATTATTTTGATTTCTTTTTAGGTATGGTTATGATATGATCCAGAGAAGGCGATGGCACCCCACTCCAGTACTGTTGCCTGGAAAATCCCATGGACGGAGGAGCCTGGTAGGTNATGGACTTCATTTGGCTCTTCCTTAAATAAAAATTGTGGTGGGAAAGACAAGATGAATATTTGATGATATTAAGGAATTATTTTGATTTCTTTTTAGGTATGGTTATGATATGATCCAGAGAAGGCGATGGCACCCCACTCCAGTACTGTTGCCTGGAAAATCCCATGGACGGAGGAGCCTGGTAGGTTGCAGTCCATGGGGTCGCTAAGAGTTGGACATGATGAGTGACTTCACTTTCACTTTTCACTTTCGTGCATTGGAGAAGGACATGGCAACCCACTCCAGTGTTCTTGCCTGGAGAATCTCATGGATAGGGGAGCCTGGTGGGCTGCCATCTATGGGGTCGCACAGAGTCAGACACAACTGAAGCGACTTAGCAGCAGCAGCATGATATGATCATGTTTGTTTTGTTTTGTTTTTTAAAGAGTTATCTTTTGGAGATACATGCTGACATATTTATACATAAAATGACATGATGTTTAGGATTTCTTTCTACATAATATTGTGGTTCAAAACAAAGGTTTAGATGGAATTAGGCCACCTGAGTTGACAGTGGTTATAGCTGGGTGATGAGACTATGGGGATTTTTCATGCTATTTTCTTTTGTAAATGTTTGAAAATTTCTATGACATGTCAACATGCAAACCAACAAATCAAAAGTTCCCTCTGATGGCTTCCCTTTACACTCAGAAGACAGATCACATACTCCTGCATGGCCCTCAGGAGTTCTGAGTGGTCTGCCTCCTACACCCAGGCCCCTGCCCCACACTGGCCTTCCAGACTTCCTCACTGTCTCCTCTGCCTCTGGTGTTTGTTTTTCTCTTTGTCTGAGGCTCCTCCCCAGACTTCACCTGCTATAGCCCTTTGCTCAATTCCTGCTGCTGCTGCTGCTAAGTCGCTTCAGTCGTGTCCGACTCTGTGTGACCCCATAGACGGCAGCCCACTAAGCTCGGCCGTCCCTGGAATTCTCCAGGCAAGAACACTGGAGTGGGTTGCCATTTCCTTCTCCAATGCTTGAAAGTGAAAAGTGAAAGTGAAGTCACTCAGTCGTGTTCGACTCTTTGTGACCCCATGGACTACAGCCTACAAGGTTCCTCCGTCCATGTCCTTTTCCAGGCAAGAGTACTGGAGTGGGGTGCCATTGCCTTCTCTGGCTCAATTCCTATTCCTTCCCTAATTGTATTAATCATGTCTTTTATCTCAGTTCAGTTCAGTCGCTCAGTCCTGGTTTGCCATTCCCTTCCCAGTGGACCACATTTTGTCAGAACTCTCCACCATGACCTGTCTGTCTTGGGTGGCCCTATGGGGCATGGCTCATAGTTTCACTGAGTTAGACAAGGCTGTGGTCCATGTGATTAGATTGGTTAGCTTTCTGTGATTGTGGTTTTCAGTCTGTCTGCCTCTGATGGAGAAAGATAAGAGGCTTATGGAGTTTCTTGATGGGAGAGACTGACTGAGGGGGAAACTGGGTCTTGTTCTGATGGGCGGGGCCATGCTCAGTCAGTCAGTTCAGTCGCGCAGTCGTGTCCGACTCTTTGCGACCCCGTGAATCGCAGTACGCCAGGCCTCCCTGTCCATCACCAACTCCCGGAGTTCACTCAGACTCACGTCCATTGAGTCCGTGATGCCATCCAGCCATCTCATCCTCGGTCGTCCCCTTCTCCTCCTGCCCCCAATCCCTCCCATCATCAGGGTCTTTTCCAATGAGTCAACTCTTCGCATAAGGTGCCCAAAGTACTGGAGCTTCAGTTTTAGCATCATTCCTTCCAAAGAAATCCCAGGGTTGATCTCCTTCAGAATGGACTGGTTGGATCTCCTTGCAGTCCAAGGGACTCTCAAGAGTCTTCTCCAACACCACAGTTCAAAAGCATCAATTCTTCTGCGCTCAGCCTTCTTCACAGTCCAACTCTCACATCCATACATGACCACTGGAAAAACCATAGCCTTGACTAGACGGACCTTAGTAAGACTTTAATCCAGTTTTCTGTTGATGGGTGGAGCTGTGTTCCCTGCTATTTACCTGAGGCCAACTATGGATTTCCAGTTGAGCTATTTCAAATTCTAAAAGATGATGCTGTGAAAGTGCTGCACTCAATATGCCAGCAAATTTGGAAAACTCAGCAGTGGCCACAGGACTGGAAAAGGTCAGTTTTCATTCCAATCCCAAAGAAAGGCAATGCCAAAGTATGCTCAAACTACTGCACAATTGCACTCATCTCACACACTACTAAAGTAATGCTCAAAATTATCCAAGCTAGGTTTCAAAATACATGAACCGTGAACTTCCAGATGTTCAAGCTGGTTTTAGAAAAGGTGGAGGAACCAGAGATCAAATTGCCAACATCCGCTGGATCATCAAAAAGGCAAGAGAGTTCCAGAAAAACATCTATTTCTACTTTATTAACTATGCCAAAGCCTTTGACTGTGTGGATCACCACAAACTGTGGGAAATTCTGAAAGAGATGGGAATACCAGACCACCTGACCTGCCTCTTGAGAAACCTGTATGTAGGTCAGGAAGCAACAGTTAGAACTGGACATGGAACAACAGACTCGTTCCAAATAGGCAAAGGAGTACATCAAAGCTGTATATTGTCACCCTGCTTATTTAATTTATATGTAGAGTATATTATGAGAAACACTGGGCTGGAAGAAGCACAAGCTGGAATCAAGATTGCTGGGAGAAATATCAATAACCTCAGATATGCAGATGACACCACCCTTATGGCAGAAAGTGAAGAACTAAAGAGCCTCTTGATGAAAGTGAAAGAGGAGAGTGAAAAAAGGTGGCTTAAAGCTCAACATTCAGAAAACTAAGATCATGGCATCTGGTCTCATCTCTTCATGGCACATAGATGGGGAAACAGTGTCAGACTTTATTTTTTGGGGCTCTAAAATCACTGCAGATGGTGATTGCAGCCATGAAATTAAAAGACGCTTGCTCCTTGGAAGGAAAGTTTTGACCAACCTAGACAGCATATTAAAAAACAGAGACATTACTTTGCCAACAAAGGTCTGTCTAGTGAAAGCTGTGGTTTTCACAGTAGTCATGTATGGATGTGAGAGTTGTACTATAAAGAAAGCTGAGTGCTGAAGAACTGATGCTTTTGAACTGTGGTGTTGGAGAAGACTCTTGAGAGGCCTTTGGACTGCAAGGAGATCCAACCAGTCCATCCTAAAAGAGATCAGTCCTGATTGATGTTGAAGCTGAAACTCCGATACTTTGGCTACCTGATGCAAAAAACTGACTCATTGGAAAAGACCCTGATGCTGGGAAAGATTGAAGGTGGAGGAGAAGGGGATGACAGAGGATGAGATGGTTGGATGCTATCACTTACTCAATGGACATGAGTTTGAGGTAGCTCTGGGAGTGGGTGATGGACAGGGAGGCCTGATGTGCTGCAGTCCATGGGGCTGCAGAGTCAGACACGACTGAGCGACTGAACTGAACCGAAACTATGGTGGAGGTAATGAAGGTAATGGTGACCTCTTTCAAAGATCCCATGCATGTACTGCTACACTCAGTGCCCCCAACCCTGCAGCAGGTCACCACCAACCCACGCCTCCACTGCAGACTCCTGGACATTCACAGGCAAGTCTGGGTCAGTCTCTTGTAGGGTCACTGCTCCTTCCTCCTGGGTCCTGGTACATAAGGTTCTGTTTGTTCTCTCCAAGAGTCTATTTCCCAGTCCTGTGTAAGTTCTGGCAGCTCTATGGTGGGGTTAACAAATATTATAAGTCATTTAAAAAACCCATTTAACACATAAAAAACCAAAAAATTGTTTTTCCACTTTAAGTATAAGAAAACTAGTTACATGGCTAGTAAGTACTGAAACTGGGATTCAGAACCTAGAAACTTAAATGTTTGCTATCTCCCCAAGGTCTTAATCTCTGATCAAGTCCCATCAATCAGAGATCATCCCTTCTCTCTCCTGACATTTGGAAAAAGAAAAACTTCCATGATAATCATTAAGGGGGAAGTGCTCCTAAGCTCCCTGCGGGGCACTCTCTCCTTTCCTGAATCTCCATTTATTCAAGCAGCAAATGGGGCTTATTCCCACTTACTTCACAAATAGTTACTGCATGAATACTATACAGCAGTTACCAGGGCTATGGGGATCAAGGGATTAACAGAATAGCCTGGGTTCCTACTCTCAAGTACAGGCAGAAAGTGAAAGTGAAGTCGCTCAGTCATGTCCGACTCTTTGCGACCCTATGGACTGTAGTCTACCAGGCTCCTCCATCCATGGAATTTTCCAGGCAAGAGTACTGGAGTGGGGTGCCATTTCTTTCTCCTGGGAATCTTCCCACCCAGCGATTGAACCCAGGTCTCCTGCATTGCAGGCAGACGCTTTACCGTCTGAGCCACCAGGGAAGTTCCAGGCAGAAATAAACAAGAAATAAATAAACATGTGGTAATGCTTTAGTGCAGGATTAATGAATGCTCTGAAGTGAAGTTATGGATTATACTGCATATAAAGATATTATAAACTACTGGCCATATTTTCCTTGGGCTGTATAGTACATCCTTATATCTTATTCATTTTATTTTTTTATTGGCGTGTAATTGCTTTACAAGTTTATGTTAGTTTCTGCTGCACAACAGAGTGAATCGGCTATATGTGTACATATATCCCCTCCTTCTTGGGCCTCCCTCCCACCCCATCCCACCCTTCTAAGTCATCACAGAGTGCCAAACTGAGCTCCCTTTGCTATACAGCATCGTCTCACTAGCTATCCATTTCATACATGGTAGTGTATACATGTCAAAACTACTCTCCCTTTCTGTCTCCTGTGTTAAAGTGGAAATATTATTGCGAATGAATGAGTTAGTACCAGAAACGTTCTTAACGTAGTTCCTGGCACATCATAGGTGCTTAATGGATGGTGGTTCTTATTACTAAGAATGGTATCTGCTACCCTGTTTGTTTTCTTCTGGGGTTGTTAAAAAAAATGTCGGGAAGGCAAGCCTAGCATACCTTTATTGGTCAAAGCACAATTGGAATGTGGTATCCTAAATCTAAGGCATCCCAGGTAGTGTAGAGATAAAGAATCCACCTGCCAATGCAGGAGACGCAGGTTTGACCCCTGGGTTGGGAAGATCCCCCAGAAAAGGAAATGGCAACCTTCTCCAATATTCTTGCCTGGAGAATCCCATGGACTGAGGAGCCTGGCAGGCTCCAGTCCACAGGGTCACAAGAGCTGGACATGACTGATCACACTATGTACCCACATATTCTAATTTATTTATTAATATGATCCAGGGCAGGCCCTTCTAGATGGCAGGCAGTCTAGAAACCACAATATGTTCAAGAGATGGTTGGGACACATTGGAGAACTTACCTCCCAAAATAAGACCTGTAGGAGTACTATAGATGACTTAGTAGATTATGTATGATCAAGTATAAAAAATAGTAGATATATTTGGGGAAATCTTCAAAGGGGAGGCCAGGGCTCATAACTTACCTGGGCAGATGCTTAGAAGCTGCCCTGATACAGAAGGGCTGTCTCCAGCAGATTACATCTCTCTGAGGCAGCATCATGTCTGTCTGAACCTGTACTGCACCTCTTGGGTCCAACATTCCATTCAGTTCAGTTCAGTCTCTCAGTCACATCTGACTCTGTGAACCCATGGACTGCAGCACACCAGGCCTCCCTGTCCATCACCAACTCCCGGAGTTCACTCAGACTCACGCCCATTGAGTCAGTGATGCCATCCAGCCATCTCATCCTCTGTCGTTCCCTTCTCCTCTTGCCTTCAGTCTTTTGCAGCATCAGGGTCTTTTCAAATGAGTCAGCTCTTCGCATCAGGTTATAACAGCATTGAATGAGTATTTGTCTCATAAAGCAGAGGAGCAGACCTAGACAACCACTTAATGATTCCAAGGTCTTTTTCAACCCGACCTAAACTTTCTGTGCTTCTCCCTCAGTCCAGCCAGCGTTACAGCATATTCAACTCTCTTGTTGTTTAGTTGCTAAGTCTTGTCCGACTCTTTTGCGACCCCACAGACTGTAGCCCGCCAGGGTCCTCTGTCCATGGGATTTCCCAGGCAGGAATACTGGAGTGGGTTGCCATTTCCTTTTTGACCCAGGGATTGAACTCACATCTTTTGCCTTTCCTGTATTCACAGGTGGATTCTTCACTGCTGAGCCACCAGAGCACTCAGTTAATTATCTGTTTAAGCTCATTAAATTTTTTTCACTGAAAGAATTCAGTAAATATGGGCTACTCTAAGATAAACATCACTAACCGGGAGAAATATCAATAACCTCAGATATGCAGATGCACCACCCTTATGGCAGAAAGTGAGGAGGAGCTAAAAAGCCTCTTGATGAAAGTGAAAGAGGAGAGTGTACCCTGCTTATTTAACTTCTATGCAGAGTACATCATGAGAAACGCTGGACTGGAAGAAACACAAGCTGGAATCAAGATTGCTGGGAGAAATATCAATAACCTCAGATATGCAGATGACACCACCCTTATGGCAGAAAGTGAAGAGGAGCTAAAAAGCCTCTTGATGAAAGTGAAAGAGGAGAGTGAAAAAGTTGGCTTAAAGCTCAACATTCAGAAAACGAAGATCATGGCATCTGGTCCCATCACTTCATGGGAAATAGATGGAGAAACAGTAGAAATAGTGTCAGACTTTATTTTTTGGGGCTCCAAAATCACTGCAGATGGTGACTGTAGCCATGAAATTAAAAGGCGCTTACTCCTTGGAAGAAAAGTTATGACCAACCTAGATAGTATATTCAAAAGCAGAGACATTACTTTGCTGACTAAGGTCCGTCTAGTCAAGGCTATGGTTTTTCCAGTGGTCATGTATGGATGTGAGAGTTGGACTGTGAAGAAGGCTGAGTGCCAAAGAATTGATGCTTTTGAACTGTGGTGTTGGAGAAGACTCTTGAGAGTCCCATGGACTGCAAGGAGATCCAACCAGTCCATTCTGAAGGAGATCAACCCTGGGATTTCTTTGGAAGGAATGATGCTAAAGCTGAAGCTCCAGTACTTTGGCCACCTCATGCGAAGAGTTGACTCATTGGCAAAGACTGGTGCTGGGAAGGATTGGGGGAAGGAGGAGAAGGGGACGACCGATGATGAGATGGCTGGATGGCATCATGGACTTGAGGACGTGAGTTTGAGTTAACTCCGAGAGTTGGTGATGGACAGGGAGGCCTGGGGTGCTGCATTTCATGGGGTCGCAAAGAGTTGGACATGACTGAGCGACTGAACTGAACTGCACCATGTTCTCCTATTCAGTGTCTTAAAACTACAAACACAGGAAACCTCTGAAATTGACTAATGATATTTGGGATTCATGAGACATTGTCTTACATAAGTAACTGTCAAAGAACAAATGGAAATATAAAGCTGTCAAAATTGCAAGGGGTTTATACGGTCATTAGTTTAACTTCATATGATACTTGGATCCTTTCTGTACATCCTGCCAAATGGCTGTTCAGCCTATGCTTGAACATCTTTAGTGATGAGAAATGCATCTCCCTTGAAAAGAAGTATAGCCCTGAATCTTAGAGCATGGACTTTAGGGCAATTGAGACCCTAGATTCAAATGCCAGTACCACTTCTTACGACCTAGCTCTGTGCCTTTTGGAAGTTATTTGGGTCTTCACTTTCTCATTTGCAAAGTGGGAAAATAATGCTGCCTATGTCATAGAGTGAGTGTGAAATATAAAATGCTTGTGCCATTGCTTGGCACTTGGAAAACATCCAAAAATGGTAGTTCTTTTGTTTATTGAGGCAGAACTATTTACTAGATTGACTATTAGAAGAAAATTTCCTTTTACAGTTGAAGATTTTCTTCTTTAATTTGGAAGATCAAATAGGTGTAGAATCTAATGCCATCTTTAACTGACTGATAGTGGCTTTCTGGAGACCAATGCTCATAATATTGTAAGGCTTTCTCTAGTAGGAAAGAAAGACAAAAGGACTTAGTGATGTCAGGCTTGAGGCAAGAATTGGGAAATGAGGGAGGCAGAAATTTTGTGAGTGAAAACATCTGGGTAGTTCATTGGATAGCTCTATTTTCCTCCTCGATATCCTTCAAAATGTTTCTGTTCTCTTATGTTCCCCTAATTCTTCTCATCTCATGAGCTCAGCACCCAAAACATATTTTTCCTATTCTTTTGCTGCTGGCTGTGCTCACATCAATGATGCCCCTCTCATTCAGAGAGCAGGAACAAGTGCTGAGAAGCTGTCAAAAAATCCTTGCTTTTTAAACAATTCATCAAATGCAACAATGACTTATTGAAAGCACAATATGAGTAAGGAGAGGCTGGTCTCAACATTTGATGTAACAGAGTGACAATTAAACTTTGACTAAGGAAACACAAAGCTCTAAAGCGAGGCTCAAGCACTGAAAACACAGAAACCTTCAGGTCTTTTGGTGTGGGGACAACAGTGTGACTTGCCTTAGTAGTCCCTGAGGGCTTCATTATATGATATCAGAGAACAATAATTGGCACGCCCAAGGTTGCCTCACTTACCAGGAAAACAATACATTATAATCACTGTACTCTGTTAAAGGAAGCAGGGAGGTCTACAGTGCTCTTTACGAAGGTTATCAACAATTAATTAAAATAAGGAAATACTATTGCTAAAAAGATTCTGACAATTTTATTATGTGAAACACCCCATTCATTGAACAGTATTACTGCATAATTAGAAATGCTTTTTAACCTCAATCACATTTAGGTGGCATATTTAAAAGCAGAGACTATTCAGTGCTGTAGAGAGATTATAAATTAAATAGATAAGAAATAAATATGATGGGGGGGATGAAGAGTTCATTAGACAGAGACTAGATATTGATTTTATTTTCTTTCTACAAGCATTTACCAAGTGCTTTTTGTAAGCCAGACACTGTACTGGGCCCCAGCAACGCTAAAGGAATGAGATGCAGTCACTTGCTCAGAGAGTTCTTAGTCTAGCAGGAGAAACTAACATGTTAACAATAACTATAGCACAACTGAAGGAAAATAATTCTGGCTGGCAAAAGATGAAGGGTATGGGAGGCAAAGCTAAGAGGAGACATAATACTTGAATAGCATATTGAAGAATAAGTAGGAATTTGCTATTTTCCAGATATGCAAAGGGAGAGGTGTCTTAAGAAGTCATAATATTTTCTGTTGTTTAGCAACCCCTATGCTATATCTCATGGAATAGAGAGCCCAAAATGAGTTTTTCTGGGAAAAAAAGAATTTGGGGAATTCTTATAGGAAGGAAGGAAATATTAGAAGTAAGTCTGAACTCAAAAGGAGAGAGAAAACCTAATATGTTTAGATACAAGGAAAGGCTGAAGAGGAAGTTGAATTTACATGGTGGAGCAAAGTATGTGCTTAGACCAAGTCAGGAGAACCACATTTTAGTGGGGCTGTAGCCCTGACCACTATGATCTGATTTGGGTATGAGCTTTACAATATGTTTCAAGTCACAGCCACCTAGTTACTTCTTCAGGCTTTTAATAAGGGGCTGAACCAGCTTGCAATCGAGTTTCCTTCTAGATCTAACATGCCCCCACGCCCTGCAAGACTAGGGAGCTAGGAAAGACAGCATCTGGAACATAGTAGGTGCTCCCTAAATTCAAAGGAATGAACTACAGCCTTTCTTTGAAGAACTGGAGGGAACGTGTGCCATCTTGTAAAAAGAATTCAAATGGCATTAGACGAACGTCTGATTTTGCAAGTGGCTGGTGTTCTGTAAGTGGACTGGGGTTGGAACTCAAACAGAGGTGACTGGCAATAAGATGATGACACTAACGATACAGTAAAAGGGAAATACCTGAGGATCTATTGCCCTAGGAATGGCAAGAAAGAGGAGATCAAATGTTGCTAGAAATGTCAACTTTTGGGAATGCTGCTGTGGGACTTAAGTGGCTTAACCTGCAGTATCATGTTTAATTCTCTATATTGAGACTGTGAGCCTGATCCATGTCCTTGGGGAGTTGGGCTAGGTTGACCTCATATGTGATGATCAAGTGTTCTGAAATAGTCGAGGAGGATGAGGAGCCACATATCCACCTTGTCCTGAAGAAAACTCATGAGACTCAGTGGGGAGGCCGGGGCAGGCTATGACCTACCTAATGGAGAACATTAAACTTAATGCCAGCCACTAGCCCTTCTAATCCTTCTGATTATATTTTATATTCTCCTTAACAATTTCCACAACACCTTGGTAAAACCTTATTTGACTGGTCCATGGGGATCAGTGTGTCATGGCGAGAGTCCTCTGAAACCAGTAATGATCTACAGATCTGCAGTTTTGCGACAACACTCGGCATACCACTGTCTGAAGCTTCCGCAGTGTGCAGAAGCAATGGTCTTGTCACGGATGGGTTCCCAGAGATCTGAGCAGAAAGAAGTCAGGGTGCAGGAAGGCACCTCAGTGTGAGGAAACGGGTGCCTTGAGGAACTTCTCATCTTACTATTATCACAGAGGCTTTGAGGGCATAGCAGTTAAGTAAGGGTGCAAATACCAAGGTGGAAGTGAGTAGCAGTTATCCCTGAGCATGGCACTTTCCCATAGGTACCTATAACAAGTTTGTGAAGAATGAACTTGATTCGCGTCAAGCTCCTTGATAAGTGATATTGTCTCAACAGGTTATTATATAAAAAAACCAAAAAAGTTGAAAGTACTCATATTGTCACTGCTTTCTATTAACGAATAGTATGAGTAAAAATGATGTTTGTATTCTACCTACCAAAAATAACCACTTAATATTTTGCTGTAAATCTTTTATGAGTTCTGTCTCTCTCTCTATTTTGTGTCTATATGTGGTATCATTCTGTATATATTAGTCTGAAACTATGGCTATGTTTATATATTGATAGATATAAATGTACAATATTTTAAAATAGCTGCATAACATTCTATAGTGTATATCATAATTTCAATCAGTGCTCTACTAGTGGACATTTATTTTTTTTTAATTTTGTTGTAAACATGCTGCAACAAAAATCCATTTGTATGCTATTTATGCTTTCAATTCTGTAGGCGGAGTCCTAAAAAAGGAACTAGAAGGTCAAAGGCTATAGACATTAAAAATTTTACTTTTCAAAAGAAGTTGGGTCATTTAACATTCCCAATATCAGTATCTGAGAGTACTTATTTTTGTTACCTCTGGCATCACTTGAAATGCTGCCACTCAAAGTTTTACATTTTTGCCAAATTGACAGCTGAAAACTAGTAACTCATTAGTGTACAGTTTGTAATTCCCTGACAGCTAGAAGGTTGAACATTTTCTGTGTTTACTGTATATTTGTATTTTCTTTTCTTTTAATTGCCCATTCATATATTTTGCTCATATTTGTGTTATTTTATTTTGAATTAATTTTTAGGAACTCATTATATGTTCCATAGTAACCCTTTATTGACTTTTTCTTCTGAAGACAAGTGACCTTCAAAGAAATGTTTAAGAAACAAAACTGTTTATTCAAAGAAACTCTCATGTTAAAGCTCAATATATGCCATGAAGTGGGGCTGCAGAATGCGGTATTTAAATACTATTGCCCACTAAAAATACATCAGAATGCTTTGGAAAATTGGCTATTTCCAGATCTGGGACACAAAAGGTACAAGAAGCACCTAGTTTCTTGACATACTAGAGAAAATTTATCAAAGACTACAAATGTTCAGGAGCCAATCTGAGTCAGCTCCTGCTGGAAAAAGATGTGAAAATGTTAGAATAAAAAGGAAATTAACTGCAATGAATTAAAACACATCAAATGGTTTGAATTTTAAACCATGGGGTTTAAAATATACTTTAGAAACCTTTGGTGCAAAAAAACTAGTTGTAAAAACTTAGTTTATTTATCAATAAAGAAATCCATCATTCATCCCACCTTTCCTATACCTCAGGGTAATCACAAAGATGGTAAGTCTTCAGCTGACAAAGTTATTAAAGATTAAATATTACCAGTTGTACAAGGGATCAAGTGCAATGACTTCTGATGGATTCTCTTGCTGCTGCTGCTAAGTCACTTCAGTCGTGTCTGACTCTGTGCAGCCCCAAAGATGGCAGCCCACCAGGCTCCCCCGTCCCTGGGGTTCTCCAGGCAAGAACACTGGAGTGGGTTGCCATTTCCATCTCCAATGCATGAAAGTGAAGTCGCCCAGTCTTCTTAGCGACCCCATGGACTGCAGCCTACCAGGCTCCTCCCTCCATGGGATTTTCCAAGCAAGCGTACCAGAGTGGGGTGCCATTGCCTTCTCTGGAAGAATTTCTTAGTGGTTCATAAGTCTGAACCCCTAATGAAATAAGGATCTAGGCAATGACCATACATGGCTCTTAATATCACAAAGAGCTCAATATTAACCAGATATTAAATGCCTCCTGATAAACCTCTGCAATATTCTTGCCAAGAAAATCAGAACTAACTGAGCAAATCTCTCACTACAGTGACCATATTACAGGAAATACAGGGGCCAGAGATGTAACATGTAAAATGATATCATGGGGATGATATCAGCAAAACTCAGACTGTAGAATAAAAGACATGGTTACTGCAGCAAATTTCAAGACCAAAAGGAGAGGAAGATGGGAGGTGGGGGAGAGGAAATGATCTTTAGAGAAAATGAGACTAGAGAGGCCTATCAACTAATTTCAATATATGGATCTTATTTTGATCTTGATTTGAATGCATACACTTAAAAATGTGAGACAGTTGGGCGAATGCCAACATTGACTGTAAATTCAATGATATTACAAAATTAACATTAGCTTTTTAGGTAGGATCATGGTTTGTTATGTTTTAAAAAGACTATATCTTAGAGATACCCACTGATGATATTTACAGATGAAATGATATGCTGCCTGGGATTTGCTTCAAAATTATCTGCGTGATGAGGGTGATAGTGAAGATGAAAGAAAGCTGCCCATGTGTTAACAACTGTTGAAACAAGGTGAGAGGTAGTTGGAGGTTCATTGTACTACTCTCTCTACTTTTACATATGTCTTTTAAAATGTCTATAATGATAGCTGGTTGTCTTGTTAAAACAGAGATGGGGTGTGCAAGGCTCTGCTGGCTCAGCCCTCAAGGTCACATGCACTGAAACACATGGAAAATCTCTGGTGTGCCACCAGGGCAAAGCTTCTTGAGAGCATGGATTTTTGTTCCTTTTCATCCCCAAAGAATCCTCAGTGTTTAGAACAGTGCTTGGCACACAGCAGGTTCTCAGCATTTCGTGGCATGGATGAGCACTTCTCACGTGGTGGTAACAGATGTTAGGTTAGTGTCATCAGGACTCTGGGGGCCCGGGTGACACCACAGAGGATTGGACACAAGCCTGCAAGATTTTGTCCATCTTGGGCCTTCTGGAGACGACGGGTGCAAACGAACCCACAAGTTCATGGCTTAGTTACAAAACCAGAATGCCAGAGATCTGTCTCACATCACAAGCTAAAGACCTTGACAGCCTCGTGGGCCATATGGCAAGGCTGGCCTAACTCACCAGGTCCACAGAGGTCCCCAAAGCAGAGGCTTCCATGTTAGCAACCACCTAGAGGTGCGTTAAAAAGGAGCACAATGGTGCCATTTGCAGAGACGTTGGATGGACCTAGAGATGGTCCTACAGAGTGAAGTCAGAAAGAGAAAAACAAGTATCGTACATTAATGCATGTATGTGGAATCTAGAGAAACAGCACAGATGAACCCACCCGCAAAGCAGAAATAGAGACACAGATGTAGAGAACAAGTGTGCGGACACCGACGTGGGTAAGAGAGCGTGGGATGAACTGGGAGGTTGGGATTGACACGTATATACTACCGTGTAGAAAACAGATAACTAATGAAAACCTACTGTATAGCTCAGCAAACTGTACTCAACGCTGTGCAGTGACCTAATGGGAAGAAAATCCAGAAAGAGTGGATATATGTATACATATAGCTGATCCACTCTGCTCTACAGTAGAAAACACAACATTGTAAAGCAACTATATGCCTATCAAACTCTTTTTTAAATAAACTATGGCTCCTGGGCCCCACCTTCAGAAATTCAGGTTCCCATTTGCTGGCACAGGACCCAGGCAAGCAATTATACAACAAAGCCCCACAGGTGATTGTGAGGGCTATAAGCGCTGTTACTCAGATTATCTCCTCAGCCCCATCCCGCCCGTAGCCTTCAGAGCTGTGGTCCAGTAGCAGCACTCCTATAGCGTCTCCCTCTTGGCAGGAGGCTGAGTGGCCTTGTCTTCTAGGGTGCTGAGAAGTCTACTGTGGACACACGCGCAGAGTTCCAGGTTCATCCCCCTCCTCCTCCTGGTTCTGAGCTCAACTCAGCTCAGTATTTGTTTTCTGAAGCTGAAACATTTTGCTTTTATGGACAGTCACTCCTTGTTCTCAGGAGGCAATCCTCTTGCCCTAGAGATGAACTGTCCTGCTTCTTTGTTTCTAACTAGGTAATTTACTAGTTTCTGGAGGTGGGGCTTCCTGCGGTTGCAGTGACTCTCTGGGCTGCTGCTGCTGCTGCTGCTGCTGCTGCTAAGTCGCTTCAGTCGGGTCCGAGTCTGTGCGACCTCATAGACAACAGCCCACCAGGCTCCGCCGTCCCTGGGATTCTCCAGGCCAGAACACTGGAGTGGGCTAGTGCTTGCAATTGATATTCTCCCAGGAAGTTACCTGAGCCACCTCCTTAGTTTAGAAGTCTGGTTGATTCTTCCCCAGCCTCGACCAACTTCTGCTTTCCTATTCTATAACCTTATTGATTAATCAAAAATATTGCTTACAGCTGCTGCTTAATGGATGATGGCTCTGGAGTTTTTCTGAATACAATTATTTATTGCTTTATTGATGTGCTACTTATTACTCTGTTAAGTACCATAGGGTGTTTAATTATGTGAAAGGGAAGTGCAAAGGCAGTTGCTGAAAGCTGGAGTTAAAGAGGCCCAGTACCTGAGTTCCTGACAATATGTCATAAAACAGCTTTAAAACACATGCACACACAACGGACAAACCTTGTTCCAAAGTTTAACGAGCTTGGAAACAGAATGGGCTTAGGGAGCTGCCTTGCCACTTTGCCGTCTGTTATTAGCCATAGCACAAGCAATGAAATCTTGATATTTTAAATGAAAAGGAGACTTTTTTTTTTGCAGGGAGTGATGCTTTCATGCCTTTTCTATTTATTGCTGTTTGTTGATTGAAGAGTCTGTGCTAAAGGGCACAGCTAGAATAGCTGATGGGACTGAAAAATGACTTCTATTAGAATGGGGTGGGGGCCTAAAATGCCACAGGTTCCATGGACTGGAACCTCCTTTTTGGTAGGTAGTCAACTCTTGCCATTCCTGAAGGCATCATATTGCTCCAGGAGAAACTTTAGAAAGAAATGCGAAGGGTGAACTGTTGAAGCACTTACTGAATTTTGCATGTCCTGTCCCTGACCGTGAGGATGAATTCCCTGGCATGGTGTCAACAGGTTTAATGCCTCAGAGACCTTGGTGAAGGTGTGCCATGTTTGAGTAAGCTCCTTACTGCTAAGTCCAAGTCCTGACCTGACAAAGAAAGAGAAAATTCCATTATTTTAATTCTCTAGATTGGAAGTTTTCAAGTTAAGCTCTGAGGCATCCTACGATTCTTTATTTCAAAGATGGGCAGTCTCCTCATGTGCTAAGCTGAGGCAGCAAGATCTTTGGGCAAAACATTTAGGTTGGGGACCTGGTGGACAGCCTTGCTGACCCTAGCACCTCTTCCCTCCTCTTGCAAGGCGAAGTCTTCCTCACTCTGCCCTAGGAATCTCACCTGTTGTGGGAAGGCTCCACAGTTTTGATTTAGGGAGGAGAAACTACCTTTCTTCTTCTGAGAGTGAAAGTGAAGTCGCTCAGTCGTGTCCGACTCTTTGCAACCCCGTGGACTGTAGCCCACCAGGCTTCTCCGTCCATGGGATTCTCCAGGCAAGAATACTGGAGTGGGTTACCATTTCCTTCTCCAGGGGATCTTCCCAACCCAGGGATCGAACCCCAGTCTCCTGCATTAGAGGCAGACGCTTTAACCTCTGAGCCACCAGGGAAGCCCCTGTAAAATCAGGAATATACAATAAATTAATATCTCAGGAAATGATGGTGTCACAGAGACAAGCCTGTATGTATGCTTAATCACTCAGTTGTGTCCGATCCTTTGTGATCTCATGGACTATAGCCCACCAGGCTCCTCTGTTCATGGGATTTCCCAGGCAAGAGTACTGGAGCACATTTGCCATTTTCTACTCCAGGAGATCTTCCCAATCCAGGGAGTGAACCCACAAATATGGATGCATAATAAATAATTTGTATGATGGGTTACACTGTATTACAAAGAGCTCCCAGCCTGGAGTTAGAAGTGTTGAAATTATACGTCTGCCACTTTTCAGTTTCATGACTGTGGAACAGCCACTTACTTTCTTTGAAACTTGCTTTCTTTTTAACAAAATGGACAAAATGGTAGCTGTACACAAGCTTGTGGTGGGTATTAGTTAAGACAATAGATTTTAAAAGTCCAGCCTTGTCCTTGATACATGGTGACTGAGCAAATATTACTGTTCACTTTTTCCAGATAATATATGTAACATTTGTTCTTTTAAATAAGAAAAAAATAGAGACCCCCTTTTCGACTTTTAATGTAGTCCTTCTTAGAATTTTTGTTCCATGTTGAATATTATGGAGGCTGTATACTCATTAAGTAAGGTTAAATAAAAGTTCAGGATTATAACATTGTACATAAAACATAATGTTTTTTGAAAGTATATTTTTACAAACATATTTACTAAAAGTTTTAAAAATATTTGTGAAATTGGGATCAAATATTGTATGCAGTTGTATATCCTACTTTTTTTGTACAGTTTTATCATGACAGGCTCATTTAGCAAAGATTTGTTTTGTTTTGGAACTTTAAACTCTGTTCCCAAGAATTCCCGGGAACTAAGTTTGCTCAAGTACATTTTTTTTAAAAGTTGTTTACGATACTTAAAAGCCCAGATTTGTCCTATGTAATAGAAAATGTCTGAAAGAAAATGGGTACTTTTCCATCACTAGGATTCAAACCTGCAGTGATAGCATAGCACCAGGGATGACTGTTTCATTCCTAGCATCAGGCAGTCAGGATTTGAATTACAGCTCTTCTACTTACTAGCTCTAGCTTGACCTAGGAAAAGCTCTTCAACCTCTCTGAGCTCGTTTCACATTTGTAAAAGGGGTAGCTAATGGCACATAACCCAGAAGGATACTGAGGAATGGTGGATGTAACCTAGGTCAGGCACTGCCTGGCACAGAGTAAGTGCTCAGTAAATGAACAGTACGCTAGCAAGTATTATTTGATTCTTAGATTCTCTTCAGGTGAGCTCAATGAGATGCAAGGGAGGGAACTATCACAAAGAGGACTAGATACTTAAATTCATTCTTGTTGCCTTGGCTGAATTCTTCTGGAAGGCTTAGAAATATCATAAAATAAGAGCATTTGGAGAGTGGTGGTCATGACTTCCTCTTCTCTTGTTGAATATGCTCTGTCCAGTGACTCTCAATGCTCTGCTGCAAAATTTTTTTCCCTCAAGAGGCTAAACATTAAAAAAAAAAAATTACTAATTAGATTTTCTTTCTTTTGTCTCTATTATAGCTACATGTTGATGGTATCAAAATATCATGTTACAGAAAATCAGTGTTATAGAGTGGTTTAAAACCTTCTCTTTGGCTTCAGGCAGACCTGGGCTACAGTTTTGCATAACATGGGCAAGTATCTAAGCCTCAGTTTTATCAACTGTGAAATAGGGATAATAAAAGGGCACTCCTTTTTGTATCTGCTACCATGATTAGCACATACTCAATGCTCAGACAGGCTGATGGAATCATCCCCAGGCTAAGTTTTGGGCATTATCTCCTGGTGTGTCGTGCATGAGACTCCCCTTGCTTGCCCTTTCCAGACAGGTCCACTCTGATGCCTGGCTACATGACTTCATTGGTTCAATGGTTCCAGTATAAACTCTAATCTTCATTCATCTAGAATCTTAATAAACACTCCATCCTAAATGTGAGCCACAAGACCCACGTGGGCAAGTGCCTGCTGGTCACGCTCATGCCCACCCTGACTGCCTGGCTGAGCACTGACGACTCAAACCAAATTTCCTCTCTGTGTAGCTCCAATAGGTCTCTACACAATATACAACCTAACCCAAATACAAGTCAGATTTGGGGGCATTTGGAGAAATGGAGACGCATCCCCTACATTGGAACGATGATTTATGATTTCAAGTCCTTTCCTGCTCAGAAGTGAGATGACATACATAAAAGGACTGTGCGAACTGTTGAGTGCTCAATACGTATGACTTAGTCCTCTTATGATATCCTCTTAGGATCTCTCTCTCGGGGGAATGAACAACAAAAAATTTTTGTCTCACTTCCAAGATGGGGAAGTCCTGTAGCAGAGAGGCTAAGTGACTGGCTTGAAGTTACTGGGTTAGCCAAAACCTTTGTTCAGGTTTTTTCCATAACATGTTAAGGAAAAACCCACACAAAATTTTTGGCCAACCCAATATATGAATAGTTGGTGGCACAAGTGGGATTTGAAGTCAGAGAGCTGACTCTTGAATCATTATATTAGCACTGAGTACTTACCATATGTCAATTACTGTACCCATTCTTTTATCACTTACTTCTCCAGTTTTATACCATGTGATACAATGAAACAGGCAATTTATATATGGAGCCACAGAGACTAAGGGAAGTAATTTGCTCGTTTTTACAACTAGAAAGTGATGGAAGTGATATTTAAACTTTGGTCTGTCTGATAGCAAGCCTGAGCCCATATTATATAGCATCTAAAGAAAAGTGTTAACTGTTCAATATTAAATATTGCATAACCATATATATACAGCTTTAAAACAGTTAACTGATGCCTTATTCTGTCCTTCCCTTCTTCATTTAATAAACATAGATTAAGTCCCTATGATGCTTTAGCTACAATACTAGACACAATAAAGAACTGCAGTTAAACGTCTCAGAAGTCATTGCTGATATTTAGACACTTCTGTTAGAATACTTCCCATAGTCCCTCACTCTGATGACACTTGAGCGTGCCAGCCTGGTTTCCAATTCCCACCTCCTGCATTTTGCGGCTTGAGAGTTTCTTTTGGCTACCCAAAACCTGCTTTGTCTGCCTATGTGGTCAGCTGCGGGTACCCCGGAATTAATGCCTCTCAGGAACAACTTCGGCCAAAGACTGATGGCAGCTGGTATATAAACACCCCAGCTCCATCTCTCAGGTGGGATAATTCTGATGTGTGTTCTACACTGGCTTCCAGAGTTTTCCATGGAATTAAGCTCCGTGCTGACTTGTAGTTGGCTTGGATTGGCCAAAAAGCTGGTTAGGTTTTCCCATAATATCAAATGGAAGAACCCAAACGAATTTTTTGGCCAGCCAATACATCTCCTATCAGTTGCCCTTCCCATCCTGCCTCATTTTCCTGCTCCCTATCTGGTGTTTCTTTTGCCTCCCAAAATGTCTCGGGGTCTGCTTTTGAGGCAACCCCAAGTGAGACTGGCTTCCTAAGGTTCTTATATCCTATCATGACTGGATGTTTGGATTCCCATGAAGGCAGGTAGTTAGATTTAAACTACCTTAGGAGTTAATTCTTGGGCCAGTAGTGGTTTATCAGTGGGCTCCAACCAGTTTGGTACCAGGACCAGTTTCATGGAAGACAATTTTCCCATGGACCAGGGGCAGCGGGGATGGTTTTGAGGAGATTCAAGCACATTACATTTATTGTGCACTTTATTTCTATTATTACATCAAGTCCAGCTCAGATTATCAGGCATTAGATCCTGGAGACTGGGAACCCCTGGTTTAATTCATTCTTACCATGACTTATGTGGGGTTGTTGAGAGCTATCACTTACAAGATCCTAGACTCTTCAGTTCAGTTCAGTAGCTCAGTCATGTCCGACTCTTTGTGACCCCATGAATCACAGCACGCCAGGCCTCCCTGTCCATCACCAACTCCCGGAGTTCACTCAGACTCACGTCCATCGAGTCCGTGATGCCATCCAGCCATCTCATCCTCGGTCGTCCCCTTCTCCTCCCGCCCCCAATCCCTCCCAGCATCAGAGTCTTTTCCAATGAGTCAACTCTTCGCATGAGGTGGTCAAAGTACTGGAGTTTCAGCTTTAGCATCATTCCTTCCAAAGAAATCCCAGGGCTGATCTCCTTCAGAATGGACTGGTCAGATCTCCTTGCAGTCCAAGGGACTCTCAAGAGTCTTCTCCAACACCATAGTTCAAAAGCATCAATTCTTTGGCACTTAGCTTTCTTCACAGTCCAACTCTCACATCCATACATGACTACTGGAAAAACCATAGCCTTGACTAGATGGACCTTAGTTGGCAAAGTAATGTCTCTACTTTTGAATATGCTATCTAGGTTGCTCATAACTTTTCTTTCTAGATCTTAGTGGATATCAAAAAAAGGTAATGTACCAAACTTTCTCCTGAGAGGAGATGTTCTTATCTTGCAGGAATTTACTTTGTGAGGCCCCCTGGAGCAAAGGATACTTAGGGAACAAGGTACTTGAATATGGTATTATTTTTGTTTTCTTGAATCTTACTGTTTCAAAGGATATGCTTATTGCTCTTGTTGTGAATGGAATACATCCCGAACTCATGAAGGGTTTGGGTGGGCTTTACCAGACAAGTCTGAATGAGAAACCTGGGAGCCATCCTTAATTTCCTTAGAGAGCATTTTCATTTTGCTGTCCAGCAAAAGTTTATTGAACCTTTATGGGGCTGACCCCATAAATGTGGAATACTCACAAACACACAAAATGGATAAAATGCATAGTTCCATCTAAACATTCTTAGGCCTGGGACAGCAATGGGCAGGCCACCACCACCTCCCACCCTCACCCTTTCAGAGTTCATTTGGATGGTAACACATTGTGTCCTGAGAACAATCAGACAATCAGAATGACTTGGTAAATTTGCTTGATTTTAAAAATGTAATCTCAGGGAGGGGAAATAGTCTGTCTACGAGACAAATGGTTACCAATCTTAAAATAGTTCTTACTTTATTTTTACCCAGCCAACAAACATTCTCTTTTAGAGTCTTAACCTAATTTCCTAGAGTTGCCTGGCCTATCTTTCTCCTCTAATTTTAATGTTCTACTCAAGCCTTTAAGGTCTCAGTTGGTTAATGTTTAATGCGTTCCACAACCAGTGTTTGATGTTTATACTTTATTGGGCTAACCAAATTTGTAGAGCAAATTAAAAGTGTGCAGCTCTTTGGCAAGCCACATTGAGATATGTGTTGCTCAGAAACCATCTCCTTGTTCTAAACTGCATGCCCCAAATAGTTTCAATTAACTGTTCTCTGTTCTTGGCAATATATGCACTTTTCTGCATTGCTTTTGGGGAGCAATTAACTTCCTAGATTTATAAACATCATACCCTCATACCCTTTCAGAAAGCAAGTACAGCAGAGAGTACCACTTCTCTGTGAAGTGAGAGTGTCAGCAACAGGTAACCTATTAAGCCAGATTGACCTCTCAAAGTGCACTTGAGAGGGAGTGGGGGAAGCTGGAAGGGAAGACGGGGGCAGGGCAGGGGAGGAGGGAGCAAGAATTGAAGAGCTGGTATTTTTGTTCGAGCAGAAACACACACCTAATTTGAAGAAATCATACAAATGTAATCTCACACAGATTAGGTAGAGCCATTACTACTATCACCTGAAGAAATATATTCTCTTACTCATGGGTTTAATTTCAGTCTCTCATTTTGAACTAACTGAGCAGGGGCGTGTCATACAATGGACAGGGTGGGGGAAACCGAAGCTTGGAATCTCCAGCCTGCTAGCTCCGGTCTCCTGTTGCAGTGCCGCCCTTAACCTCGCCGGGCATCAGCTACACCAGAAGGGCATTGGCTATGATCTCTGGAGTGTCTCCCACTTCAGGTATTTTTGGGATGTGATCCCATCTTTAGTCTCATTTTTAGTCATAAAATGCCTGGGGAATGGGACGTGGGGCTTACACTAATCCTTTAAGTTTTTGTGTTTTTTGTGTTTTTTTTTTGATGTGGACCATTTTTTAGACTCTTTATTGCATTTGTTACAATATTGCTTTGCTTTTAGATTTTGGCTTTTTGGTCTCCAGGCATGTCCCCGACCAGGGATTGAACCTGCACTCCTGGCATTGGAAAGTGAAGGCTTAACCACTGGACCACCAGGGAAGCCCCTACACCAATCTTCTTAAAGGACACACGTTTCACAAATAATTGCCCCAAAGATGAAAACTTTAATGTTTTTCAAAGAGTGCCTTGATTGTGGCCAGCTATTAGTAATTTTTCTATCCATGTTTTTAAGCCAATATTCTCTTTCAGCTTTGCTGAGGGACCCCAGTTTGACACAGTGTGAGAAGATGTTAAGAAGGTTCTGGTATATGATCAGCAGATGAAAACGAGGAATTCCCAAACTGCAGGGTCATTGATGGACTGGGGTGC
>SJXQ01010555.1:294661-374971 GCA_006408695.1 Aepyceros melampus | reverse complement strand
GTGGGAGGCCTCAGATTTCCCCGGGGTCAGATTTCCTCTGCCTCTTCAAGGCTGCAGAGAGTCAGGCCAGGTCCGTAGCGATAGCTGCTTTCCTGGCACATCAGCAGTGGCTGAACACTAATGTGTTTAACAGTTGGACTTATTTTTAATCTACTGTATTAGGAGCACAAATTTAATCAAGAACAAAATGTTACCAATGTTGTTTTTTTTGTTCCCGCTTATGCATATATCCTTAACAGTTTTGTATTCTCTTGTGATAGAAAGCTCTCATCTGATATCTGACTTATTTCATAACATTAGTTTTTTTTTTTTTTAAGTGCAAATATATGTGGAGAAAAAAAAGAGAAACAAGGAGCTGAATTTTCACTCAATGCAGCCCCCCTTGCTTAAAGAAATAACTGCAGTACAGATTTTAACAATTAACATTCCTGCAGTGGATGTCGTTATGATGGAGCTAATAAATGTTTTCAAACACTCCTCTGCTCAAATACACGTTCAGCTTATTTTCTGTCATTTGATGGCATGGGTGGGTTGAGACATTTCTCTAAGCTTTTTTTTTTTTCTTCCAAGTCTAAGAAAGAGATCTTATCTTCCTACCCAGCCTCACTCACCCCCTTCCTCTGCCCTTCCCTCTCAGCGCCTACTTCACTGAAACCTGACTTGCAGGTCAGCGGGCTGGTAACAGATTAATTTTACTCTGTGAGGAACACCAAGCATTTTGGCCAGGAAACATGAGAACCCTGTTATAATATTACCGTTTTTCTAAATTAAATATTAGGAAAAATTAAACCAAATTGTGGCACAAAGTGCAATGGAAAATATTTCTCTTCCAAACACTCCTCTGTGATAAATGCCTGTGTAAGTGAAAGCACAATAAATATGCACTACATTAAAAACCTAGATTATTCAGGTTTTAAGACTTATAGCTAAAAGTGGTTTAATGTTTCATGCCTAATAATAGATTACTCCTATCACATTTCTAACCTTTATTTCTCCTAGCTTTGAAGTCCAGCCATATAAAGGTTGTTTGTAGAACCACACGAAAGTTAAAGCAAATATTACTTAGAATGATTCATACGGGCAAGAATTTGCAATGAAGGCAGAGGTGGTTTTTTTTTTTTTTTTTCTTTTGGTGTGTTGTGTGTCTGAATCAAAGGAAATGAAATGTTTGTAATATTTTTTGGTTGATAAATTTATTAAAACATTTTAGAGGCTTGTAGTAGAGACACAGCTGACATAAACAAACTGACTGGAAACAGATTATATTCTGCTCTGTGGGGGAGGTGGAATTAAAGGGGGAAAAATTCCCTGGATTTCAAAAATTGCCACCAGGTCACAGCAATACTTAATTAACTGAATACATTAACGGAAAGCTATAACGTAGATGCTAAAAAAAAAGTGAGTGAGGGGGAGCAGTCAAGTTCATTTAATCCTCTGTTTTTTGCTTACAGATTAGCCTTTCAGAATGAGCAACCTGATTTTTTTTTTAAAGGATACATTTACCTTCCAGAGCTTTTCATAGCAAAACATTTTGCATGGTTGCAAAAGAAATTAATTTGTTGCCAGTTGCTCCATACTGGCAGGAATTCTGAATAAAGAATGTAAGCAATCTATCTTTGTTTGCAAGATATAATTAATCTGGCAGTTAAAATTCTTTGGAAACATTCTGATGACTTATGTGGAAAAGTAGCGCAGCATTTTCAAAGAAAACTCAGAACTGTATGCAGGGGAAGATAAAAGATATATGAAGTATTTGTTCTAAGCAATACTATTCATTTAAAGATCATAATGTAACCCCACCCTAGCAATTATTGTGAAAAACAAGACAAATCTCTGTCTATAGCTTTCTGACACAGTCTTGATTTGAGAAACAAAATAAGCACATTACTGTTATAGTCTAATAGACTGCAAGCTGTTTTATTAGAGTCAGCTGAATCCTGTTTTGCATAAAAAAGAACTCTGTTTGCTATCAAGAACACATTTACATTAATATGACTTTGACAAAGTAAAATAAAATCGCATTAAGATGATGTAAGTAGATAAGACAATGAAATCTCTGTGAGAGAGTTTTGGCACACACTAATTACAGTCAAGTCCCTGCAGGAAAAGAACATATTTTTACACCAACTATCCATGTGTTTGAAAATGTAGAGAGCCCAAAATGCAATCCTTGGTTTAGGTATTTCCTGAATACATTGTGCTTCTGAGGTAGATTTTTTTTTTTTTAAAGGAGCCTGCCTGATAAATAATACTTTCAGTTACTATAATACAAGCAAGTTTCTTTCTGAATACCAGCCTGTAATCATCCTGATATTTTAAGGGACTTTCCAATATAGGACAGCTGAAAACAAGGTTTTAGATTACATGGTAATTTAGGAATGCATGAAAAGCTAAGCAGTTACCATAATAGGGTTCTGGATAAACTTCATGGTTTTTAGAGCAAAACATAACAACATATGTTTTGTGATTTGTTTCAATGATTTTTCTATATTTTTTTCTGTTCAGGTTCTATCAAAATATTTGGAGACCTCCTCTGTGTACAGCGTTTTTATAACCTTATTTTGAAAACTTTGATGTCTCTCTTTTTAGTTTGGTCATTAAAAGAAAGGCAATGATGGATGATGATAATGCTGTGGATTTTATGACTAATCAGTTCTTGGCAGCAGCCATATTTCTTCCGTAGTGAAACTTTAATATTCCTTTGGCCTTGCATAGGCTTAAAAAAAAATTCTTTTTTGGAACTGTGCTACACCAGCTACTTATTAAGTGTTACCAGTTATTGCACAAAAGTTAGCACTCTGATTTAAAACCTGACAAAATAAAGCAATCAGGAAAGAGTATTTCTCCTCCTTCCTGGCTCCTCACAAATTCTGGGTGCCTTGCAATTGCGTTTTCCTCCGTTTTAAAGACAAGCCTGTGGAGAACAACTACACAGATGGTAGAAAATTTGAGAAGGAAAAAAGTCTCCCAAGGTTGAGATGGGCTACAATCTGCATTTCCTCTCCTCAGATTGTCTTTGTGACTATGCAATTTTTGTGAGGAGCCTGATTTTCTGCCTGGAATCTTTGATGTATTGTTCTTGAAGTTGCAACAACAAACACCAGGTGTCTCCACTTAGCTGAGCTAGAGGTTCTGAAAAGGAAGGTGGTTTTGCCAGGAAAAGTTGAAGCAGCCTACCCCGTTTCCGTTCCCTGGTCCTCTCTGCTGCTGCCTGGACAAGCCCAGGAGGGTGGGCGGGGGTGGGGGAGGGGAGTCCATTTTTTGATGAGTATGCAGGTAGAGCTTGTTGACTCAGGTCACACCTGGAAGGGAGTCATGAAGACTGGTGCCCCTGAAACACTAGTGTGCTGGGCAGTGACCCAGATGGCGTTCTTGTCCTACTTTGATAGGGACTTGCCGTTTTGAAAGGCAAGAGACCAGTACTGGGTGGATGGGAGCCGCCTTCTTGTGGGAGAGAGGCACCATGGGGACCTTTCCTTTGGGTACAACTAGCGTGAAGACCGCTGGTGACTCAGAAGGTAAAGAATCTGCCTGCAATGCAAGGAGACCCGGGTTTGATCCCTGGGTCAGGAAGATCCCCTGGAGAAGAGAATGGCTACGCATTCTAGTATTCTTGCCTGGAAAATCCCATGGACAGAGTAGCCTGGCGGGCTACAGCCCATAGGGTTGCAAAGTGTCAGACGGGACTGACCAATTCACACTTGCACTTTCAGACTGAAGACCCAGTGGCTGAGGTGTTAGCTTCTTTACTAACACATCTTTACTTCCAAATTGTGATTTCTGTTAAAATGTATTCATTTCTTCAACAAATAATTGTTTCATCTCTAGTGTCTGCCAGGTACTAAGCAGTGAAAAACTAGACAAAACCTGCTCTTTCATACCATGTGAATAAAAATATGACCCTTCCATTCGATGCCAAGGGTAACAATTGAGGCCAGTGTTTCTCAAAATGTGTTTCATGCATTCCAAATATGGTATTGTGCTGAGACAAGATTTCATATTTCATTACATCCTAGAACTCCTGGGTAAGGAGGCATTTAGATGCAGACCTTCTTAGTAGCCTTTATATACTAATTTGCATTATCTCTTTCCAAGACATGTCCTCTTTCTCAAATGCATTTGACTAAGGAATCTTTCTTTTTCCAGCCTAGAAATTACCCTAGATAGAAGTGAATATTTTGAGGAACATACTTCGGGGGAAATTGTGAATGGACACTTTGAATCTTTGTCTTTCCTGAGGTAGATAGGAGGTTAGATTGGAATGTGGAAGGAGGGACAAAACCTAGAATGTGAAGGCTGCCTGTCTAAGGAAGGTCTGCCCCAGAGAATGTGACTGTGGAAGCAGCAGTGATGTCATACAGAGAAAGGTCTGTTCCCCATTTGGTTCTGAGTAGCCTTTGAAGGACATGGGAAGATGGGAAAGCCAAGACGTGGGTTCTGGTCTCAGTTCTGCCTCTGTGTCATCTTGAGTACTTTGCCTACCCTTTTTGATCTTAATTTCTTATCCTTAATAATCAGCACTGAATCTGCATTGTCCTTTAAACACCAAAACAGCTTTATGAGGTAGGTTATATTATTGCCTCTATTTTAAAGGTAAGGAATCCGATTAAGAGATACTTTAAGAAACTTGCCTAATGTCACACAGCTAGACAGTGATGGTGCCAAAAATATTTAAATGACAATCTTGGACCAGCTATTCCATTCTTCAAGATCTAATATTCTGTGATTTTATGAAAGTGACTTTAGATGTGTCTCATATATATTATGATTGGACAGTCAGTCCTTTAAGCAGAAATCATTCATCTGTCAACAGATTTATTGAACATGTTCTCTGCGCCAGAATTAACCAAGGCCCTGGGGAACCCACAGGGAACAAGTCAAAGTCCCTGCCCTCAGGACCTTACAGTCTAGTAAGGATGGAGGTGGGGACAAGTAAACAGGCTGTGACGTCTATGTAACAAAAATATTAATGATCACTGACATTACTATCGGAGAAGGAAATGGCAACACACTCCATTGTTCTTGCCTGGAGAATCCCAGAGATGGGGGAGCCTGGTGGGCTGCCATCTACGGGGTCGCACAGAGTCGGACATGACTGAAACGACTTAGCTATACTGAGTCCTATTATTAAAAATATTAAGGCATACTGTTCAAAAAAGCCAAAAGGTAGAAACAACCTAAATGCCCATCAACTGGTGAATCAAATAAACAAAATGTGGTATATTCACACAATGGAATATTCAGTTTAGTTCAGTTCAGTCGCTCAGTCGTGTCCGACTCTTTGCGACCCCATGAATAGCAGCACACCAGGCCTCCATGTCCATCATCAACTCCTGGAGTTCACTCAAACTCACATCCATCGAGTCAATGATGCCATCAGCCATCTCATCCTCTGTTGTTCCTTTTTCCTCCTGCCCCCAATCCCTCCCAGCATCAGAGTTTTTTCCAGTGAGTCAACTCTTCGCATGAGGTGGCCAAAGTACTGAGTTTCAGCTTTAGCATCATTCCTTCCAAAGAACACCCAGGGCTGATCTCCTTCAGAATGGACTTGTTGGATTTCCTTGCAGTCCAAGGGCCTCTCAAGCGTCTTCTCCAACACCACAATTCAAAAGCATCAGTTCTTCGGCACTCAGCTTTCTTCACAGTCCAACTCTCACATCCATACATGACCACTGGAAAAACCATAGCCTTGACTAGATGGACCTTTGTTGGCAAAGTAATGTCTCTGCTTTTCAACATGCTATCTAGGTTGGTCATAACTTTCCTTCCAAGGAGTAAGTGTCTTTTAATTTCATGGCTGCAATCACCATCTGCAGTGATTTTGGAGCCCCCCAAAATAAAGTCTGACACTGTTTCCACTGTTTCCCCATCTATTTGCCATGAAGTCTTGGGACTAGATGCCATGATCTTAGTTTTCTGAATGTTGAGCTTTAAGCCACTTTTTTCACTCTCCCCTTTCACTTTCATCAAGAGGCTTTTTAGTTCCTCTTCACTTTCTGCCATAAGGGTGGTGTCATCTTCATAACTGAAGTTATTGATATTTCTCCCCAATCTTGATTCCAGCTTGCGCTTCTTCCAGCCCAGTGTTTCTCATGGAATATTATGCAGTCATAAAAAGAAATGAAGAACTGATATATGCTATGACATGGATTAACCACAAAACATCATGTTATGTGAAAAAAAGCCAGATACTAAGGCCACATATTATAGAATTTTATTTATATGAAATGCCCAGAACAGGCAAGCCCATAGAAACAGGAAATAGATTAGTGCTTGCCAGGGTCTAAGGGAGGGGGAGAATGGGGAGTGATGAGTTCCTGGGTAAAGGGTTTCTTTTGGGGTTTTGTTTGTTTTTGTTTGTTCTTTTGGCTGTACCACTTGACATGCAGAATCCTAGCCCACTCAGGTATCGAACCGCATGCCCCTTGAATTGGAAGCATGGAGTCTTAACCACTGGACAACCAGGGAAGTTCCCAGGGTTTCTTTTGGGAGTGATGAAATATCCTGTGAGGGTTGCACAACATTGTAAATGTAATCAATGTCACTAATGGTAAATTTTATGCTAAGTGAACTTTACCACAATTAAAAGAAAATGGTAGTGATGGATAAAGCCAGACTTCTTACTCCCATTTCAAGTTTATAAAGTCACATTCATCACCTGCATTAAGAAAAAGTGGGCTCAGCACCACTGTAGATGTAAAGGTGAATAAGATGTAATTCGGATTTTACGATCGACTTATTGGAATGATAGAAGGTCAACAATGAATTATAATGAAGTATAATTAAATCAGCATCACATTGGCAGAATAAGCAAAATGATGAGGAATATTTGGGAGAAAGAGACACTTCATCAGCAAGGCCCTGAAGACACCATCAGTGGAAGCCCTGGTCACAGAAGCAAAAAGACCCTTTTGTGTTACTGTGGTCACATAAAGCAGGGGTTGGTACACAGCCACACAGCTGTCATAGGCTATGGTGGACAGGAAGTAGCAGTCAATGGAACCAAAAAAGGTGAAGAGGAAGAACCAAGCAAGACAGTAAGAGTAGGGTAAAACTGCCCTGTGGTCCAGCAACGTGGCCATCATCTGAGGCACAGTGAGAGACAAGTGGCAGGTGTCCATAGGAGGGGTGACTTGAGGTGAAAAAGAAACAATTCATTTTCAACCAAGGTTTTTGGAAAATCCTCATGAAGGAAGTAGTCGTTCATGTGTCTTGAAGGTTCAATAGCAATTCAGTAGATGGAGAAGAGGAAGCCATCAGACAGAGAGGATAAATAACTTGTTGGATGTTATACAGCAGTGATGGAGCAGAAATTGAATCATAGGCTCCTCACCTGAGCTGAATATACTGACTGTCAGTCCTCCTTATTTGTGGATTTGGTATTTGCAAACCTGTCTACTCACCGAAATTTATTTGTAACTCAAACCAATACTTGGGGCATTTTCACAGGTGTTCAATGGACCTGTGCAGAGTGGCAAAAGATTTGAGTCGCTGGACAAGCAAGTGCCCAGCTGAGGTCAAACCAGGCAGTGTTCTGCTTACCTTTCCCCTCTCATTGCTGTAAACAAGTATCCTTTTCACGGTGTCTTAAGTGCTGTGTTTTCACATTTTGGTGCTTTTTGGTGGGTGATTTCACTGTTTATAAAGGCCCCCAAGCATCGTGCTGAGGTGCTGACTAGACTGAGTTCCTAACTGAAAAATGGCCGTGATGTGCCTCGTGTTAGGTAAGTTTCGTTCAGCCTTGACTTACAATGCTGTTGGCTGTGAGTTTGATGTTAATGAACCAACAGCATATTTTAAACAAGGCGTCTTTAAGCAAACATATAAAAGTAGGTTGTATATTGATATGTAGATGAGACATGATCAGAGGCTCACAGGAACCTAACCCTGCATTTCCCCTGGGAGCAGTTCAGAATTCACCAATACACTGTTGTCAACAACTTTATTGAACACAATGACCACAAAAAATGAGAATCAACAATATTTATCAACTCCCAGATTTGAAATTGGACCATTCTTTCTCTCCTCATCACTCAGCATCAACTGCCACCTCACGGCTAAACATGCACACATACTCACACGGGTGTGCACGTGGGCACACACATTGCAATCTCAGGCAGGCACATCTGTGCATGCACATATATATACAGGCTTCTCCCCAGAGTGGCTTACATCATTTTTAGAGTTCACAACAAAAGTGCAAGGCCCTTGTACAATCATTATGAACAACTGAAAGACGGCAGAACAGAGTGTTAAGCCAACTGCAGTGTCCTGAACACACATTGCACACTCACGAAGCTGGCCCTGCCTCTCCCTCCAACTACTCGGTCATGTCCTCAGTTCAGTGCGTGTACTTCTTTTTTCTCTGGAACAAAGAAAAGCTGATCGCTGTTCACCCTACATCACTTGAAATGAGTTTATCAAGCCATTTGGACTTACCAAATTCTGCAGGGAAGAGGGTAATAGACTCACAGACAGGCTGTGATGACTCGGTGGCTGAAGAGCTGGCTTGGCCTCTGGCCTCCTGGCATCGAGGGACTTGGAGGGGATTTCATTTTTCTCACCGACGACCAACCAGAGTCACGTGGGCATGCGTAGCAGAGCTGCAGGGCTCCCCTCGGTCCCTCGCCAGTCCCCTGCGCCACATTCTCTGCAAGAAATTTCCCTAATGAGTTGATAGATCCTGATTTAGCCTCCTTGAGGTTCCTGGACAATGCATGGGACTTGGCAGCCTCTCTCAGGCAGCCTCTATTCAAGGACTGTGGACTCTCCAGAAAGATGTTCAGACTTCCAGGACAGAAGCAGGCAGAAGGCGGCTGCTAGACTCCTGAAGCCGAACTGCTTGGCTCCGAGTTTACTCTTTATAAAGGCTGTGGCTTAAGTCCCCCAGGGAGGAAAGGAAGGGAGGGGGAGAGCAGACATTCTGAAGCAACTCAGCGAAGGCAGGTCCCTGGGCTACAAACATTTATCTGGGCTTTCCTCACCCTTGATCTCCCCCAGACATGACACGAGGAAGATGAAGTCCGGCAGCCTCGTAGGCTCCCGAGGAAGTAGGCTGGGCTTCCTTCTGGAGGGGAGGACCCAGGCAGGTGAACAAGCTCACTGATTGCGCCCTGCAATCTGCAGACCTCTTCCCTTCTCTCCACTCTGCAGCAACACATCACAAGACCTTCAGAAGCATCTTCTTCCCAAAAGCTTTCTGAACCATGGGCAGGGAGCAAGCTGTGCTATTTGTATTTGTATTCTGTGGTGTGTATGCTTTCTGTGAAAGTTGCTCAATTGTGTCCCACTCTTTGTGATCCCATGGGCTGTAGCCTGCCAGCCTCCTCTGTCCATGGAATTCTCCAGGCAAGAAGACTGGAGTGGGTAGCCGTTCCCTTCTCCGGATGGCTCAATCAGTAAAGAATCCACCTACCAATGCAGGAGATGCAAGAGAGGCAGGTTTGATTCCTGGGTCGGGAAGATTCATGGAGGAGAGCATGGCACCCCACTCTAGTATTCTTGCTTGGAAAATCCCATGGACAGAGAAGCCTGGTGGTCTATAGTCCACAGGGTCACAGAGTTGGACATGACTGAAGTGACTGAGCACGCACATACGCCTTAACAAAGTGGCAGAGACTGGGTGGCTTAAACAATAGAAATGTATTGTCCTGCAGTCCTGGAGTCCAGAAGTTCAAGATCAAGGTGTTGGCAGATTTTGTTCCTGCTGAAAGCTTTGAGGGAGAGTTTGTTCCAAGTCTCTCTCCTTTCCTCTTGTAGTTTTCTGGCCACCTTTGGCGTCCCTTGGCTTGTAAATGCATCCCCTGATTTATGCCTTTGTCTTCACCTGGTGTTTTCCCTGTGTCTCTGGTTCCAAACTTCCCTCCTTGTATAAAATACTTATAAGGCCCACCATTCTCCAGTATGTCCTCCTCTGAACTAATTACATGCAGTGACCCTGTTTCCAAATAAGGTCACATTCTGCGGTATGGGGGTTCAGACTTCAATGTACGAATCTGGGAAAACTCAATTCAACCCAGAACAGAGTTGTGGTGGAAGTGTAGAGCAGAGGTGGGATTTAGCAAGCTGACACTCGCAGAGATGGGCCAGACCAGAGTGCTGCTTGGACAAGGGGAAGAGGTGGGCCATGAACTTTCACATGGACTGTGGAGCCAGACTGTGGGCTACTTTAGAAGCCAGGCAGAGTAAATTCAGACTTGGTGTGGATGGCAAGTGGGAGCTGCGATAGACTCTTGAGCTGGATTATAATAGTGTAAAAGTGGCATTTTTAGGGCAATGGCTCAGGCAGTGGTGTTGAGGGTGGATCTCAGGGTATGCTGGTAGTGTCAGGGAGTCTAACTAGAATCCAGGAGGAATAACAGCAGGAGGGGAATGGAAAGGACATGACATTTTTAAAGGAAAAGAATATGGTAGGACTTGATTAATTAACTGAGTTCAGGAGATGGGAGCATTAACAGTATGTACTTGAGCTGATGATCAAGTTGAGAAGGAAAAGTGTGCACACAGACATGCATGAATATACACGCTCAGATGAAGATCTTAGTTTGGAATGTATTGCATTTTAAATGATGTTTAACATCTAAGAGGACATGTGATCTATTCAGAGGTCAGCAAACTTTTCCTGTAAAAGGTCAGAAGTAATTATTTTAGCCTTTGTGGGCCAACTGACTCTGTTGTACTACCCAACTCTTCTGGAAAGCTGCCATAGACTACATGTAAATGAATGGGTGTGGTGTCACACCAATAAAGCTTTACCAAAAAATGAGCAACAAGCTGGATTTGGTTTAAAGGTTTGCCAACTTCTGCTCTAGATAATTGGATATACGATACAACCATTTGTTAAAAGGAGAGAGAGCATACATGTCCTTTAAAGATTTTGTTATGTCTTTTGGATGTTGAATGTTAAGTATTCATTGGAAATTTATGCTATCAACTGAAACCTATCTATTTACTCATGCATGCAACATTTTATTGAGAACCAGGTAGGTGCCAAGAATGTTCATATATTATGACAATCACTCTCCACCAGCAACTTTGTGAGCTGGGCAACTCTTATTTCCATTTTATAAATGAGGAAACTGAGGAAGCCCTCATCAGGCAATTTGGAACTTGTAAACTTTCTTTCTGACTAAGAAGTTTAATTAGCCTCTGGATAGAGGCCTACTACTCAAGGCAAGGCTAGGCTTGAGAGTCTGCATGAGACAGTGTCACATTTAACATTTGCTTACATGTTGTCGAAGTTTTAAATTTGCTTTCAGGGACTTCCCTGGTGGTCCAGTGGCTAAGACTGTGCTCCCAATACAGAGGTCTCAGGTTCAGTTCCTGGTCAGGGAACTAGATTGCCCATGCCACAACACAGATCTGGCGCAGCCAAATAAATAAATAAATATTTTTTAAAAATTTGCTTTCAATTAATGGTCTTCAGGATAATTAGACTCTGTGTTCTTGCTAGAAAGAAAGGTCTTAAAAATATGTGATACCTACAACCTGTCAAGATCCTGGAAGTGAAAAAATAACTGAGGGAAGGTAATTTAAGGCTCATGAAGCTTGCCCTTTTCTCTAGATAACCTACATTGTTTCCTTTGACCCAGCTGACTGCTAAGTCAGTCACAGAACCTATCTTGTGTAATTTCAGACAACGTCATGATCTCTCTGCTAGATATGCTACAAAAAAGTTGTGTAAATTTTGCTCCTGACTTAGCTGAGAGTTGTTATTGAAACATTCCTCCATATATTGCTTCCTATGAGAAAATGATCTCAGAATTTGACATAAGAAAAATCCTTGCCTTCTGAGAAAATGTGACTCTGCTCCTCAGTTAAAGTGAATTATGCAACTAATTGTGTTTCCCTTTTTGACTGGGTTTCTAAGAAGCCCAGAGCCAAGACTAAAGTACAAAGATGACAACTGTTGTCATGTACTACCAAATGTTTTCAAGGCCATAGCCCCTTTTTGGTTACTATTTTATTAATTTTATTTTTCCTCCCATAAGCTGCTTCAAATAGTTCTTGGAGAGATGAATATTAAATTATTTTATGTTAAATTGATTCAGAATCAAAGTCAAGTCTTTCAGCCAATCAAAATAATAACCTAATATCTATTAGACTCAGGAAAAAATGCTGTGAAGGACTTTATGATTAAGGATAAATATTTCCTTTGGTAACTTTTAGAGGATATATGGTTTTTGTTCTGTGATGACAAATGATTGCATATCTGCTAAGTGACTTGCCTAAAGGGACTCCTATATGTTGGGCTGGCCAAAAAGTTCATTCGGAATTTTCCTTAAGATATTATGGAAAAACACAAACAAGCTTTTTGTCTAACTCAATACTTTAGCCATAACACTAAGGGCTGGGCAAGGACCCAGAACATGCATGAAGTTTGGAGTTAAAAGATCTAAGGACTCTAAATACTCAAGTGACTTCAGACAAGTCTGACAACCTCAGCTAGATTGTTTTGAATGTCCCTTCAAACGTCACCTTCTAGGAAACGACTGCATACCTGCTGCTGTTTGCCATTCACTCCCTTGCACTGTCCTCAAGTACATCTTACTCTTCTAGCAACACTCTAATAAGCATCTGGGCATCAGGAGCTATATCCAGGCTTGGTTCTATGTCTGTGCTAAACATATCAACGTATATATATACATACACACACACACACATTATATATATATATATATATATATATATATATATTTTCACTGAGTCATATAAACTACATTTCAAAAGGACTTAAGATAATTCACAAAGATGAATGCAAAAATATAAGATGAAATAAATAAAAAGTAGTTTTATGCAGAGCAAAATAAATAATTAAGACTAGAAACACGAGAAGGTATGTAGATAGGTAGGTAGGTGGATAGGTAGTAGCAAGGCACCTGGTGAATGAAACCTTAGCACCCATCTGCCTGCAGAGAGCACATTTGGTTTCTGCTCAAACACAAATTGCCTTGGAAACTGAAGCAAATGGAATAAAAGTGTGAAGAAATTTCTTTGTCTTAAATTTAACCAACAGAAAATGGAAACATAGCATGTATTGATTGGGTGTTAAAAGTTAGTTGCTGAGTCACTGATCTATAAAGGTGCTTACAGGATGCCGTAAATGGAAATTCCTTCAGTCCAAAAGGGCAGTATGGAAGTTCCACAGATTTGCTACAGTAGAACAAGAAGAAGGGATATTTCCTTTCTGAAGGATTATGTTTCACTGAGGAAAAGTTTTAGTTCTTAATGGCTGCCTATGGCTCCCACAGAATGAGGAGCTTCTTGGAGAGCAAAGCAAATAGTGAATAGCAGGGAAAGTGAAAAACAAGAAGGAAGCAGGTTGAGGGAATTCAGCAAACAGCCCTTCTTATGAAATTAGTGAGTAATAAGATAATATAAGGCCCATTCCTCTTTATGGGGAATATTCTCTGGTGAACTCTTCAAATGGAAAATTCTCAAATACTGTAATGCACTGATATGAAAGATTTATGTAGCAAGAAGCCAGAACAGATAGCAGAAGAAATTTGAAGCTATGAAGGTTGGCAGTCCTGCCATTAATACTTCATTCATTTACAAATATTTATAGAGTCATTACCATGTACTAGACACTGTGCCAATCACTTGAGGGAATGGGGGCAAGGGAGATAATGATGAATAATACATCATATCTGTCTTTAGAAGCATGCATCCTAATGGGGGAGCTGGCATAAGAGAATTCTTATTAATGCATTAAAGGTATTTATTGAGCACCTATTATGTACTAAGGCTAGTGCCAGATACTGCAACAGACTAGAATGAACACAATCTGTACTGAAATGCTAAAGTGGAAAACTGTTATCAGAAGGGTATTTTTTTTTCTTTTTTGGTCTCAGCAGAGAATTAACACAAAGACCACTGATAATTGAAGAGATTAAATGGAATTAGACAGGATCCATGTAGACATGCAACAAAGCATCAGGAAGGGAAACAGGTCAGAACTTAGAGCTGTTTCTTTCTTGAGCTATTTCTTGGTATACTTCTCATGAATAACTATTTAATTTTATATAAACATAAGATTTTCTTGGTTCTGAACACTGAGATTGTTGGCTCCCTAAAATAGTGACCTCATACCTTATCTAGTGGCAGAGTCTGAATGAATGATCTGAGTCTCCAGGAGAAGAGAATTCAGAGGTAGCAGATATTCTGTGTATGGTGCAACACCTTCTGCCCCATGGCCAAGGCAGACATTACTAATAGATCACAACAGTTTTCCCTGCTATGCCAGGTGATCAGGGGTGGTCTTGGCACATAAAGATGAAGTTTTTTGCCCTCTGAATGCCCTTTAGCCCTTGGGATTTTCCTGGACACTTAATACTATGAGAAACAACTGAATACTTGAGTTTCTTCTGGTCTCTCTCTCTCTCTCTCTGTTTTTATTGTTTTTTCTCTCTCTGTCTTGCCCATACGTTATGCTATGTGCTTACATACATATTTTAGGTAATACTCACAGTAATCCGGTCAGGTACGTGCTATTACTATCTCCTGAAACTAACTTGCCTGAGGTCTCACCAGTAGTAAGTAGTGGAAGATGAATTCAAATCCATACTGTGAGCCTATCCTGGAGCTGAAGCTTGTCCCTGCCTGCAGAATCAGGAATGGGAGGCCATCTCTCCCAGGAAGTAGGGTCTCTTTCCAGGAGAAAAGACAGAGTTGGATGACCCCTCAATCTCCAGTTGAGTTCAGTCTCTCAGTTGTGTCTGACCTTTTGTGACACCATGGACTGTAGCACGCCAGGTTTTCCTCAGTTCAGTTCAGTTCAGTCTCTCAGTTGTGTCTGACTCTTTGTAACCCCATGAATTGCAGCACCCCAGGCCTCCCTGTTCATCACCATCTCCCAGAATTCACTCAAACTCACATCCATCGAGTCGGTGATGCCATCCAGCCATCTCATCCTCGGTCATCCCCTTTTCCTCCTGCCCCCAATCCCTCCCAGCATCAGAGTCTTTTCCAATGAGTCAACTCTTCACATGAGGTGGCCAAAGTACTGGAGTTTCAGCTTTAGCATCATTCCTTCCGAAGAACACCCAGGGCTGATCTCCTTCAGAATGGACTGGTTGGATCTCCTTGCAGTCCAAGGGACTCTCAAGAGTCTTCTCCAACACCACAGTTCAAAAGCATCAATTCTTCGGGGCTCAGCTTTCTTCACAGTCCAAGTCTCACATCCATACATGACCACTGGAAAACCATAGCCTTGACTAGAGGACCTTGTTGGCAAAGTAATGTCTCTGCTTTTCAACATGCTATCTAGGTTGGACATAACTTTCCTTTCAAGGAGTAAGTGTCTTTTAATTTAATGGCTGCAGTCACCATCTGCAGTGATTTTGGAGCCCCCCAAAATAAAGTCTCTCACTGTTTCCATTGTTTCCCCATCTATTTCCTATGAAGTGATGGGACTGGATGCCATAAGCCTAGTTTTCTGAATATTGAGCTTTAAGCCAACGTTTTCACTTTCCTCTTTCACTTTCATCAAGAGGCTCTTTAGTTCTTTGCTTTCTACCAAAAGAGTGGTATCATCTGCGTATCTGAGGTTATTGATATTTCTCCCAGAAATCTTGATTCCAGCTTGCTTCATCCAGTCGACATCTCATGTTCCTGCTTCTTAACCAGACAAAGGAGGAATGTTCCTGCTTCTTAACCAGACAAAGGAGGAAATAAGATGAGACGCCCAGGTATCTCTGCCTGCATCCACACTTTCCCACTGCCCGCACCCCCTACCCCCAGTGTCAGTGACCATTACATGGAAGCAACAGCTGATATAGAAGAGTTGGCCTGGAGGAAATGGATTAAGTGCTTGGAACACTTAATCTTTTTTATGGGGATTTTAGTTAGCTGATTTGAATTCCATTTCTCATTCTGCCCAATACTTATATTTTTTGGGGGGGTGGGCAACAGATTAAGAGGACAAGGTAGGCATTAGAAAAGAGAAACAAGAGACATGGACTTAGAGAATTCTTAGTTCAGTTCAGTCACTCAGTCATGTCCGACTCTTTGCAACCCCATGAATCGCAGCACGCCAGGCCTCCCTGTCCATCACCAACTCCCGGAGTTCACTCACACTCACGCGCATTGAGTCAGTGATGCCATCCAGCCATCTCATCCTCGGTCGTCCCCTTTTCTTCCTGCCCCCAATCCCTCCAGCATCAGGGTCTTTTCCAGTGAGTCAACTCTTCGCATGAGGTGGCCAAAGTACCGGAGCTTCAGCTTTAACATCATTCCTTCCAAAGAAATCCCAGGGCTGATCTTCAGAATGGACTGGTTGGATCTCCTTGCAGTCCAAGCCACTCTCAAGAGTCTTCTCCAACCTCACAGTTCAAAAGCATCAATTCTTCAGCGCTCAGCCTTCTTCACAGTCCAAGTCTCATATCCATACATGACTACTGGAAAAACCATAGCCTTGACTAGACGGACCTTTGTTGGCAAAGTAATGTCTCTGCTTTTGAATATGCTCTTTAGGTTGGTCATAACTTTTCTTCCAAGGAGTAAGCGTCTTTTAATTTCATGGTTGCACTCACCATCTGCAGTGATTTGGGAGCCCAAAAAATAAAGTCTGACACTGTTTCCACTGTTTCCCCATCTATTTGCCATGAAGTCTTGGGACCAATGCCATGATCTTAGTTTTCTGAATGTTGAGCTTTAAGCCAACTTTTTCACTCTCCTCTTTCACTTTCATCAAGAGGCTCTTTAGTTCCTCTTCACTTTCTGCCATAAGGGTGGTGTCATCTGCATATCTGAGGTTATTGATATTTCTCCCGGCAATCTTGATTCCAGTTTGTGTTTCTTCCAGCCCAACGTTTCTCATGATGTACTCTGCATATAAGTTAAATAAGCAGGGTGACGATACACAAAGCTCTTTCTATATGGTAGATACTTCTTTAAAAATATAAATTTTATTTGTTCATGGCTGCACTGAGTCTGCATTGCTGTGCACGGGCTTTCTCTAGTTGTGGTGAGTGCGGGCTACTCTCTGATGCTGTGCAGCAGCTTCTCCTTGCAGTGGCTTCTCTTGTTGCAGAGCATGGGCTCTAGAGCGTGTGGGCTCGGTAGTTGTGGCACACGGATCTCTTCGCCCTCCAGCATGTGGAATCTTTCCATGTTCCCCGCAATGGCAGGCAGACTCTCAACCATAGGGCCACGAGGGAAGTCCATCCTACTTCTTTAAGTGTTTTTCATGGGTTAAAATATTTGCATAACCTATAAAGTTGACATTACTCTTTTCTCTTTTATAGATTGGGAAAGTGGCGATCAGAGAATTTAAGACACTTGCTCAAGATGACACAGCTATCAGTGGTCAATCCAGGAGTCAAACCATGGTTCCTTAACCCCTAAGGCTTTTGATTAATTCAGTACATCTATGTGAAAATGGTATAAACTATCAAGCACCAAACCCCAAAGATACTCTGAAGTTAATGAAGCTTAAGCTTCAGGGGTCCTTTCTAAGACCCTGGGAAACGCCCCAGTAGTTTTTGTATTCATAATTTTATATTCGTTTACATACAGAGGCTGCCTTCAATTATATAAACTTTGGGCCACACAAAACTTGAATCTGCATGGAAGCACCCTGTCATTCTCGACTAGACTGTCACATCATCCTTCCATTCTCATCTCCCACCAGCCCATGGGAATCTAGTACAATATTCTCTCCTCTTGGGTATTATTCATCATCCAAATTCCCAGTGTTTTCCTCCTCTGGAATCTCATTTTTTGAGACAGCAAATTGTGTTGGGTGCTGACAGTTTCCAGCCACTCAATAAAGAGTATTAATCTTTTTTCTGGCATCTCACATACGACATTGCCAATGGTGTGTTTGTAACCCCTTGTGAGAACGGCCAGTCTTCTAATTATAGTAAATGTAGTCAAGGAAGAGGGCCCAGATTTTAAACAAACATCCATTAATTCTGCATTTGCATGTCATGCTCTGAAATCATCTTTTTCTGAGTCACAGATTATCTATTTAGATCAAGCCACAAAAAGCATCGTGTTTTGTTAATTTGGGGCCTTAGGGAAGGGTAAAAGAATTCTAGTCAAATATCCTAAGAGATTCTGTCCTCTTCAAAGTAAAACATCTTGGTAAATCATTAATCGTTCTTGAGTGACTACACATTTAGGACAGGCACATATTTATGCTAAGTGAACTACATTTCCAGAACCACAACAATGCAGAATATACAATTCTTGAAAGAGTCAGTGAGCACTGGAGAACACTGAAATAACGTAAAACTTGATTTGGAAATTAATTTGGGCCATATGATTATTGGGACAAGACTTATAAAACTACTTTTTTGGAGTTTTTAAAAATTTATGTATTTTTAGCTGTGCTGGGTCTTTGCGGCTGTCCTCAGGCTTTCTCTCACAGTGAGTGGGTGCTGCTCTCTAGCTGCGGTGCGCAGGCTTCCCCTGTAGGACTTCCCTTGTTGTGGAACACGGGCTCTAGAGTGACGGCTCAGGAGTTCTAGCATACAGGCTCAGTTGCTCTGTGGCACGTGGGATCCTCCTGGACCAAGGATCAAACCTGTGTTCCCTGCATTGGCAGGCAGATTCTTAACCATGGGGCCACCAGGGAAGTCTCAATAATTATTTCTTATGTATAAAGAAACGTTTATGTATCAAAACAAACCCAGGTATGTGTAAGAGAGTATTAATTTAGCAAGAGCACTATAACTAACAATCTGTGGTGGTAACTAACAATGGTGGTGATGATGAGGCTGATAATGATAAAAGTTAGCATGAGTAATTATTCACTATGTCAGATAGTGTGCTGAGCACTTTAATGCATCATCCCATTTAATCCTCATAAGTCTACTATCATCACCATTTTCCAGATGAGGACAGTGAGTCCCAGAAAGGTCGAGTGGCTTGCCAACATCATTTGATAAGTTATGGACCTGGGATTTGAGCAAGGTCTGTCTCATAGCAGAACCCAAGTTCTTAGACACTTTTTAAGCTATTTTATCTTTTGGGGCTCAGTTTCCTAATTTGCAAAATCAAGGTCTTGACCTCCCTAATCTCTGCTGTTTTTTCCAGCTCTACAGCTCTAAGATGCTACAATTTCAAGTTGCCATCCTCTGACAGCAAAAGAATGCTTGTTTTTTCTTTTTTCTTTACTAATATGTTTGTTTATCAAATTGATCTCTACCAGCTCAGGGTAATTAAAACCCCACAGCTCTTACATTCCCCAAATAAACAGAGGCGTGCACATCCAGCATCCCTCACAGCACCACACATGGCATCTTACATGAAAACCAAGAGTAGATGGAAAGTAGCAAGCTGTGCAGACAGAGGAGTAAATATCTGTGTACCCCAGCCCAAGGTACTGGAAGTTTCTGCTTATTTGCTGACAGCATCAAGTGCTGACCTGGCCAGGGCTCCCATAAACAACTTCAGATGTTCAGTTGGCAAAGCGTAATAGTCATGATTCTAATATTGATGATAACCAGGTGGCACTAGTGGTAAAGAACTCGCCTGCCTATGCAGGAGATGCAAGAGCCTCGGGTTCGATCCCTGGGTCGAAGAAGAGTCCATGGAGGAGGAAATGGCAACTCACTTCACTATTCCTGTCTGGGAAATCCCATGGACAGAGGAACCTGGTGGGCTACAGTCTATGGGGTCACAAAGAGTCAGACATAACTGAGCAACCGAGCACAGCACAGCATGCAATAAAGTGGTGGGTTAGAAACGCAGCATATTGTTCAGCAGCTTGCGACCCTGGTAACCCTTTATTAGGTCCCGAATAACAGAATTAACAATATGAAAAACATGCTCAGTCCTTCCAGATTAAGAAACTCTCGTGGCAGTGTTCGTTGTGCACAACCTTAGTTACCATGGGAATCGAGATATAGAATGTTCCAAGTTCTTGTCATCTCTGGACTTCGAGTATCTGTTTACCTTTTGTCTAAGGTTATATTCCTGAATGGAGGTAGGAGCAGAACAAGATTTCCTACAAAGAGTATGGATGACGGTTCTCTAAGTATAGTCTATTAGGACTGGGGAGGACCTTTTGTTTGTTTCACAGGAGCTGATGTGTACTTTCCTAGCTGGCTTAACTTTTGGACTATTAAGATAAAGTGTGTGAAGCCTTGCCCTCAGGAGCTTGTAGCGTGGGTGAGAAGATGTGCATAAAAATCTATTTGTATGCTTACTGGGTACATACTTCTTTCTCTATCTTATGTTCATGAGAAGATGGCACTGGATCTAGGCCTTAAAGAATAACAATTTAAACATACAGACATTGGGATGAGAGTGGAGAGGACAAAAAGGTGGGAAGAGAGGTTAGGTGAGGGAAGATAAAGAACAGACTGGACCTATAACAAGCGTGTCTGTATTTTTCAATTACAGTATCATTACATAGTTGTCATTGTGGTATTATTTGTTGACTGCTTCCTTCAACTGGATGGTAAGCTCCTTGAAAGCAGGGACAAGGAACAAATCTGTTTTATTCACTGGCATATCTCCAGGGCCTATGACCCTGTCAGATCATTAGAAGGGGCTCAGTAGATATGTATACCAAAAAGCGAGGAAGATGAATGTGTAACAAGACTGACCCAGAGTGGAGGCACACACAGAACCCTTAGATCAAAGACATATGGTAATTCAGTTGTCCAGAATACCAGAAAAGATTAAAAAAAAAAAAAGTCAGAGCCTTACCTTGGTGTGGTCATAATGCTGGCTAGGCAAAGAATAAGAATTAAAGAGAAAACAAGCAGACATTAAGACTAGAAACAGGGACCAGAATGGGGGACAATTTAATTAATTTCATCAAATATGGGTCAACGATGAGCCAAGCATTATGGAGGTCAAGATGAACTTCAGCAGTGTTTCAAAGAAAGAAGATTATGTCTTTTAGGTAAATAATAGCTTCATAGTACAGGCAATGTTTCAAGTAGAACTTGAATAATAGATGGGATTTTCTTCTAGAATGGAAATGGAGAAAAGAAGGACATTCCAAAAAAACAAATATTAGAGATGAGAAGAGGAAAAGCATTTATGAAGAACCAAACTGTGTGCCCAGTATTAAGTATTACACTTAAGTATAAAGGAGATCAGCCCTGGGTAAAAAAGCTGAAGCTCCAGTACTTTGGCTACCTCATGGGAAGAGTTGACTCACTGGAAAAGACCCTGATGCTGGGAGGGATTGGGGGCAGGAGGAGAAGGGGATGACAGAGGATGAGATGGTTGGATGGCATCACTGACTCGGTGGATGTGAGTTTGAGTGAACTCCGGGAGTTGGTGATGGACAGGGAGGCCTGGTGTGCTGCAATTCATGGGGTCGCAAAGAGTCGGGCATGACTGAGTGACTGAACTGAACTAAACTAAACTGATACTTAAATCTTATCTATTCTTTGCTGTACCAAATATGGTAAGATTATAACTGAGGAAACTGATGTTCCCTGTAGAGCTGTGACTTGAGTCAATGTCTATCTGACTTAAACCTGGTAAATGATGATAATAATATGTAACATTTAGTGTGTCATCTTCCTTATCCTCTTGGGAAACCCCATCTTTCATGAGTCAGGCCAAACATCACTTCCCTGATAATTTTACCTGCAAGCCTCTGCACTGAATGTTCTGTAGATACCCTAATTAGCTGTCTCACTGTATTGCAATTGTCTGATTTATTTATTGTAATTGTCTATTTAAAACACATTAGATGGTGAACTTGATAAGGTGAGGGACTGGATGTATCTGCCACCTTCTATAAATGCGCTTTAAGTAGACTTCTTTGTGTAATCAAATTTTGAATTCATCATCAGATGAACAGAGTCTAAAATAAATGGCTGTGCGCTAGCTGCAAGGGAGGCTGGTAAAGTGAGTTTCTATCATTAATTTTGTGGTGAAATGGACTAAGATGGTAAAAAATCTCCCAATATACATGTGGTGTTTGGAAGACCTAAACATTCAAAAAAATAAAAATACAGAAGTCTACCAGAGAAGGCAAAGTTGTAAAATCATTTCCTGATGTACTTTTGAAATTAAAAAAAAAAAAAAATCCTGGTGTGGCTATGGGTTATGGATAAAGAAAGAATGGGAGAAAGGTCAAAGGAATGACCATCCTCACAAAGACCCAAGTAAGCCGGCTACATGGGTAGGGGTAGTGGGTTGCAGAGCTGACCTCTTGAATTCACCGTGCACATCACTGGTGGGATACCAGTGATTTTAAAGTTCATGAATTTTAAAAGTTTTAAATAGTTTTTTAAATGTGATGTATATTGGACAAAAATAATTAGCATATCAACACTGTGAGTTCACAGCTGATATTGTTTAGGAAAAAGGTGAAGTTAGGTTCAGTTTAAAAGGACCAATTCAATATTAGAAGCATTAAATAAATGATACAGCAGGGGGCATGGAGCTGTGGCATGGTTTCTGGAGGTAGCAGAGGAATAGACATAGTCTGGGAAAGCTCCCACATGGAGGTGGGGACAGGGCTTCACTCACTGCCTACATGTCTGTATCTCAGTGGGTCTCAACCTCATACATTAAAGGAGTATGAGAAACCTAAAAACCAGGGCCAACATGAGACCTCTTGTGGAGTCTTCAATTGGTTTGCCATGCTGCCGAGACTGCTTGTGAATTTTAGAGAATTGAATCTGTTCATCTTCCTCAGTCAGCCACGTCTGGGAAATGTCAGACCCCCAAGTTATCCATCTTTAAATGCCGATCTGTATCTGAGTGGCCTTTGGGGGAGGCATCTTCATGGGCAGGTGTGTTTTTGGATTTGATAAATGATTTACACCCAAATTTAGAACTTCCCTGGTGGTCCAGTGGTTAAGAATCCGCCTTGCAATGCAGGGGGTGCAGGTTTGATCCCCAGTCAAGGAACTAGGATCCCACATGCCCCAGGGCAAGTAAGCCCATGCAGAGCAACTACTGACCCCACAGACCACAACTCAGCGAGTTCGTGCTCTGCAACAAGAGATCCCGCATGATGCAACGCAGGTCCTGCAACCAAGACCTCATGCAGCCAAAATTACAAACAAAAATCCCTGCACAGTTTGATTTGCTCTAGATATGGATCTGCTCTCTGGCTCATTAGCATCCTCTGGCTTTCTCATTTGTAAATTCTCCCCTTGAGTTACTGGCCACTCATCCTCAGATTGGGCACTGACTTGCTTGTGTGCAGGCCTAGAGTTCAGCGGCCAGTCTAGCTCACCAGAGGTCCATGGTGGAGGTGGAAACAAAGTTCCTGAGAATGACATTAATCTGCTTATAGAAGTTCAGCTCTAAGGAAGCTGCATTGCCTTGTTTAATGTCTTCCCCTACCTATCATTTAATTCCTTTGGGACTTTTATGTTTCAATAAGATCTGCTACTTCAGGAAGCAAGAGAGGAAAGAAGTAAATCCAGATTGGAAGAGTAACGTGGATGGATACTGTGGAGGCCCTGACATTGGTTACAACAGTGGGGCAGCTTCAGCGTGGGGAGACTCTGGCTGAAAACGAAGTTGTAGCAGTGAGGATGGGCTTCCCTGGTGGCTCAGATGGTAAAGAATCTGTCAGGAATTCAAGAGACCTGGGCTGGATCCCTGGGTGGGGAAGATCCCCTGGAGAAGAAAACGGCTACACACTCCACTATTCTTGCCTGGAGAAACCCCAAGAACAGAGGAGCTTGGCAGGGTCCATGGGGTCTAAAAGAGCTGGACACGACTGAGCGACTAAGCAGAGCACAGCAGAGCTGCAGCAGTGTAGGCCCTGACATTGGTTACAACAGTGGGGCAGCTTCAGCGTGGGGAGACTCTGGCTGAAAACGAAGTTGTAGCAGTGAGGATGGGCTTCCCTGGTGGCTCAGATGGTAAAGAATCTGTCAGGAATTCAAGAGACCTGGGCTGGATCCCTGGGTGGGGAAGATCCCCTGGAGAAGAAAACGGCTACACACTCCACTATTCTTGCCTGGAGAAACCCCAAGAACAGAGGAGCTTGGCAGGGTCCATGGGGTCTAAAAGAGCTGGACACGACTGAGCGACTAAGCAGAGCACAGCAGAGCTGCAGCAGTGAGGATGGCCTAGACTCACTGCGCTGCTGTGAGGCAGTATCTGAAACTGTTTCATACTTGGCAATATACACAAGAGAGAAACATACAGTTGCCTTAAATGAAGGATCTTTTTAGATCTTACATTTGGATTACCCTAGTAGGGGCTTTTGACTCTACTAGTTAAGCTGGGTGGACTTTCAGAGATAGTGGAGCTAAAGATTATACACTTAGTAAGTTAGTAATTGATTGTATGGTTGATGGTATTACTGCTCACCAAATGTTCCAGTTTCCTTGTGGTGCATTTTCTGTGGGGCTTTCCTGATGGCTCAGCAGTAAAGAATCGCCTGTAATGCAGAAGACAGGGGTTCAATCCCTGCATCAGAAAGATCCCCTGGAGAAGGAAATGGCAACCCACTCTAGTATTCTTGCCTGGGAAATCCCAAGGACAGAGGAGCCTGGTGGGCTACAGTCCATGGGGTCTCAAAAGAGTAGGACACGACTTAGCAACTTAAATAATGACAAACTTTTTCTGCAGGGCAGTTATACATTTCTACCGCGTTAAATATGCAAGTGGCCAGGATGCTTTAGCTAATGAAATATGGGTCAGAATGATGGATAATTCCTAGGCAAAGGCTTTAGGAGCCAGCAGTGTTTTTCTTTTTTTCCCCCTCTCTTTTTCATCTGTCCCAAAGGCTAGCAATGTTCCAGGTTGGGTCCCAGAGAAAAAAGGAACTTGGAGCAAAGGCATAGCAGACCTTCAGTGGATATGCAATGAATTCAAGAAGTCAATCTTTGTTCCTGTAAGCCACTAAGATTGTTTGGTGTGGTGTGTTAATGGCAGGACAATCTAGCCCATCCTGGCTTATGAGTTAGTAATGATAATAACCCCAGCAATAAGAAAATTGCCCTTTTTGAGCACATGTGTGTATACATGCTCAGTCACTCAGTTGTGTCCGACTTTTTGAGACTCTATGGACTGTAGCCCAACAGATTCCTCTGTCTATGGAATTGTCCAGGCAAGACTACTGGAGTGGGTTGCCATTTCCTATTCCATTTCCTATGCCAAACCCTGTGCTAAGCATTTTATATACTCCATCTCATTTAAGTTGGTAACAACCTTGTAAGGGAGATTATTTCCTCAATTTACAGATGAGGAAGTTAAAACTCAAGAGGGCTGAAAAGGTTTCTTGTGGTTGCACCATGAGTGTATGGTCAGGATTTGAACCAGCCCTTGCTATTAGCTGCTTTACTTTATTATATATCCGGATTATAGTAACTGTTGTTAAGCTGTTGTCCCATGAAAAAGCCAAAGGTTCAGATACTCAGATCCATTGGATATGGGTCCCTATAGGGAACTTTTACTGGTGGATAACAACAAACTGAAAAATTCTTAAAGAGATGGGCATATCAGACCACTTTACCTGCTTCCTGAGAAACCTATATGCAGGTCAAGAAGCAACAGTTATAACCATATAAGGAACAGTGGACTGGTTCCAAATAGGAAAAGGAGTACACCAAGGCTGTATATTGTCACTGTCTTATGTAATTTATATGCAGAGTACATCATGCAAAATGCTGGGCTGGATGAAGCACAAACTGGAATCAAGATTGCCAGGAGATATATCAATAACCTCAGATATGCAGATGACACCACTCTTATGGCAGACAGTAAAGAGGAGCTAAAGAGCCTCTCGATGAAAGTGAAAGAGGAGAGTGAAAAATCTGGCTTAAAACTCCACATTCAAAAAACTAAGATCATGGCATCTGGTCCCATCACTTCATGGCAAATAGACATGGAAAGAATGGAAAGAGTGACAGACTTTATTTTCTTGGGCTCCAAAATCACTGCAGATGGTGCCTGCTGCCATGAAATTAAAAGGCACTTGCTCCTTGAAAGCAAAGCTATGACAATCCTAGACAGCATATTAAAAAGCAGAGACGTTACTTTGCCTACAAAGGTCCATAAAGTCAAAGCTATGATTTTCCAGTAGTCATGTATGAATATGAGAACTGGACCATAAAGAAGACTGAGCACCAAAGAATTGATGCTTTTGAGCTGTTGTGTTGTAGAAGACTCTTGAGAGTCCCTTGGACTGCAAGGAGATTCAACCAGTCGACCCTAAAGGAAATCAATCCTGAATATTCATTGGAAGGACTTATTCTGAAGCTGAAGCACCATTACTTTGGCCACCTGATGCAAAGAACTGACTTGGGAAAGACCCTGATGCTGCGAAAGGTTGAAGGCAGGAGGAGAAGGGGACGACAGAGGATGAGATGGTTGGATGGCATCACCGACTCGATGGACATGAGTTTGAGCAAGCTCTGGGAAATGGTGAAGGACAAGGAAGCCTGGCGTGCTGCAGTCCATGGGTCACAAAGAGTCAGAACAACTGATCAGCTGAACAACAATGATAGGGAGCAAACTTACAAAAGCAAGGCATGGTCTCCCATAATCTGGGGGGACAAAATATGAAAATGTAGCTAATCAATTGCTTATAATTTATAAAAACATATTATTTATCATAGAAGAGTCATACGTAATGATTTTCCATTATAAAACATGCCCTACACCCATAGAAATAACCCAGTAATTATACTACCTTGATAGTATGTTGGAATCTATATAAAGGTATATAAAGAGCACAAATACTTACCACCAAAATTCCACTGTACAGGAAATTTGGGGGGGAATATTTGGAGAGACTATTTAATATATAAATATACTACATATGTGTGCTTCCCTGGTGGCTCAGTGGTAAAACTTCCGCCTGCCACTGCAGGAGATGCAGATTCGATCACTGGGTCAGGAAGATCCCATGGAGGAGGGAATGGCAACCCACTCCAATATTCTTGCTGGGAGAATATAATGGGCTGAAGAGCCTGGTGGGCTATAGTCCATGGGATTGCAAAGAGTTGGACACAAATGAGTGACTAAACAACAACAACTACATATGTATGTTTATAAACATTTTGAATTATAAGGCTCCGCCATCCCTAGGATTCTCCAGGCAAGAACACGGGAGTGGGTTGCCATTTCCTTCTCCAATGCACGAAAGTGAAAAGTCAAAGTGAAGTTGCTCAGTCGTGTCTGACTCTTAGCAACCCTGTGGACTGCAGCCTACTAGGCACCTCTGTCCATGGGATTCTCCAGGCAAGAGTACTGGAGTGGGGTGCCATTGCCTTCTCCATTATATGTACATATATATTTATAAATACACATATATGTGTGCATATCTATGTATCTATATATAATATGCTTTAGAAATAACGATCTAGTTGACTCACATTTGAACCACAATGCATTGTGCCTTAAAGCCTAGTTATTAGATAATTATAGGCCAAAAATACTCCTGGTACAGTATGCACCATTACACACAGTAAGGTTTAACAAACTACTGACGACCAACTAATTAATAAGATATGACAAAACCACAGCCATTTGCAATTAAAAAACAAGAATAGCAGCAATTTAAAAAGCACAATCAACCAACTCAAGACAACATGGATAATACACTGACAAAAAAGGATCCTTCTCGACACTTGTGGGAATTCCATCCAAGTGAATGTGAGCTTGTGCTGAAGCTTGCAGTGTTGCCAAGCATTGTGTGGGAGCCAGAATTGTTAGCAGAGTAATGAATTAGCAGCCTCAATAAACTTATAATGTACTAAACTGAATTTATGAAGACTAAAATTTAGTGACCCCTTATGCCTATGAATTAAACCACGATCAGTTTTCATCCATTGAAATGGCAACTGATCAACAAGTTTCATTGGTTACAGTTTAATAATCACTGTTCCAAGATGTCTGGTCAACCAGTTGCCCAACTTTTTTCTATTTTGACCTTCTATTTTGATAGATCTTCTGGCAGATACTTCTGTACTTGAGAGCCCATGAATCTGCTTCCTATGCATTTTTAAGAAAGTCTTTGGGGATCTACTGCTCACCCCTGAGAACACATTTGTCTTGCCAGGTGCTTTAGTGCTGAGAGAGAAATGCCTTGTGTTGAGGGCTTGCATGGTTCGTCCTGACCCAGTGGTCAGCATCACATTTCCTAAGGCCGAAAGAATGCCAGCCCCTTCGTGGACCATAGACTAGAATGACCAACCTGCTCCATAGGTACAGGACGAAGGAAGGAAAGGGTGCTTCAGGCCTTGGTGGAGAAGTGCTTTTTGGATCCCTAGCTGCAACAGCCAGGCTAAAAGCCTTTGTGTGACTTTTCCCCAGGGCTCTTTCTGGACCACTATCCAGGTAATTTTGTAGGCTTCCCCCATTCCCTCTCCCCTACTCTTACATCCCCACACCCCTTCTTGATCCCTAGCAGAGGTGAAGGGTAATGGCTGACTTGGTTTCTGCTCCAATGAACACTGAACAACTGAAGATGTCATTTTCTAAGATTCAAGTTTGATCGTTCTTAGCTTGAATCCTGCTGTACAGCTGCCTGTGTGTTTTCTCAGCATATATATATTACTACTTAGGATACTCTGCGCTGCGTGTGGAGTCATGTCCCCCAGAACAAAAATACTGAGGTCCTAACTCCCTGGGACCTCAGGTTGTGATCTTATTAGGGGATAGGGACTTCACAGAGGCGATCAGATTAAATGAGGTCACTAGGATAAGATCCAGTCCACTATGATTGATGTAATTTTACAAGGGGAAATTTATATCCAGAGACAGACATGTCCAAAGGGAAGACCATCAAAGACACAGGGAGGGCATTATCTACAAGTCTAGGAATGCTCAGGGCCACCAGACACTAGGAGACAGGCAAGGAACCGACTCTCCCTCACACCCGTAGAAAGGAATCGACCCTGACAATACCTTGAGTTGGAACTTTTAGCCTCCAGAACTGTGAGACAATACACTTGTGTTGGTTAAGCCACCCAGTTACAGCAGCCCCAGGAAACTAATACACCATGTAACTTTGCCAGTGGTATTAATTCATTAAAATTTAATTCAATTTAACAAGTGCCTGTAAATAAATTCAGGAAGAGGTGGTGATATCCGATAATGGCTTAATGTGCTTCTCCCTCCTCCAGCTCTCGGAACCTCCTCTTCCCCACTGTGACCTCTGCTCTGTTTATCCTCCCACCCTCTCTCTGTCCCTAAATCCCCTCCATATCCTCAGTTCCCCCTCTGCCAGCTTAGACTCCCTGGCCATCACTAGAAGCATTTTCTTGCATTTTATCAGCTACCTCACCCTCTCTCTCTGCACTTTTCTTTTCTGGAAAACCTTGACCTTGATTAAATCCCATTCTGCCTTGACACAGACAATTAAATGTGGCTGGGAAAACATACTCGTTGAACAATAACACTTTAATGAACAGCCACTAACCTGGGTTACCTGTCTAGCCCTTCCCTCTCTCTACAAAGGACTATTTAACTACTTCCCCTCCTCAAAATTCTGGTATCTTCTCCTTTCCCCTTCCACTCTTCACTCTCAACAAGTGACCTGCTTCTTGTTTGACAAAGAAGCAATAAAAAGAAGATGTCTAAACATTCCAATTTCCACATCTCCCCAAACCTATGCTGTTGCCCTGATTGGCCTCCCTTTACTGTGAGTGGGCCATCCAAGCACCTATCTAAAGCCAGCCCTCCTCCTGGGCACCAGACTTCAGCTCTTCTCCCTGTGGTGGCCTCCTTCTCTCCTGCATCATCAGTGTTCCCTGTTTACTCATCTACTGGATTCCCATCAGCATATACAAACACGCTGTGAGTTTTCACATTAAAAAAAGAAGAAGAAGAACCTTTCCTGACACGTACCTCTTCCAGCTGCCTCTCCATTTCTCAGATCTTATTTATGGAAAAACCACTGAGCAAATTGTCTTGAGCTTCTCCTCTAATTTCTCTCCTTTTATTGTCTCTTGAGGTCACTCCAATCAGTCTTTTGTTGCACAGGATTGTCACAAGACTAATCCTGTGATGGTGCAAAGACTTCCAAGTCAGTAAGTCCATTGGTAAATTTTCAGTCCTCGTCTTGCTTGACTTGCTGGAAGTGGTATACATGTCACAATGATGACTTCCTTCTCATTGAAATATTCTTTCTTTCAGTTCAGTTCAGTCACTCAGTTGTGTCCAACTCTTTGCAACCCCATGAACTACAGCACGCCAGGCCTCCCTGTCCATCACCAACTCGCAGTGTCCACCCAAACCCATGTCCATTGAGTCGGTGATGCCATCCAATCACCTTATCCTCTGTCATCCCCTTCTCCTCCTGCCCTCAATCTTTCTTTCTTTGGAAATAATCTATTGCCCCCTCCCGCAATGTCCTTTAATGCTTTCTCCTCATTTCCCAAACTCAACTTGTTGGCCTGTCCCAGGACTCAGTCCATTTTGAATTTCTTATCTTCTGTATTTGCTTCCTTTCCCCAGATGATACCATTCCATCTCATGCTTCAAATGTCTAAATGATCATCATCTCAACTTTATTTTTCGATTTTTCTCTCTCCCTGAACTCCAGACTGAGACACCCACCTATACTTCCACTTAGATGTCTAATAGATCTCAAGTTTAGTATATATCCCTGGGTTGGGAAGATGCTCTGGAGGATATGGCTATCCACTCCAGTATTCTTGCCTGAGAAATCCCTTGGACAGAGGAGCCTGATGGGTTACAGTCTCTGGGGCTGCAGAGAGTTGGACGTGACTGAGTGACTGAACACACACACACACACACACACACACACACACACACATACACTCCCTGATCAGGAATTGAGTGTGGAGTCTTAATCCCTGAACTACTGGGGAAGTTCCTAGGTCTCAAGTTTTTTAACATAACCAAAATTAATTAGTAATTTTTTCTTCCAGCATTAGCCTTAGTAAAGTTTTTCTTCCAGCAATCAGTTCAGTTCAATCACTCAGTCATGTCCAACTCTTTGCAACACCATGGACTGCAGCATGCCAGGCTTTGAGCACGCCAGGCTTTGCCATTCATCACTGACTCCCAGAGCTTACTCAAACTCATGTCCATCGCGTCAGTGATGCCATCCAACCATCTGATCCTCTGTCATCCCCTTCTCCTCCCACCTTCAATCTTTCCCAGCATCAGGGTCTTTTCCAGATGAGTCAGTTCTTTGCATCAGGTGGCCAAAGTATTGGAGTTTCAGCTTCAGCATCAGTCCTTCCAATGAATATTCAGGACTGATTTCCTTTAGGATGGACTAGTTGGATCTCCTTGCAGTCCAAGGGACTCTCAAGAGTCTTCTCCAACACCACAGTTCAAAAGCAATTATTTGGTGCTCAGCTTTCTTTATAGTCCAGCTCTCACATCCATACGTGACTATTGGAAAAACCATAGCTTTGACTAGACAGACCTTTGTTGGTAAAGTAACATCTCTGCTTTTTAATATGCTATCTAGGTTGGTCATAACTTTTCTTCCAAGTAGCAAGCATCTTTTAATTTCATGGCAGCAGTCACCATCTGCAGTGATTTTGGAGCCCCACCTCCGCAGCCCAATAAAGTCTCTCACTGTTTCCCCATCTATTTGCCATGAAGTATGGGACTGGATGCCATGATCTTAGTTTTCTGAATGTTAAGTTTTAAGCCAACTTTTTCACTCTCCTGTTTCACTTTCATCAAGGGGCTTTTTAATTCTTCTCCTGCCATAAGAGTGTTGTCACCTGCATATCTGCGATTACTGATATTTCTCCTGGCAATCTTGATTCCAGCTTGTACTTCATTCAGCCCAACATTTCACATTATATACTCTGCATATAAGTTAAATAAGCAGGGTGACAATATACAGCCTTGATGTACTCCTTTCCTAATTTGGAACCAGTCTGTTCTTCCATGTCCAGTTCTAACTGTTGCTTCTTGACCTGCATACAGATTTCTCAGGAGGAAGGTCGGGTGGTCTGGTATTCTCACCTCTTTAAGAATTTTCCAGTTTGTTGTGATCCACAGAGTCAAAACCTTTGGTGTAGTGGGTAAAGCAAATGTAGATGTTTTTCTGGAACTCTCTTGCTTTTTCAGTGATCCAATGGATGTTGGCTATTTGATCCCTGGTTCTTCTGCCTTTTCTAAATTCAACTTGAACATCTGGAAGTTCACAATGCACATACTGTTGAAGCCTGGCTTGGAGAATTTTGAGCATTACTTTACTAGCATGTAAGATGGGTGCAATTGTGCAGTAATCTGAGCATTCTTTGGCATTGCTTTTCTCTGGGATTGGAAAGAAAACTGACCTTTTTCAGTCCTGTGGCCACTGCTGAGTTTTCCAGATTTGCTGGCATTCACAGCATCACCTTTTAGGATTTGAAATAGCTCAACTGGAATTCCATCACCTCCACTAGCTTTGTTTGTAGTGATGCTTCCTAAGGCCCACTTGACTTCTCATTCCAGGATGTCTGGCTCTAGATGAGTGATCACATCATCGTGGTTATCTGGTTCATGAAGATCTTTTTTGTATAGTTCTTCTGTGTATTCTTGCTACCTCTTCTTAATATCTTCTGCTTCCATTACTAAGTTGCTTCAGTCGTGTCCGACTCTGTGCGACCCATAGACAGCAGCCCACCAGGCTCCCCATCCCTGGGATTCTCCAGGCAAAAACATTGGAGTGGGTTGCCATTTCCTGCTTCCATTAGGTCCCTACTATTTCTGTCCTTTATTGTGCTTGCCTTTGCATGAAATCTTCCCTTGGTATGTCCAATTTTCTTGAAGAGATCTCTAGTCTTTCCCATTATATTGTTTCCCTCTATTTCTTTGCACTGATCTCTGAGGAAGGATTTCTTATCTTTCCTTGCTCTTTTTTGGAACTCCGCATTCAAATGGGTATATCTTTCCTTTTCTCCTTTGCCTTTAGCTTCTCTTCTGTTCTCAGCTATTTTTACGGCCTCCTCAGACAACCATTTTGCCTTTTGCATTTATTTATCTTGGGGATTCCCTTTAAAGATCATAGTACCCCCACAATAGTTGTTCATTCCTCAAAACTTACATTCACCTAAAACTTGTATTTCACACTTAATTTGTCAGAAATAAAGGATATTGTCTCATACTTTAGAAGGTGTATAATACTCAATGAGTCTCCCACCTTTATAACTCACTGTGGTCCAAGCCACCATCATCTCATACCTGGTTTTTGCAGTAGCCTTCTAACTGATGTCCATGCTTCTGCCCTGTCACTATACAGTTTTACCTAAGCAGCCCTGATGATAGTCTGAATTTATTTTTATAACAGCTTAATTGAGATATTATTCACATACTATATATTTACCCATTAAAGTGTATAACCTAATAGTTTTAAGTATATTTACAGAGTAGCGCAAATGTCAGCACAATAAATTTCAGGGTGTTTTAACTGCCCCCCAAAAGAAATCCCATGCTCATTAATAATCACTTCAGATTTCATCCTAACCTTCCCTGCCAACCCCCTCATCCTTAGGCAAACTGCCAATCTAGTTTCTGCCTGGGAAATCCCATGGGCAGAGGAGCCTGGTAGGCTGTAGTCCATGGGGTCTCGAAGAGTCGGACACGACTGAGCGACTTCACTTTCACTTTTCAATTTCATGCATTGGAGAAGGAACTGGCAGCCCACTCTGGTGTCTTGCCTGGAGAATCCCAGGGACGGGGGAGCCTGGTGGGCTGCCGTCTATGGGGTTGCACAGAGTCGGACACGACTGAAATGACCTAGCAGCAGCAGCAGCAATCTAGTTTCTGATTCTATAGATTTGCCTCTTTTGGACATTTCAGATAAATAGAGTCATATAGTATGTGATCCTTTGTGTCCAGCTTCTTTCGCTTAATGTGTTCAAGGTTCATCCATATTATAGAATGATTTTATGTTTCATTGCCTTTTTTAGTACCAAATAATATTCTATTAGGTCTTCCCAGGTGGCTCAGTGGGTAAAGAATCTGCCTGCAATGCAGGAGATGCCAAAGATGTGGGTTCATTCCCTGGGTCAGGAAGATCCCCTGGAGGAGGGCATGGCAACTCACTCTAGTATTCTTGCCTGTAGAGTCTCATGGACAGAGGAGCTTGGTGGATACAATCCATGGGGTTGCAAAGAGTCAGACATGACTGAAGTGACTGAGTGTGCCCACACGCAATATTCTATTATGTCGCTATATCACACCTTGTTCATTTATTCATCAGTTAATGGACATTTGCATTGTTTCCACTTTTGATTACTGTGAATAATGCTGCTATGAACATTTGTGTACAGTGTTCATATTGGACATCCACTTTCATTTCTCTTGGGTATATAAGGAAGAGCGGAATTGCTGAGTCATATGGCAGCTCTATGCTTAACCTTTTTGAGGAACTGTCAGATTGTTTTCCAAAGCCACTACAGCATTTTACATTCCTACCAACAGTGGATGAGATTCCAAGTTTCTACATCTTTACCAGCACTTGAAATTATCTGACATTTTGTTTATAGCCACCCTAGGGAATGTGAAGTGATTTCTTATTATATAAACCGTTCCTTTCAAAACGTAAGTCACATCATGTCACTGCCTTTGCCCCAGTGCCCTGCTGGCACACCACTCATTGTGAACTCTGAGATTTTACAACGGCTTTTAAGGCCCTATGTTAAGGCCCTGATTTGCCCACCAACCTTTCCCACCCAACGCTCTTACCTGCTACTTTGCCTCTTTCTTTTTTTGCCCAGTTTGGCCACAGACCTTTTGTAGTTACTGTTTCTCTGCCTGGAACTGTTTCCTTCACATCCCCAGCTGGCTTGCTCCCTTATCTGTTTTGGGTCTCGGTTCACTTGCTGCCTTATCGAGGAGGTCCTCCCTGAGCACCCAGTAACTCTGAGCTCTCCTTCACACCTTTCCTTTACCCACCACAGCCAGCAGGAAGTACTGAAAGGTGGGAGACCTTTCAGTAGGTATCCCAAGCCATGTGAATTCAGCAGTCTATACCTGTTACTGATAAGGTCTACACTGCCTATGAAAGACTTGACACTTGAAAAAGAAAAAACAATTTTTTTGAGTTTAAGTCTCAGATCTTTCTCTCGCCGCCCCCCCCCTTGAAAGTGAAATTGAAGTCACTCAGTCGTGTCCAATTCTTTGTGACCCCATGTACTGTAGCCTATCAGGCTCTCTGTCCATGGGATTTATCAGGCAAGAATACTGGAGTGGGTTGCCATTTCCTTCTCCAGGGGATCTTCTTGACCGAGGAATTGAACCTAGGTCTCCCACATTGCTGGCAGATGCTTTACCGTCTGAGCCACCAGGGAAGCCCCTCTTCTTAAACATTATTAATTATTTTCCTTTTTGGCTGTGATGTAATGGCTTGTGGGATCTTAGTTCCCTGACCAGGGATTGAACCTGGGCCCTCAGCAGTGAGAACAGAGTTCTAACCACTGGGCTACCATGCATTCCCTTTAAAATTTTTTTTTTGTGTGTGTTTTTTTTTGTTGTTATGAATTTTTTTAGTTCTTTCAGGATGAGAGAACATGAGGTGAAGTGCAAACGGCTACCGGATAGGCCGTTAACATATAACCTATAACACAGCCACAGGAGCATTAATGTCAGAAATTTAGCTCCGTTTATTCCCTGCCTTGTCACTAAATTGCTGTGTGACTCTGGGTAAATCACTTCACCTTCCTGTGTATATTTCCCCTATTTGTAAACAAAGGGTTGGACTACAAGATCTTTGGTGTCCCCGCTAGCCCTGACACTCTATATTCTGTCAAACTTTTCACCTAATGAGATATTAACTCTGGCTTAGTTTTAGGCCCTGGGGTCCTGGGAACTGGCAGCTATCAGCAAAAGATCTCCAAATGCAATTTGAACTCAGTGGAGCTTAATGTATTTTTGTATCTGGGCTTCAGAAGATCAAGCTTTGAGTTGGCAATATGGGGAATTCAGTTTCTATTTTTGACAAGCTGTTGGATTTATTGAATGATACATTGCATCTGGCAGCATTACTGATGAAGCAGGGAACAAGGACAGAGTTAAAAATTTCAAAATAGTTGAAGGACCTTAAAAGATTGACCCGAATGAGGACAGTAGATTTAAGAACCACGGTTTGCCTTCCAAAACTCTCATTATGCAGCACAAGCTACTTCAAGCTGGGAGGGAGGTGGTGTGAGGGGAGAAGGGTTAGGTGGAAAGCTTTAGGAGGGCCAGGACTCAGGTAGGCTAGACAAGAAGCCTGTTACTCTTGCTCTTAATAGATTAATTGATTTCTTATTAGTTTGTGTCGCTGGCAGGAGAGAGAAGTGACATTTATGAAATTGTGAGGGTAGGAAAGTTGAGGGTGGTTGGTCTCTGTGTTGCTTGTAGAAATAAAAGATTTCATTCCTGTAAACAAAAGGCCTCTTAAGGACAAGTAAATATCAGAGCTAATTTGCACTAATGTGATGACACATTCTAAAACTGGCTTTCTCTGTGATAGCCTCACCCGTGTGATTGTTCGACATGCCCTAGGGCCACCTCTACAGAGGACTGTCTTAATGGGCCAGGTTGGGGATGCATGGGGCTGAAGCCTAAATGCATGCATGAGACCCCTGGCCCTCGCCTAGTAAGAGGCAGAAAGGCTGAAGACGTTGCAGAAAGTAGGGACACAGTCTGGAATTCCTGCGTCAGTAGCTGGGTTTCCCCAGGGCCCTGGTGATGCCACGTGCTTCTAGGACATCTATATACAAGAGTCACGTAGGTACACTGGCTTGTGATACATGACTCTGAGCATGAATCACAGCTGTCTGGATGGAGGAAGGGAGATTTTAGTACAGAAGGGGCCTGCAGGTTTCATGTTAACTATCAACAATGATTCATTAGCAGTGATTTTCTGGAACACGTTATTGAGAAGGACTCTAAGTTTCTTATCTAGGCGCAGGAGACATGGATTAGTAATGTCTCCAGTGAGTGAAAAGGGTCACAAGGATGTGCAACCTATGTATTTGCTTAATTTTAGAGAGAAAGTTGAGGCCACAAGAGGGGAAGTGACCTGCCCGAGGTCACAAAGCTCGTTAGACAGTTGGGAGGAAACCCAGGTCTCTGTTCTCTGATGCCTAAAGTAATTACATTGTGTCATGCTGGAAGCTGTCTGGTCAACAGCTAAGGAAGCCCAAAGTTAACCTGGTTCCTTCCCTTTCTAAGCCCTTTAATGGCTATTGTTGTCTTTCTCTTTTTAAGTCCTTATTTGTTTAACCCTCTGGTTAAGTTGATGCTTTTGAACTGTGGTGTTGGAGAAGACATTTGAGAGTCCCTTGGACTGCAAGGAGATCCAACCAGTCCATTCTGAAGGATATCAGCCCTGGGATTTCTTTGGAAGGAATGATGCTAAAGCTGAAACTCCAGTATTTTGGCCACCTCGTGCGAAGAGTTGACTCCTTGGAAAAGACCCTGATGCTGGGAGGGATTGGGGGCAGGAGGAAAAGGGGACGACAGAGGATGAGATAGCTGGATGGCATCACCGACTCGATGGATGTGAGTTTGAGTGAACTTCGGGAGTTGGTGATGGACAGGGAGGCCTGGCGCGCTGCAATTCATGGGGTCGCAAAGAGCCAGACATGACTGAGCAACTGAACTGAACTGGTTAAGTTTATGTGTTTAGGCACCAACGGTCTGAAGTAAGGTGCATGATGGCTTAAGGAATTCAGTCCATTCCAGTGGAAATTGGCCCAGGTTCCTACAACTTCCTGGAAGTCAACAAGGGACTTCTATACTTCTAGGGTAGCTAGGGTATGTAGCCCTTGTCCAGCAGGAATAAGTTTCAGGATAAGAGACCTTCAGCCCCTTACCTCTAAGAATAAAGGTGTAGGACTCCCCTGGTGGTACAGTGGATAGGAATCGACCTGCCAGTGCAGGGGACGCAGCTTCAGTCCCTGGTCTGGGAAGATTCCACACGCTGTGGAGCACCTAAGCCTGTGCTCTAGAGCCTGTGGTCTGCAAAAGAAAAGCCAAAGAAATGAGAAGCCTATGTGTTACAACAGAGAGCAGCCCCTGCTAGCCACAACTAGAGAAAGTCCAGGAGCAGCAACAAAGATCCAACGCAACCAAACATAAAATAAATTTTAAAAAAATTAAAAAAATAAAAAGAAAACAGTCCCTTGGGGGGTGGGGTGGGTGGAATGAGGCAGGTCTAGGACCTGGGACCCTTTGCTGTAGTGCTGCAATGTTTGCACCTGGACATACCTCTCCTCCAGCAACAAAATGCAAAGAAACTATTTGGGACTAAAAATAACTGCATGCATGCAGCAATTAGGGAAAGTTTTGGATGAAAGATACAAAAAGACCAAAAAGCTAAACTGCCACTTCTGAAGAATCCTGAGCAAAAGCAGGGTACCTCACATGCCCCTTGCACACACCACCACCTAAGGGGTGGGCAAACAACCTAAGCCATCCCACCGGCCTGACCTGTTGACACCCCTACCCTTACCCCATACAAGGAACTGGCTTGCCCACATTCGGGGAACTGGGCAAGCAAGGGAAACTGTTGTTTGTTCTCGCTGCCTCCTGTTGCAGTGGAGGCCCAGTAAAGCCTTGCCTTGGAAAAAAAAAAAAAAGCCTCTGTTCCAAAGGATATTCACAAAATGTGTAGGGAAACCTGCAGCTGGGGCTGACTGGCATGTGATGACACCCTGCTCTGAGCCACATCATAAAGTTTCTTTTGCTCTTGCTTCAGCAGGGATGGGAGTAGCACCTACCTGCTTTCATTCTGAGAAAGTGGCACTATGACAGAGGTCGTGGAAACACTGTCTTGGAGCTATGAAACTTTTTAAAGGAAGGTTCATTGTTCTACAGAGACACATCAGGTATCCATATTTCTTTCAACTATTTCCCCTCATAAGTTATGATATGCGAGCTTTTAGTCTCTGGAATTCTTAGTACCTGCTTTCTTCCTAAACGTGAAGTTGCTAACCTAGACTTGCTGAAGATTTTCATCTTATTATGAGGGTTTGTGTCTACTGGACTCTCTAGTGGCTGTGGGTCCCTGGTCCTGCTCCCTGATGCTGGCAGTATAGATTGGTCTTCAGGAATTGTCTGTGGTAGAAGGGAGCTATCTCACGATGGTGTGGCCCCTTCTTGGAGGGTGGTCTGTTTCAGGGGCTATATGTACAGGGGTTCAAGAGCAACCTTGAAGGGCTATGCCAGTTGATCAGCAGAGGCCTCAGTTGCAAATGCATCTGTTGAGTATCTTTTCTCCCTAAGCTCAGCTCTGCTTTCCCCACCTTCTTAGAGGCATTGTTCCTGAGAGCAAATCCCAATAAACATCCTGTGTGCAAATGTTTGTCTCAGAGACTATGTTACAGAGAATACCACCCAAGACAGACTAGATTTTGAGGATGTTAAACAACCCTGGTGGCTCAGATGGTAAAAAAAAAAAAAAAAATCAGCCTGTGATGTAGGAGAGCTGGGTTCAATCCCTGGGCCCAGAAGATCCCTGGAGAAGGAAATGGTGACCAATTCCGGCATTCTTGCCTGGAAAATTCCATGAACAGAGAGATCACGAAGTCCATAGGGTCACAAAGAGTCAGATACTAATGATTGGCTAACACTTAAACTTCTAAGGGCGAGCTTACTGAAATGAGAACACTTTCCCTGGACACAGATTTAACATACTTTCAATGACTTGAGGTAGTGCTAGAATGGCTTTTGCAACCTTGGAGAATGCAATGGTCCACACCAAACAAAGTAGAAATGTCAGGACTGCCCAGGCAGATGGTAGAGGCAGTGATGGGATGGCTCAGAGAAATGGGTCTGCTAGAATGAATGTACTAATAATGCCAGAATATTCATGAAAGTGTTAGTCGCTCAGTTGTGTCTGACTCTTTGTGATCCCATGAACTGTAGCCCACCAGGTTCTTCTGTCCATTTGATTTTCCAGGCAAAAATATCCATTAGCTGACTAATTTCCATGGAAGGGTCAAGTGAACACTCTTTTATCCAAGCAGTAAGGAATGTGTTCATGAGGTGAGCATGGATACCCCTGAGAAGTTCAGGGGTGTTAGTCCTCTGGAGCTAGGACTGACAGTAAGAGATGCTGTTACAGAACTGGGCTCTCTAGTTATAACAAAGATGGTAGGATCCTCAAATAATAGAGGCCACGTGGTGACACTTAACACCAGGAGCGGGGCAGGTACAGTCACTGGAAAGAAGAGCAAGATCAGAGTACCCAGTGGGGGATCTAGCTTGCAGAGGATTTTGGAGACATTAAATAGAATATGGTGTTTCTGTAAATCAACTATACTTCAACTGAAAAAAGAATATGGTGTTGTTTAGGTACAAGATATTTTCCTGATGGCTCAGTGGTAAAGAATCCACTTGCCAATGCAGGAGACAAGAGACGTGGGTTTGATCCCTGGGTAGGGAAGATCCCTCGGAAGAGGAGGAAATGGCAACCCACTCCAGTATTCTTGCCTGGGAAGTTCCATGGACAGAGGAATCTGGCTGGCTATCGTCCATGGGGTTGCAAAGAATCAGACACGACTGAGTGACTGAGCACACACCCAAGATAGACAGGGAACCAACAGGTATTACTCAAGGTATAAAAAAAAGAAAGGATAGATGGTCAAGAAGCTGAAGGCAGCCACCAAAGGGGGAAGAAAGGTCATGATTCTTTACCTGTTTTCTGGACTTGAGCCAGTTCTTAGACCCGAAGTCTATTGGCTAAAGGAGAGGTCCTCTCACCTTGAGGAAGAAGGCTATGCCATCATAGCAAAAGTATGCAGTATTAATTCTTTCTGTTCTTTGTGGGCACACTGAGGTAAGGGGATTGCCCAAGCATTTTGAGGAATGTTAGCTTTCCTTATGGCTCAGCTGGTAAAGAATCTGCCTGCAAAGCAGGAGACCTGGGTTTGATCCCTGGGTTGGGAAAATCCCCTGGAGAAGGGAAAGGCTACCCACTCCAGTATTCTGGCCTGGAGAATTCCATGGACTGTATAGACCATAGGGTCACAAAGAGTCAGACATGACTGAGTGACTTTCACTTCACAGACACAGGGTTGGAACTGACATTGATGCCAAAAGCAGAAAAAAGTCATCCTGGTCTCCTTATTAGAGTAAGAGAGTTTGGGAGTCAGGTAGTAAATGGAATCCTATCTCTTCCTGGTTCTTAGTGGGTCCACATGTTCCACCCAGTGGTCGTTTCCCTGACCCTGGACTGTGCAACTGGAATGGATGTTTGGTGGTAGGCAGGACCACCATGTTAGTTTCCAGGTCTATGAGGTTAAAGTTAGCTTAGAGCAAAAGTTCACATGGAAGCCTCTGGAACTGTCTTCTACCCCCACCCCCAATGTTAAATCCAAGCCAATATTACATGTTGGAGGAAAAGTAGAGATTGGTGCTACCTTTAAGTATCTAAAGGTTGCAAGGCTAATGATCCTCAGCATATCTCCACCTTGTCTACCAGTGTGACCCCTACAAAAACTAAATGGATTCCAGAGGTCAACAGTGGACCAACACAGTCCCAGGGAAGCAGTAGTCCTAATCACAGTTGTGATGCTGGCTATGATCTCATTGCTAGAGCAGGGCTTTATGTGGCTTCAAATGTGTAGACCAGTATGTGGTCATCAATCTGGTGAATGTCTTTTTTTTCCCCATCCTCATCTATTATAGGAAGAATCAGAAACAATCGACATTTATGGGAGTGAAATCCTTCCCCCAGGGCTTTGTGATTTCCCCTTCTCGTTGACATCATATCATCTGAGGTGATTTGGATCATCTGGCCATGATATAGAATATCACATTGATCCTTTACACTGATAATACCATATTTATTGGATAAGATGAGCAAAAAGCAGCAAGTAAGTGGAGGTTTGGGTAGATATATGTGCTCCAGAGGACAGGAGATACAGCTTACAAAGATAAGTCACTACATTGCTGAAATTTTTAGAGGTCAGGTGGTTTGGGTCATGCCAAGACATCACCTCCAATTAAAAGTCAAAGTATTTAATCTCTCTTCTCCTAACACCAAGAAAGAAGAAAACTGGTAGGTGTTATGGGATTCTGGGACAATATAGTCCACATTTGGGAACACTGCTTCAACCCATTTACTGTGTGCGGATGCAGACAGCTTTGAGTGGGCCAAGAGCAGGAAAGGGCTCTGTACAGATCCAGGCTGCAGGGGAAGCACCTCTGCCATTTGGACCATAAGACCTGCAGACTCTATGCTGTTAGACGTCTGTGTGGTGCTTAAAGGACTCCATGTGTAATTGATGGTGAGCCCCAGCAAGAGGGTCACCATGCAGGCCCCTAGGGTTCTGCAGCGAGGCCCTTCCATCCGTAGCAGAGAACCATATAGCATTCAAAAAGTGACACCGGGCATGCTGCTTGGAGCACATCCTCCCTGGATGGTATGATAAAACAGCTGACCTTGTCCCTTTAGGTGGTCTTGTGGTCAGAGCTGCCCATCACTAAATCTGGGTTAAATCTGTCGAGTCTGAGAGGATCCATCAGCAATTCATCGTCATCATCAGCTGGACCAGCCATAAGCAGGGTCAGAGGGCACACGTGAGCGGTGCGAGTGAGTGGCTAGGATCCCGTGCCATTCTCACTTATGCCCCAGGCCCTCTCCCTCAGCACACACCTATGGTGATGGAGAGGGTTCCTTAGGACCAGCTGTGAGAGGAGGAAAGAGCAGAGCTTGGTTCACAAGTGGGTCTCCTCAAAATGCAGACGGAGGCCGAGAACAGGCATCTGCTGCACTATAGTTCTGCTCGGAGACAGACATCAGGGCGTGCCCTGGGGCCACCACTTTGTGTGAAAAGATGAGTGGTTCAAGGGAAGTAATAATATACACAGACTGGGAAGGATATACACAGCCTCAGCAGTGACGGTGCTCAGTCCTCAGTTTTGTCCAACTCTGTGACCCCATGGACTGGAGCCCGCTGGGCTCCTCTGTGTATGGAATTCTCCAGGCAAGAATATTGGAGTGGGTTGCCGTTTCCTACTCCAGGGGGTCTTCCCAACGCAGAGACTGAACTTATGTCTCTTGTGTCTCCTGTACTGGCAGGCAGATTCTTTACTACTGAGCCACCTAGAAAACACAGACTCAGAGTCAGCGGCAAATGGTGGGGCTAACTGGCCAGCAGCCTGGACTGAGCATGATTAGAAACAGAGGATGAGATCTGGGGGAGAAGCATGTGGATGGCAGCACGGAGTGTGAAGATCTTTGTCTAGCATGTTAACCTCCACCTGAGAACATCCCCCCCCAAACCAGCATTAGCATCCGAGTATCTTCCTACTGCAGAATTTGGGGCTTTGGCCAGTGGTTGACCGACTCATCATTTCAACTTCAACTTACTTTCTTCAGAGAGAACTTCCTCGACTGTCCTAACTAAGGGTTTTCCCCCTCTACTGTGGTATTAGTACATCAGTCAGGGGGTGTGGGACAGGGGACAAATTCAGAGATGTGAGTCAAAATGAAGCTGCAGTTAACATCTGAGGAAGGCTTCCCCAGATTCCTCGGTGCTGTCCCCAGTGATCTGGGCCTGTGTCTTGCAGGGCAAGACCTCCTTGAGGACAGAGACCATACTGTAGTTTTGTATCTCCGTCCACCACTGCGCTTCTTCATTTTTCTTACAGTAAGTAATCCTATTTGGTGTAAGTTGTCTGTGCCTTTGATTAGTCCCCAAATCTTTTCTTATTTACCACTTTATCCCCTATGCTGCAAACAATTCTTGACACAGAGTATGTACTCAATAGATATTTGATGAATGAAGGAAAAGAGCTCAGCAAGGGTAAGTAACTTGCCCAAGGCCACAAAGCTAATGAATGTTACAGCAGGGGTTTGAATCCAGGCTTCAAAGTGCTGATTTGTGACTTTGGCCAAGATACTGAATATCTTTCTTTGTGTCTTAGTTTCTTCTCTGTATCTACCTTTGGGACAATAATAGTATCTACCTTTGGGTTATTGTGAGGATAAAAGGAGTTAGTGTATATGAGTTCAGGGTAGTGCCTGACACATATTTGTCATGGCAGAAGTGTTCATTATTAAGTAGCAGAATGGGATTTAAACTTGGGTGTGACGGGGTCTTAAACTTTGGTGGAGACTTTTAAGTGGCATTTTTGAGGACACTGGGGACTTAGGAGAAGAATCATGTCTGACAAAAGGAAAGAGTAGATACTTGATGTAGTTAATGTCATCATCTCACCAGCCCTTGTGTATTGAGCATCTGATATATACGAAGCACAGTGGTGGGCCACATGGGAGATGCAAAACCAGAGTATGGTCTCTGCCCTCAATGAGGTCTTGCCCTGCAAGACGGAAGGCCCGGATCACTGGGGACAGTGCTGAGGCAGGAAGTGTCCTTCTTCAAGGCTGAGGATAGCTGTTGTCCTGTGGCACCTGCTACATTTCATACTATTTACGTATCCCCCCCAATCCAGATGCATGGAAACACCTACAGAAATCTGGGAAACCTTCCTCAGATGTTAACTGCAACTTCATTTTGACTTACATCTCTGAATTTGTCCCCTGTCCCACACGCCCCCCAACCCGGCAAGTGACCAAAGCAGGTCTCCTTGTGACCTGTACGTGGCCCTCTTTGGGCTTGACCTCTGGCTTTCTGATGCCCAGACCTTGAGCACTGACTCGGGTGGAGCTTACAGGCCAGCAGCACTCCGGTTTATACCATGGCTCATGGAAGCGCATGGTCACATTTTTATTCCTGACACTGAAAACTTGGCCCAAACTACTCTGGGGTGAACTGTATTGCACTTAATCTGGTTGTCGGTGCCAGTGTTGTTTGCTGACTACTCTGGCAAGTGCTGAGTTTCTATTTAGTGCGTGATTTAACTAAGTTTTACTGTTGGAGTTGAACTCTAAGAATCAAGGTTAATAACAAGGTCCACTAGGCCTTCTGTCGTAGGTTTGTTCATTGCTACAGCACATGCCTCCTGCATTTCTGATGGAGGGGGCTGATCCCATATCAGATGCTAGTAGTGTCACGGCTTGGCTAGTATTTGGCCTTTTCTTAATGTGGACTTATGGACATGAGTTTATTTTCCACAGTTTATTTTGACCCACACTGTCAAAGGCTTTGGCATAGTCAATAAAGCAGAAATAGATGTTTCTCTGGAACTCTCTTGCCTTTTCCATGATCCAGCGGATGTTGGCAATTTGATCTCTGGTTCCTCTGCCTTTTCTAAAACCAGCTTGAACATCCAGAAGTTCACAGTTCACGTATTGCTGAAGCCTGGCTCAGAGAATTTGGAGCATTACTTTACTAGCGTGTGAGATGAGTGCAATTGTGTGGTAGTTAGAGCATTCTTTGGCATTGCCTTTCTTTGGGACTGGAATGAAAACTGACCTTTTCCAGTCCTGTGGCCACTGCTGAGTTTTCCAAATTTGCTGGCATATTCAGTGCAGCACTTTCACAGCATCATCTTTCAGGATTTGAAATAGCTCAACTGGAATTCCATCACCTCCACTAGCTTTGTTTGTAGTGATGCTTTCTAAGGCCCACTTGACTTCACATTCCAGGATGTCTGGCTCTAGGTGAGTGATCACACCATCATGATTATCTGGGTCATGAAGATCTTTTTTGTACAGTTCTTCTGTGTATTCTTGTCACCTCTTCTTAATATCTTCTGCTTCTGTTAGGTCCAGACCATTTCTGTCCTTTATCAAGCCCATCTTTGCATGAGATGTTCCCTTGATGTCTCTAATTTTCTTGAAGAGATCTTAGTCTTTCCCATTCTGTTCTGTTCCTCTATTTCTTTGCATTAATCCCTGAGGAAGGCTTTCTTATCTCTTCTTGCTATTCTTTGGAATTCTGCATTTAGATGCTTATATCTTTCCTTTTCTCCTTTGCTTTTCACTTCTCTTCTTTTCACAGCTATTTGTTTGCATGAAATGTTCCCTTGGTATCTCTAATTTTCTTGAAGAGATCTCTAGTCTTTCCCCTTCTGTTCTTTTCCTCTATTTCTTTGCATTGATCGCTAAAGAAGGCTTTCTTATATCTTCTTGCTATTCTTTGGAACTCTGCATTCAGATGCTTATATCTTTCCTTTTCTCCTTTGCTTTTCGCCTCTCTTCTTTTCACAGCTATTTGTAAGGCCTCCCCAGACAGCCATTTTGCTTTTTTGCATTTCTTTGCCATGGGGATGGTCTTGATCCCTGTCTCCTATACAACGTCTCGAACCTCATTCCATAGTTCATCAGGCACTCTATCTATCAGATCTAGACCCTTAAATCTATTTCTCACTTCCACTGTATAATCATAAGGGATTTGATTTAGGTCATACCTGAACGGTCTAGTGGTGTTGCCCACTTTCTTCAATTTAATGCCCAATTTCTTCAGTTTTTATAGGGGGATAATTTCACAGGCTGATGAATGGGAAGATTATTCCAGGTATTTGGCGGAAAGGGTGGAGATTTCCAGGAATTGGGCCACTGCCCATTTCAAGATCTTTATGGTCAGACTTAGATCTATCTTGGTGCCTGTGGGTGTGTCATTTAACTTGCTAATGTGTTTCAGTGAACACATACTGAGGCTCAAGGTCTAGTGGAAATCAACTCATCTGCCATCTTGAATCTATTTTTTTCTAAACAGTTTATGTTATGTCCTTGGTCTATGCCATTCTTTTAAAGGTGGTGCCCTACCTCCTGTCTCACAGGAAAGTCATAGAAATCTTGGAGAAGACCTAGGTTTTCCCTATCTTGTGAGATGGGGTTCAAGCCAATCACTTGTACAGTTGAGATGTTAGATTGATCTCAGCGAGGCAGCAGTGAAAGGTGGCATGAATCGAAATCTTAATTCCCTGCCCAGGAATTGATCCTTGGAAAACCAGGAATGAAAATCCTAGCCACAAAACCAGCAAGGGCTAGAGGCTAGAAGGTAATTTTCCCCTGGATCTTTGCACTCAGTGAAAAATGCATTTATCACCGAAGCAGAAACTGTAAATGCAGGTACAAAGTTTATTATTAGAGATATAGCATCAAACAACAAGTGGGAGAGCACATAGAAAAAATTTAGTTGAGACAGAAGAAAGGCAGAGATGCACAGCTGGAGAGAAAGGATTTGGGCGTTCCCTCCAGGGAGGAGGAGCGCAGTTAAGAGGCTATTAACTCATTCATATAAGGCAGTTCTTCCGGGTCTTGGTCTTCCTTCAGGCCAATCATCTGGTTTCCTTTTCCACACCTGACCTACCCTGCAACCCTTCCCTGGGGGACAAAGATGGATCTTGAAGTGAAGGCTTCTGGGAAGAGCAAGACTCATTATGGCCTAACATTATCCCTTGACTTTCGACCCACAAGGAGCCTTTCTGCATGTGTGTAGTGTCTCCTTTGACCCAAAAGAGAGGGTAGGGAGATCCCTTAATCCTTTTCAATTCCAATTCAAACAGGTTTTTGTCCCTCTTTGTCCTTGCCATGACTATTATGTTAAAGTGTTTACAAGAGATAAGTGCTGGCTATTTACCCTGTTTTTGTTGTTACTTCCATTTTGGAGGGCAAACAGGAGGCTGATTGTAAATGTCTCAACTGGAACCCACCTATCGTTTGTCTCAGGAAATGGAAACAGGATATACACAACTGAGCGACTGAACTGAACTGAACTGAACTGAACCTGAAGTCCCTCTATTTCCTACAGCAGGATTACCCCAGTAGACACAAGAAACCACTGACTACCCAACTCAATTATCACAATAAACATTTTTCCAGGCTTCTCTCTTGCTGAAGTCAATATTATGTGGCTTTTATTGATTGAACTTCAGTCATAATTTACAAACAAACATACACAAGACAGTAAACCAGCTTTTCTCTTTTCTGACTGTATCTTGACCAATATGTGCCGCTGTGGGCAGTGCTAATCTAATACAGATAGGTAACTCCTTTCTGATAATCATCTATTGCAGCTGCATGCTATTTAGAGCATCTTTATCATCATCTCATTGAAGACTGCTGCTGCTGCTAAGTCGCTTTAGTCATGTCCGACTCTTAGTGATCCCATAGACGGCAGCCCACCAGCCTTCCCTGCCTGGGATTCTCCAGGCAAGAACACTGGAGTGGGTTGCCATTTCCTTCTCCAATGCATGAAAGTGAAAGTGAAGTCGCTCAATCATGTCCGACTCTTAGCGACCCCATAGACTGCAGCCCACCAGGCTCCTCTGTCCATGGGATTTTCCAGGCAAGAGTACTGGAGTGGAGTGCCATTGCCTTCTCCCATTGAAGTCTAGGTCTTCAAAATAACCTTATGAAGCAGGTAAAGCCTGGGTTCTCAACCACATGTTAACAATAAGGAAACTGAGGCCCAAAGAATAAAAAATTACATTTTGATTAGGTATGAGAGATAACCTCAGATCTTAAGGAATGTTGGAATCACAGATATGAATGCATGAAAAGTCAAACAACATTAAAGAAGTAAAAATAAGTGAATAAAAAATAAAATGTAATAGGGACATCACTGATGGTTCATTGGTTAAGACTCCACTCAGGCTTCCCTGGTAGCTCAGACAGGAAAGAATCTGCTTGCAATTCTGAGACCAGGATTTAATCCCTGGGTCAGGAAGATCCCCTGGAGAAGATGAATAGCAATCCACTCCAGTATTCTTGCCTGGAGAATTCTAAGGACAGAGAAGCCTGGCGGGTTACAGTCCATGGGGTCACAAAGAGTCACACGACTGAGCAACTAACACTTTCACTTCACTTTCTTCCACTGCAGGGGGCAAGGATGCCATCCCTGGTCAGGGAACTAAGATTCCCATCCTGCTCAGCATGGATAATAAATAAATAATTAAAATGTAATAGTAACATAAATAAATAAAATGTATACATAAAAAAGGAGGAACAAATGTAAAAACAAATGTTGTAAGGGAGAGCACAATTTCTGAAAATATGATAGCGATCACAGTGCATTCAACGTCAAAGTCATTCCAGCTCAACCTTCTCATGACCCCACCCACTTCTTTCCATCTTCTTGGCCTCCCCAAACCATCATTGTCTCCACCAGGATTACCATAATATCTTCCATACTAGTCTCTCTGACTCCAGCTTTGTCCCTATAATCAGTTCTCCAAATAGCATCTTTAGAGAGCCTGGTGGGCTGCTATCTATGGGGTTGCACAGAGTCGGACATGACTGAAGCGACTTAGCAGCAGCAGCAACAACATGATAAATCTCACCTTATCACTCCCCTACTTCAATCCATAGTGGCACCCTACTGGTTTTTCCAGGAGTCATGTATGGATGTGAGAGTTGGACTGTGAAGAAGGCTGAGCACCAAAGAATTGATGCTTTTGAACTATGGTGTTGGAGAAGACTCTTGAGAGTCCCTTGGACTGCAAGGAGATCCAGCCAGTCCATTCTGAAGATCAACCCTGGGATTTCTTTGGAAGGAATGATGCTAAAACTGAAGCTCAAAAAAAAAAAAAAAAAACCTGAAGCTCCAGTACTTTGGCCCCCTCATGCGAAGAGTTGACTCTTTGGAAAAGACTTTGATGCTGGGAGGGATTGGGGGCAGGAGGAGAAGGGGACGACAGAGAATGAGATGGCTGGATGGCATCACTGAGTCGATGGATGTGAGTCTAAGTGAATTCTGGGAGTTGGTGATGGACAGGGAGGCCTGGCGTGCTGCGATTCATGGGGTCGCAAAGAGTCAGACAGGACTGAGCAACTGAACTGAACTGAACTGCCCTAAAAGTAGAATTAACTTCATCAACAAGATCTTTCTTGATCTGGTCTTCTTAACCCTTGGGCTTCAGCTGTTGCCATTTGCTGCCTAGAGCTCTGCTTCTTATAGACTGCTATGTTATTAAATAAATATCTGGTGTCTGTTTTTCCTGGCGCAGTTCTCCTGAAACCCTTGGGATTTCCGGGCTGTTAGGAATGTCTTTTGTTATTCATGAGGAATCCCTTTCTATCCTGAGTTTATGCTAAAGAAGTGACTTAGGGCGGGGCCCGTAGAGAGCCTCCAGATGGGGCTGCTTAACAGAAGGACTGGGTGATTAAATGTTGAGAACTGCCCGCTGGGAGCTGGGGAGGAAACGCTGGAGGTTGAGATCTGTAAAAACCCTTGAACAGCAAGATCCCAAGAGCTTCGGAGTTGGTAAGCACACCCACGTGCCAGGAGGGTGGTACACCCCAGTTTCATGGAGACGGAAGTTTCTCTGCTCAGGACCCTTCCTTAACTCCCTAGGTGTACTTCTTTTCTGGCTGTTGATTTGTATCCTTTATGATCAACTGGTAAGTTTAAGTAAAGTGACTTCTTAAATTTGGTGAGCTGATCTAGCAAATTATCAAACCCAAGGAGGGTGTCCTGGGAGCCCCTTATTTATAGCCAGTAGGTCAGAGGTTTGTGCAGCTTACAACTTACAGCTGGCATCTGAAATAGAAGTGGTTTTGTGGGACTGAGCTTAAGCTATGGGGTGTACATTAACTCTTGTGTAGTTTGTTTCACAATTAAATTGTTGAACACCCAGCTGGTGTTGCAGAATTGGTTGTTGTCCAAAACGTCTCAGATGGATACTTTTTGTTTTGCTTTTGTTACTGATCCCAAGTTCATTAGCCTGATACACACTCAGGCCAAACACACCAAAAAGTTGGAGTTGGTAGCAGAGACAAATTTATCACAAGGCCGAGGAAAGAGAATGGGTGGCCTCTGCTCAATAACCCCAAACTCCTCAATGGTTTCTGGGGAAAAGTTTTTATAGGCAAACTTGGAGTGAGGGCTACAGGGTGTGTAAATTTCTCCTGTTGGTTGGTGATGGGGAAAGAGTGGTGTTCCGGGAGTCTTGTGTTCAGCCTGAAGTTACTACCATCCTCCGCCTGCATGGGGGGGTCTTAGTTCCTGTAGAAGACTCAAAAATATTGTTATGTATATTCCTCCTGGAGGAACTGGGACCCAGGCCCATTGCTGCACTATTTTTCTTGACTGCTTCTCCCTTGTTTCTGTATTCCCTGCCTTCCCTGTGGTGGTTTAGTGCTGAGTCATGTCCAACTCTTTGTGACCCTATGGACCGTAGCCAGGCTTCTCTGTCCATGGGATTTCCCAGGCAGAACACTGAAGTGGGTAGCCTTTCCCTTCTGCAGGGGATCTTCCCGACCCCAGGGATCAAACCTTGATTAATAACTATTTGAATCTGCTCTTTGGAACTGAGGGAAGGTCTAGAAGGATGAATGAAGCCTATTTCCTACAAACAAGAAACAGGAACTATGGAAAGGATGTGTACTTGGAAGGGCCCCCACAGGGTCCTGCTCAATTTCACTTAGTTTTCCTGATTTCATGAAGTACTTTTCCATGTACTTTTGCTTCCTTGCCTTTGTATGCCGTGTCCCTTCCACTTGCATCGCTCCTGTCCAGCTCTCCTGATCTAGCTAATTTCTTCCTATTCTTCAGGTCTTGACTTTGATAAGCCCTCCCAGGAGGTTTTTCCTATCTCTAGAGTAGGTTAGAACCTACACCCTGCTACTCTCACAACATCCTTGATTTCCTCACCCTAATGCTCAGCACACTTCACAGCTGTTACTTATATAATTGTCTTCTCCAGAGTGAAGACAGTTTTGTAAGCTCACTGATGGGTGGACTGAATGATCTATCTTGCTCACCTTCATTTCCAGCATCATGCCTAGTGTGCGGCAGGTACTTAATTGTGTTGAGCTCAGAATGAATGAATGGACATTGTAGAAACTCAAAGGGAAAAAAAAAGGTTGAGGTGGTCAGGAAAAAGGTAGGCTAGGACTAGAATGACAAATGAAGAAGCTTTCATAGTCACCCAATATGTTGCTGGAAGGGGAACCCCCTCCAGGGTATGAGAGTGGGCTCTTGTCTAACACTCAGAAATGAATTGTCGGAGGAGACACACGTGCTGAGAAAGCAAGGGCTTTATTGGGAAGTGAGGCCCAGGAAGGGAGAGCAGGAGGGTAAGGGAACCCAGGAGAACTGCTCTGCCACGTGGCTCGAAGTCTCAGGTTTTAAGGCAATTGAGATTAGCCTCTAGGTTGTCTTTGGCCAGTCATTCTGACTCAAGGTCTTTCCTAGTGGTGCACACATTGCTCAGCTAACATGGATGCCAGTGAGAAGGATTCTGGGAGGTGGTAGGACATGTGGCATCTCCTTTTGACCTCTCCCGAGCTCTTCTGGTTGGTGGTGACTTATTACTGCTGTGTTCCTTACTAGGACCTGCCTTCATAAAAATAATTCATGCAAATGGCTACTGTGGTGCCTGGCGGTGGTGGGTGGCTTCAGTCAGTGTATTTCCCCTAACAAATACATTGGTGATAAACCATGGCTCCTTACCTCCCCAGGGAGCACCTGCAGAATGGAAGACAGAGGCTGAACTATGAGAGAAGAGCAGGCTCTAGTGTTGCCTCTTTGCCCTCACTGCATGACTTTGAGCATGTCATTTAACCTCTCAGAATCTGAGTTTCCTCATTTGTAAAATGGGGCCCCTACAGGCTACTACTGGTGGGTTTCTGTGAGGCTCAGGGAGGTCCAGAATGTTTAAGTCCCCAGCACGAAGCGTTCTTGACCAAATGCATGTGAATTTGTTTTCACACAGCCTCCCCGTCCAAGATTTCCCAAGGCACTGGCTGAAAGCCAGCCTGGGAAAAGCTGGCATCTCTAAGGCCAGCTTCCTGCCCCTGAATAAACCCACTCTGCCCAGTCTGATCACCAACAGGAGCTTGGCCATCTGCTCTATCCACCCTAGAAACAGCAGACCGTATCCATAGCCTTTCTCACACCAAGCTTTAGGAGTGCCACCAGCCAGAGCCACTGACTTAAAGGCATTTACTTCCCACAAGGAGGCAGTATCTCTTCCGCTATAATTTTTGAGTAAAGAATTTTTAAAATTCTTTGAAATTTGAACTCTTCTCTTTAGCCTTCTTTGTTAGACAAAAGGCTCCAAGTCCTCTGAGCAACAAAATTTATTAGGTGCCTGCAAGGTTAGGGTTGTTTACGGCCCCCACTCTGCAAGAAGATTCCAAACTAATTAGGGGTGTGGTAGGGTAAATCATGCCCCCCACCAAAAATAACCATGCACTTATCCCTGAAACCTATAAATATGTTTTGTTACATGGTAAGCAACTTCACAGATATAATCAAGGTTTTGGATCTTATGATTATAGGGAGATGTCCTGTATTACTTGGGTGAGGCCAATCTAATCACATGAGCCCTTAAAGTTAGAGCACTTCATCTTGCTGGAATCAGAAGAGGAAGATGAGGAAGTTGGAGATTCAAAACATGAGAAGGCAGCTGACTTACTGTAGGGGTGGTGGAGGGGGTGCATGGAAAGCGTGAGAAGGAATAAGGCAGTGTGTAGAACCGAAGATCATGTATGGATATGAGAGTAGGACTGTGAAGAAGGCTGAGCGCCGAGGAATTGATGCTTTTGAACTGTGGTGTTGGAGAAGACTCTTGAGAGTCCCTTGGACTGCAAGGAGATCAGCCCTGGGATTTCTTTGGAAGGACTGATGCTGAAGCTGAAACTCCAGTGCTTTGGCCACCTCATGTGAAGAATTGACTCATTGGAAAAGACTCTGATGCTGGGAGGGATTGGGGGCAGGAGGAGAAGGGGACGACCGAGGATGAGATGGCTGGATGGCATCACGGACTTGATGGACGCGAGTCTGAGTGAACTCTGGGAGTTGGTGATGGAGAGGGAGGCCTGGCATGCTGCGATTCATGGGGTTGCAAAGAGTCGGACACGACTGAGTGACTGGACTGAACTGAGAACTGAAGACCAGCCCCCAGCCGAGAGCAAGGAAACAGGGACCTCAGTCCTACAACCACAAGAAGCTGACTTCTATCAACAACCTGAAAGAGCCTGCAAGTGGATTCTCCCCCAGAGCCTTCAGACAAGAGCCTAGTCCTGACACTTTAATTTCAACCTTATAAAAACCACAAGCAGAGAACTCAACCAACCTTCTTGGACTTCTGACCTACAGAAATGTGAGATAATTAGTGTGCTGTTTTAAGCCAGTACATTTGTGGCGATTTGTTACCATAGCAACAGAAAACTAATACAGGGAGACAGGGCTTGTGTCTTGGGGTCTTTCAATCTAGAGCTTAGCCTTAAGCTGCCACAGCTGTGAATTCCTGGGCATCTGACCATGTCTGGAAAGTTGGGGGTTGTGGGTAGGCCATAGACAGAATGATTGAAGTGAAGAGAACCAGTTTCCATAGAGGTCAGGTCAGAGAGCCTCTCTTAGAAGAGATACCCAAACCACAAACTTGGTACAAGGACCCAGTTCTGAGAACAGGGAACAAAAATTAGAGTCTCACTTGGAGGATATTTAGAGTAGATAGGAGGTCCTCCCTGTAGCATTTCTGGCCAGTGACCTTTGGCTCACAGAAGGACAAATGGGGTATAGGCAGACTACTGAGTTAAGGGCCTGGGGACTAACTGAGAAGTGCATAGGAGACCCACCTGGATATTTGGGAGGAATATGAGAGCCTCTGGGATTTCTGTAGTTCTGTGGTAGAGGCGTCAGAGCAACGTTGATTTATTCATGTTATTTATGATGCAGTTATACCCTCTTGCCCCCCAAACTGGTGTGGCCTGGAGAAACAGTGCCCCAAGGTCTGTTAACCTCCAAGGCAAAATAAGAGGCTTCGAAATGTCAGACAGATGGAGCAGGGTGGAAGAGGCAGCGGCATAGAGGGGGATGGCTTGGTCAGACACACTGGTGCTAACTTTCCTCCCATTGCTTTCATAGGTTACCTTATCTTTCTGAGGTTGAGTTTCCAAACCTAAAAAAAAAAAGATCTTTATCACAAAACATTATGAAGAAACAATAGGCAGGTTATTAATCATTACAGCACATGATGAAAAATACATTCCATACTACTCCAGTTCAAAAACTCTCATGTTTCCCATTTTAGTTCTCCAATATTGAGATGTCTCTTGTAATTATATTGGCCAGGCAGAAGTCCTGAGGTAGTTTATTGCCTGCACTTGCAAAATTAGTGTCAGTGGTTGAAAAGAAAATTCCAAAGACTATTGACTAGTGAAGTATCCTTTTAAGAAAAGCTATCTCTTCAACTTCTCAGAGCGCAGAGGATAACCTCATGCAGTAAAACAGACAGCAGTGATGATTCAGAAGGGCTAGACTCTAAATGTGGACAAGTTTTAGTGATGCCACAACCAATTTTTCTTTTTTTAATGTGTGTACAAGACAGATGAATGATAAAAACAAGTCTAAAAGAGCACTTTCAATAAGTACAAAATGAAAAATTCTAAGTGATAAAAAAAACACTGATAAAATATGGGAACTATTTTTATGCCCAACTAACTTATACAGAAATCAAGACTGAGAGAACACTTACAGCAAACAGCAGACTAAGACGTAAGGAAATGATCTCAGGCCTATGGCAGGTACCGATTTGATGTGATTAGTAATCACTGTATTTAACCACTGTAATTGTATCCCCCAAATCCTTCACAGGAGCCCAAGAGCTCCAACCTTTGACCCACCAGAGATATGCTTCAGTTTTGCCCACTGAGTATGTACGTGCACACACAAATCCAAAAAACAGGAGTTGGTTGAGAAATATAGGGGAAAAAAACCAGATATTGCAGAATATTACAAAAGATTGGAGTTATTTTAAAGAGGGTCTATTATGGCATAATTGATCATGTCTATAATTTTATGAGTTTGAACACATATACAAGCTGTGATACCTTTACCACATCCACTAGGGTAATAGGCATCCCTCACCATTCAAAGTTTCTTTATATCCCTTTGTTTGTGTTAAGAACACTTAACACCCTCTTAAATTTTGAACCAGGGACTGAAGTCAGGCAGTGACAAGGACAAAATTGAATAGGGAAGTTGTTGGTTCAGTAAAATGCTGGACTCCAGGAAGTGATGCAATCCAGGAAGTTATATATTTCACATAAAGACACAACCAGGAAGAGGTGCTTTAGTTCCAGTCTAAAGCATGGGAGGCAGACAATGTTGCTGTGCTGCACAGGGAGCTTCTTGAGCAAATGACTTGGGGTAGAATACTGAGATTTGCAAGAGAAGTGAGGACAGTGGAAAAAGAAGAGAGATATGGACTGCCCCTGAGAAGTGGTGCCCCGTCAGCAAGCATCTTCTTGAAATGATACAGAATCAGAAAGCAGGTTTCTTCCAGGCTCCACATTTGCCCCCGCCCCCGCTGCTTTCATTATGAAGGAAGAACAGCAGAAAGGAATAGACATTTTGAGTGCTGCTGTGAAGCAGAAGAAAACCAAGACAATGTTTTAGTTAAATAAGGAAAGTAAGGAAAAAAGGAAAGGAAACACAAACTCCAAAGCATCAATGGTGAATCTCCACCGGTGAGGATGAGCTGTGCTGGGAAAGATCTCAAATAAGAAGGTATATTCTGTTCCTTTTTGCTGTAAAGCCTATAAATATGACTTCTAACTTTGGGGCTCCAGCCATGGCCAGAGATTGCGGATTTCTATGATTTTGGGACACAAAGGAAGTTTACAAATTCAGGAACCCCTTCCAGTCACCTCCAAGATACCAGGACAGAATAATAATGGGAAAGTGAGTGATAGGACAGTGAAACGGTTCCCAGGATACAGTGAACATCACATTTTTAGATCAAGAAAGAAGGCAAAATATTTTTTCCTAGAATTTTCTAGGAAAACTCTCAATAGGAGAATGAAAGGGGGGGAAAATCTAACCAAAAAAAAGCTAAGAGGAAGGAGAGCTGACCACTTTAAGAAGTATGAAAAGGGTGATAGAAAGAAGAGAGGCATGAAAAATTAGGATCTCTTGATGGGAACTTATCCAGAGCCTGAAGTGAGTGGAAAAGCTTGGACCTCAGAGGGTCTGGTGGGCTGGAAGAGATGCTTCCTGCTGAGAACCTTGGCAGCCTAGCTCTTTAAAAAAGATGAAACTTTAGTCCTCTTCTTGGCTTTCTTAGTAGAGAGTTCCTTAGGAATTGCCTTTATATGATTTCAAATGACTTTCTCCAAAGATCAAGCCATTTTTTTCGTGATTCTCCTTCTTTCTTGAGAGCAAGTCTCTTTTCTTGAGCAGCTGTGAACTCATTGTCCACCTCCACCATTGAGGGACAGAGTGGATAGGGCAGGGTTCCCTCATGAGCTCTCTTGGGGTAAAATTGCCTCCCTCTTTAGACAGCTGTGTCTTGCTCTCCTTGTGGGATCTTAACTCCCCAACCAGGGATCAAATGCATGCATGGAATTGCAGAGCCCTAACCAATGGGCCCGGAAAGGCAATGGCAACCCACTCCAATACACTTGCCTGGAAAATCCCATGGACGGAGGAGCCTGGTGGGCTGCAGTCCATGGGGTTGCGAAGAGTGGGACATGACTGAGCGACTTCACTTTCAATTTTCACTTTCATGCATTGGAGAAGGAAATGGCAACCCACTCCAGTGTTCTTGCCTGGAGATTCGCAGGGATGGGGGAACCTGGTAGGCTGCCGTCTGTGGGGTCTCACAGAGCCAGACACGACTGAAGCAACTTAGCAGCAGCAGCAACCACTGAGCCACCAGGGTATTCCCTCTCCTGAAATCATCAGTGACTTTGCTGTGTGTACCCAGACCTACTTCACCATCTCAGCCTAGACTGGACCTTTCAAAAAGGGAAATCCCTTTCGGATCTTTCATAGACACCCCACCTCCTACCCCCTGTCCCTTGTACATCCTGATGTTAAGAGATCTTAAATTTTACTTTAATTGGTATCTGAGAGAGAAATTCAAGTGAGCACAGGAAGATTCTAGGGAGTCAAAAGAACTTAAAAAATGGAGGAAACAATACAAAAAGTGCTAAAGGAAATTGAGCTGTCTTTTAGTTATTTAAAGACTATTAGTATTTGATACTAATGTTTGATATTAGTATTTGATCAGGGCTTCCTCGGGGAGCTCGGTGGTAAAGACTCTGCCTGCCAATGCAGGAGACACAAGAGATGAAGTTCAATCCTTGGGTCCAAGATCCCCTGGAGGAGGAGATGGCAACCCACTCCAGTATTCTTGCCTGGAAAAAAATCCCACGAGAGAGAAGTCTGGCAGACTACAGTCCACGGGGTTGCAGTCAGACACAGCCGGGCGCCTGAGCACAGCACGCGACGGCACAGTATTTGATAAGTGACTTGAGTAGCTGATTGTGCTGAATCATTTCCCAAGTAATTGTCCTTGTTCAGTCACTAAGTCGTGACTTCCTGACCCAAGGACCGAACCTGACTCTCTTACATTGCACAGGTCAGTGCTATATTTCCCTAAATTTGGGTTCTTTTTTCTTTTTAACTCACAGGGTCCATAGTGGCCTTTTATACCCAAACATTTCTTGGTGTTTCTGATGACATTGGTGCAGGGATGAAGAACAATTTTGTCTGGAGTTAAATGACCTTTTAGTAACAAGAGGGTCAGTAAAAAGATTCAAATAATTTGGAAGTATACAAAGGGAAATCTCTACCACTCGCTCATAATCAGGGGGATTTGGAGAAAATATCCTTAATTGTTGAATTATCCTTCTAGATCAACAGTCCCCAACGTTTTTGGCACCAGGGACCAGTTCTATGGAAGACAAAATGGGGTGGTAGGGTGGTTTCAGGATGATTCAAGCACGTTACATTTATTGTGCACGTTATTTCTGTTATTACATCAACTCCACCTCAGATCATGAAGCACTGGCTCCTGTTCCAGACCTTTTATTATCTACCTGTCAGATTGATACATGACTATTGGCATCTCTTGGAGTGTACTCAGACTGCGTTAATTTTTTTAAGACAGTACCTTGTAGACATGAGTTAAGGTTGCTGTATAAAGGTTTACTTCATTCTTTATCATGGCTATACAGTTTCCTAAAGTATAAATTTATAATATATATATTATTGAAGTATAATTGATTTACAATGTTATATTAGTTTCAGGTATACGGCAAAGTGAATCCAGTTATATATTCTTTTTCAGATTCTTTCCACTTGTAGGTTATTACAAAATATTGAGTATAGTTCTCTGTGCTATACAGTAAGTCTTTGTTGGTTACCTATTAATTATATGTGTAGTAATATATAATGTTAATCCAAAATTCTTAATTTATTCCCTACCACCACCATAATAATATTAACTAATTCACTCTGGGACTTTCAGGTGTCTTTTTTCTTTTTAACTATTTCAAAGAGTCTACTTGTAGAATGCTAAGAGCACAGACTTGGAGCAGGCTGCCTGAGTACTGTCCTCTCTCTGCAGCCTTCTCCTCCATCTCAAGTGTCCGTGTCTGTAGAACGGGAAGAACTAGCCCTGTGAGAAGAATTAGCACTGTGAGATTTTGATGAGTTTATAGAGTAAGCATTTTGCACTGTTTCCATGTCACACATTCTTGCTATAATTATTACATATGTTTTTGCAACTTGTGTTAGAGTTTCAGTGAGACAGTTTTCCAGGATGAGAATTTAAAAGATAGAGCCAAAATGTCTTTCAAAAAGTCTGACCCATTTAGGTGGCCACCAGCAGCATACAAAAATTTCCTTCCTCCCATTTCTGTGTGATGAGACTCTTGTCATCCTGCTGTCCCGTTCCATGAGGTTGATCCTTTTCAAACGGCCTCAATCCACGATTCCTTAGCTGGAAGTAACCTGGCCATTTAAACTGGAGCTTAGAATACTTGCCAACATTGCAAATATGTGTACTCTTTGACCCAGCAATGCCAATTTGGGAATTTATCCTACAGATAGACTAGCAGGCTTGCAAAATGACATGTCTGCAAGGTTATTCATTGTGGTATTGTTTGTAACAGCAATAGACTGGAAACTAATAGGAGATCGGTTAAATAATTTATGGCTCAACCACACAATGGATTACTATATAGCCACTTTAAAAAAAAAAAAAAAAAAAGGAGAGGCTCTCTTTGTACCAATACACAGTGATATCCAAGATGTATTTTTAAATGAAAATAAGAGTGTAATAGCTAACACTTGTATCCCATATTTCATCAATTCTAAGACGTGCATTTTTTCACTTTGTGACTCACTTGAAATGAGGATGTGTTATAGTCAAAGGTGTGTCATAATTTAATTGGAATGTTTTTTTCCTTTCCTGTCCATAAAATAATGATGTGTCTTAGAGTACATGGCATTTTGGATTTGATGAAATACAGCCGTGCTTACCCAGTGCAAGGCACTGTCCATTTCAATCTCACAACAACCCTGTGAGGGTAAGTACTATTATTTTTTACATTTCACATGCAACAAGGTTAAGATTTGACCTCAGGCAGTCTCACTCCAGAGCCCATGCACTTAGACTTCTGATCCTGCAACTTCCACGATGCCAGCACCACCCATCACATGTAGATGGCTCACTGTGCACCAGGCCCTGTCCGAAGTGCTTTGTGCATATATTCGTTCATCTAATCCTCAAATAACTGTAGGAGACAGCTGCCACTGTTACCCTCATTACACAGTTAAGGAAACTGAGACACTAGGAGGTTATGAAACTTGCTTAAAGACACAGCTGATTTGTGGAAGAACTGGGGTTTGAACATGGGCAGTCTGGCTTTAGAGACCATGCATTTAATGATACCTTTTGTGTAAAAAGGGAGGAAAGTTATAATACACCCATATTTACAAAATGGCATCTTAGAAGTAATTTAAAAAGTACAAGCGAATCGGTAGGGTAACACATAGGAACTGAATGATTGGAGAATGCAATGGGAATGAAAGTTTTTACTGCATGCCTTTTTTATTTTTAAATTTCATTTAATTGACGTGTAGTTGATTTACAATATTGCGTTAGCTTCAGGTGTACAGAAAAGTAATTCATATATACGTGTGTGTGTATATATGTATATATGTGTGTAAATATAGGGCTTCCCAGGTAGCCCTAGTGGTAAAGAACCCACCTGCCAATGCAGAAGACGTAAGAGCCGAAGGGTTCAATCCCTGGGTCAGGAAGCTCCCCTGGAGGAGGGCACGGCAATTCCATATATATATATATGCACATTCTTTTTCAGATTCTTTTCCATTATAGGCTCTTACCAAATATTGAATGCAATTGCCTGTGCTGTACAGTACAGAACCTTTTTGTCTATTATTGTATATCTAGTAGTATGTATCTTTTAATTCAAACTCCCAATTTATCCTTTCCCCTTGTTACTCTTTGGTAACCATATATTTCTTTTCTATGTCTGTGAGTCTATTTCTGTATTATCAGTGAGTTTACTTGTAATCTTTTTTTTAGATTACTTATATAAATGAAATTTTATATTTCTCTTTCTCTTCTGACTTCACTTAGGATGGTAATCTCCAGATTGATCCATGTTGCTGCAAATGGCATTATTTCATTTTTTATGGCTGAGTAATATCTCATTGTACCACACCTTCTTTATCCATTTATCTGTTGATGGACATTTAGGTTGCTTACATGTCTTGGCTATTGTAAATAGTGCTACTATGAACATTGGGGTACATCTGTTTTTTAAAAGATTTTATTGGAGTCCAGTTGATTTACAATGTTAGTTTTAGGTGTACAGCAAAGTGAATCAGTTATACATTATATCCATTCTTTCTTAGATTCTTTTCCCATACAGGTCATTACAGAATATTAAGTAGAATTTTCTGTGTTATACAGCAGGTCCTTGTTTTATCTATTTTATATATGCGAATGTGTTTTCAAATTAGAGTTTTTGTCTTTTCCAGATATATGCCCAGATGTGGGATTGCTGGATCATTTGGTAGCTCAATTTTTAGTTTTTAAAGAAAGCTTCGCACTATTTTCCATACAGACTGTACCAATTTACATTCCCACAAACAGTGTAGGAGGGTTTCCTTTTCTCCACACCCTCTCCAGCATTTACAGGGCTTCCCTGATAGCTCAGCTGGTGGAGAATCCACCGGTAGTGTGGGAGACCTGGGTTTGATCCCTGGGTTGGGAAGCTACCCTGGAGAAGGGGAAGGCTACTCACTCTAGTATTCTGGCCTGGAGAATTCTATGGACAGTCCATGGGGTCACAAAAAGTCGGGCACAACTGAGCGACTTTCACTTCACTCTCCAGCATTTGTTTGTGGATTTTTTTTTTCTTGGTAAGGACGTAGGATTCATTGGTGGGCGTGAGTAAGGAGGGGACATTGCCAAGCCTCTTATGAAGGAAGGCCCACCATTTGTATTCGACCCCACAGCCCTCTGGGATGAGCTTTTCTACCACCATGGTTTCAGATTCATCCACGTTAAACTTAGTAAATCCCCACTTCTTGGAGAAGTGGGTTTCTGGTGGCCAAGGAACTTGAGCTTGGCCCTGTGGAGGGCCTCAAGCACATGCTCCTTGTTCTACAGGTTGTTGTGGCTGGACATTATGCTTGGCTGGTGTGGGCCCTGGGGCTTTCCAGAGTCACAGCACACACCTATTGGAGCCTATGAGCTCTAGCACAGGACAGCATCTTGTTGATGCAGATGAGGAAGGGGTGGAGCCACGCTGGGATGTGAAAATTATCTTTGCCATAACTTTTTCCCATGTACTTGTTGGCACAAATATGGGCAGCCTCCAGAGCATCAGAGGAGAGCTGCTCACAGTCATCTGATACCATGTGGCCACAGAGTGGGAACTCACTCACTTTGCCTCCTTTCGCCTCCGGTCAAAGATGCGGATCTTAGCATCAGGGACACCTCGGCAAAAGCGGGACTTGAGGTGTGGCTTGTTCTTATAGTACCAGTAGTACAGGGTGGGGTGGCGGCCCACGGCAACACCAGGATCTTCAGTGGCCTTCTGAAGGGAAAGAGTGTGTGTGAACATTTTGGTGATGGCTATTCTGCCTAGTATGAGGTGATACCTCACTGTACTTTTGATTTTCACTTCTCTAATAAATAGCAATATTGAGCATCTTTTCACATGCTTGTTGGCCATCTGTATGTCTTCTTTGGAGACCTGTCTATTTAGGTCTTCTGCCCATTTTCTGATCTGGCTGGTTGTTTTTGGTTGTTTGACATTGAGCTCCATGAGCTGTTTGGTTACTTTGGAAATTAATCCCTGTCAGTCGCATCATTTGCAAATATTTTCTCCCATTGTTTCAGTTGTCTTTTATTGAACTGACAGTTTTTTTTTGCTGTGCAAAAGCATTTAAGTTTAATTAGGTCCCATTGGTTTGTTTTTACTTTTCATTACTCCAGGAGATCATCTGAAAAACTATTGCTGTAATTTATGTCAGAGTGTTCTGCCTATGTTTTTCTCTCATCTTATATTTATATATTTAATACATTTTGAGTTTATTTTTGTATAGTGTTAAAGTATATCCTAATTTCATTATCTTATGTGTAGCTACCCAGTCTCCCCAGTACAATTTATTGAAGAGACTGTCTTTTCTCCATTATATATTCTCGCCTCGCTTGTCATAGATTAACTGACCACAGGCATGTGGGTATTATTTCTGGGCTTTCTATCCTGTCCCACTGATCTATATGTCTGTTTTTGTGCCAGTTACCATACTGTTTTGATGAGTGTAGCTTTGTATCATAGTCTGAAGTGAGGGAGCATAATTACTGTAGCTCCATTCTTTCTCAGAATTGTTTTGGATATTTGGGGTCTTTTGGAGTACAGGTCTTTTGCCTCCTTAGGTAGGTTTATTTCTAAATATTGTATTTTATTGCACACTTCATTTGATTTTTGACCCATGTGAGTGTATTACCTATTTAAACCATAACAAAACAACAGTTTAAACTTTGCTCCAAATTAATGTATCGGTGGTTTGAAAGAAATGATCCTAAGTAATCAGTTAATGAGATTTCTGTACCTATTTGCTCTTTTAATATTTATCTTTTAAGCCTCAGAAGGACTGCTTTTATTGTTGTTAAAGTAGCAATGGATAACAGACAAAAATCTATGTTAATTCTGATTACATATACCATGATTTCAAAGATTGAATCCCCCCATAATACCTATATATGGCTCTGTCAGACCACACTAGTATGAGGATAAGAAAGTGAAAGTCAGTCGGTCATTTCCAACTCTTTGTGACCCCTTGGACTATAAAGTCCATGGAATTCTCCAGGCCAGGACACTGGAGTGGTAACCTTTCCCTTCTCCAGGGGATCTTCCCAACCCAGGGATCAAACACAGGTCTCCCGCATTGCAGGCAGATTCTTTACCAGCTAAGCCACAAGGGAAGCCCAAGAACACTGGAGTGGGTAATCTATCCCTCTCCAGCAGATCTTGACAACCTAGGAATCGAACTGGATCTCCTGCATGGCAGGAGGATTCTTTACCAACTGAGCTATCAGGGAAGCTCAATGTGAAGATGGTAACATATAACCCACACATAATTCCACCTTTCTCTTTGACCAGTGTGGCCTCAGGCTGTCACCTCCAGTGAGTGAATGGTGGAATGGCATGAACATCCATTGTGTTACGGTTGATTTTTTAAAGTCTTTTAACCCATGCTAGTGTTCAAATTACCTGACATTTTCTTATAGCCTCCATGATTTGGAGGATTGGAATTTTTTTAGTATCTAAATTCACCAACAAATCCTGTCTTAAAGGATGGGGGCTTAGTCTTTGGCTTGCATTTATATCACACAGTTGTGGCATCAGTTTTTAAGCAGATTTTTGAGAAAGATTTTGACTTTTCAGAAAAGGTGATAAAATGGCTACTTTGTATTTACTTGGGAAGCTTGCCTGATATTACATACATAAAGGATAAGATATACATTTTGGTTATCTTAAATGGTTTGTTTGAGTTGGTAGATCAGCATCCCCTCATATGTTTCATGGATAGAAAGCAACCCTTCTAGTGTTGATTCTTTCAGAGTGTTATTCTAACACAAGTGGAAAATACTTGAGTTCTGTTTCTTTCTAGGTAAAAGCCTAAATAATCATCTAATATGAATCCAGTCATCCTAGATCAGAGTTGACTCATGGAAAAGACTCTGATGCTGGGAGGGATTGGGGGCAGGAGGACAAGGGGACGGCAGAGGATGAGATGGCTGGATGGCATCACGGGCTGGATGACATCACGGACTCGATGGACGTGAGTCTGAGTGAACTCCGGGAGTTGGTGATGGACAGGGAGGCCTGGCGTGCTGCGATTCATGGGGTCGCAGAGAGTCGGACACGACTGAGCGACTGAACTGAACCTGATACTCAAAGGACTCAGGGCTCACTGAACCATCGAAAGAGGACTCTGTTAGTGCCATTTTTTTTTTTTTTAGATTCCTAGTAAGTTAAAATGAAGAAATATCTGAATGGAGCCACAAAAATCAAAGCATATTTTAAATATCTACATTTTTAAAACTGGCAACTTTAATACAAAAAAACAGACATAACAAAATTTACTATACTTGTGCTAATTAGAAGATAATTACAGAATTTGTAAAAATATTAATTCACAGGACACAATCAGCAGTGTGGGTCCGTTAATGGGTCACAAGTTTAAAGTTCTTCGATAAACCTCTTTCAGTCTTGTTGGCATGCCTCTGTGGTCATACATATGATTTCATTTGGAAAAATATTAAAATCCTATATCTAAGATCTTTTGTGACTGTGAGGCCTGGGGGAATCCAGCAAAATTCTAGAGGTTGGGAGAATTGTCCCCAGAAAATACAAATTAGGAGAAGACCTCTGATTATAGTTCTATTCTTTGACATAAGTTCTAGGATTGGATAAGCCAGCTTTGAATTAGGCATATCAAAGTTACTAGAAGACATTACTCTTTTATTAATTTGTTCACCCATAAGAGAGCACACTGAGAGTAAAATAAGTAAATTCAGCAATGCTGCTTGGTCTTGGCACTTTTGGATTCTTTTCTTTATGTATAGCTAAAAGTTTAGTCTACATTTTAAAAGTATTTAACTATAATTCTCATCATCTGTTTCCCATTTTAAAGAGGCTCTTTAGAAAACATAACTCCCATGCAAACAGCAATCAAAAGAAAGCAAGAGTGGCTGTATTAATATCAAAGCAAACTTCAGAGCAAATAATTTTACTAGGGACAGAGAGGGACATTACACAGTAATAACAGGACATATCTACCAAGAAAGCACAGCAATCCTAAACATATATACACCAACAACAAAGCTGCAAAATATATGTAGTAACAAGTACCAGACCTGAGAGGCGAAATAAACAAATCCACACTTAGAGCTGAAGACGTCAATATTCCTTTTTCAACAAGTGATAGAACTAGACAGAAAATCAGCAAGGATATAGAAGAAAACAACAATCAACAGGATCTCATTGACATTTTTAGACATTCCACCCAATAACAGCAGAATTACACATTCTTTTCACACCTTAATAGAATATGTCTTGGTATACATACATCTTGGTATACATTTAGCTTGGTATATGATGATAGACTGTATCCTGGGCCATAAAACAAGCCTCAGTGAATTTAAGATTGATATCATAAAAACTCTCTTCTTTGAACATAATGGAAGAAGAAAGGAAATAATGAGGATAAGAAGAGAAATCAATAGAATTGAAAAAAAAACAATAGAAAAAAATCAATGAAACAAAGAGCTGATTCCTTGAAAAAATCAATAAAATTACAAAAGTAGGAAGACAAAGAAAAAATGAGAGAAGCTTTGAATTATCAATGCCAGGAGTCGTGAAACTGAGGTTCATGAAATTGAATGAAATTGAATTTTCATACAGATCCTGCAGAGATCAAAAGGAAAATAAGGAAGTACTAAGAACAACTCTATACACATTTGACAACTTAGATGAAAAAGACCAATTCCCCCCAAAACACAAACTGTCACAACTTATTTAAGATGAAACAGATAACTTGAGTAGCTGATCCTGTAACTACTAAGGAAACTGAATTCATAACTTAAAAACTCGCCCCAAATGAAAGCATCAGACCCAGATGGTTTCACTGGAAAAGCCTATGAAACATTTAAAGAATTGACACCAATTCTACTCAATCTCTTCCAGAGAGTAGAAAAATAATTTTCATAACATATTAAACTAGTCTTTCCATGATACCAAAACCAAATAAAAATAGTGCAAAAAAAAGAAAACTACAAATCAGTTCTTATCATGAATATACATGTAAAAATCCTTAACAGAATATTAGCAAATAGAATTCAGCACTATATAAAAAGAACCATACACTATAGCAAAATGAATATTATTCCCAGGATGCAAGGTTAATTCAACATTTGAAAATCAGTTACTATAATCCATTTTAAGTCTAAAGGAGAAAAATCACTCACTCAGTCCTATCAATTATTCCAGGAAAAGCATTTGACAGAATTCATCCATTCTGATAAAGACTCCTAGAAAAAAAGGAAGAGAAAGGAACTTCAACTCGATACAGGAAATCTACAGTTAACATTTTACCTACTGGAGAAAGACTGAATGCTTTCTCCCAGATTTCAGGAACACAGCAAGTATTTCCACTTTCATCACTCTTAGTCAACATAATGCAGAAGTTCTAGTGAGAGTATGAAGGCAGGAAAAGAAAATTAAAGGCATAATGATTGGAAGAAAGAAAATGGCACTATTAGCAAATGGCATGATTGTCTGCCTAAAACCCCAGGAAATCTACCCAAAAAAACCCACCTAAAATTAAAAAGTAAGTTCACCAATATTTTAGTATACAAGATCCACATAGTAAAATCAATTATACCTCTATATGGGCTTCCTTGGTGGCTCAGAGGTTAAAGCGTCTGCCTGCAATGCAGGAGACCTGGGTTCGATCCCTGGGTTGGGAAGATCCCCTGGAGAAGAGAATGGCTACCCACTGCAGTATTCTTGCCTGGAGAATTCCATGGAAAGAGGAGCCTCGGAGGCTACAGTCTATAGTGTGGCACAGAGTCAGACAGAACTGAGCAACTAGCACTTTCATTTTTCATTCCAGCAACACCCATGTGAACACTGAAATTAAAATGCCATTTTAAATTGTTCAAAAAAATGAGATACTTAATTGCAAATCTAACAAAATATGAGAAGACTTGTATGCTGAAACTTAAAACCCTAGTGAAATTAAAAAAATTTAAATAAATGGAGAGACAGATTGTGTGAATGGATTGGAAAGTTCAGCATGGTAAGGATGCCACTCATTTTTAAACTAATATATAAGTTTAATGCAGTTTCTATCAAAACCCCACAAAGATTTTTTTTGTAGACATAGGCAAGGTTTTTACAAAATTTCTATGAAAAGGCCAAAAAGCTAGACTAATTAAAACAATTTTAAATGAGAAAAAAGTGGGAGGGGGACTGCCCTGGCAGGCCAGTGGTTATGACTCCATGCTTCCAGTGCAGGGGGCATGAGTTCAATCCCTGGTAGGGAACTAGGATCCCACATTACACACGGCATGGCCAAAAAAAAAAAAGGAAAAATTGGAGGAATTAATCTACTTAATTTCAAGATTTATTAAATAGCTACATTAATCAAGCCTGTGTGCTATTGAAAGAGGCATAAACATTAGATCAACAGAAGAGAGTATCCAGAAATAGATAGATCTCCACATATACACCTAAATGATTTTTTACAGAGGTACAAAAGCAATTCAATGGAGGAAAGATAGACTTCTCAAAATATGGTGCTGGAGCAACTGGACATTCATAGGTTAAAAATAAACTCTCAACCTTAGCCTCATAGCTTATGTAAAAAGTAATTCAAAATGGATCATGGACTTAAAAGTAAAATGTAAAACTATAAAATTTTTAGAAACACTGGAGAAAATTTTCCAGACATAAGGCTAAACCCAGAGTTCTTAGTCTTGACACCAAAGGCATCATCTATAAAAGGATTAATTGACCTTCATCAAAATGAAAAACTTGTGCTCTACCAAAGTCCGCATATATGACAAAAGGCTAGTAACTAGTATGCATAAAGAGCTCTCAAAATTCAACAGGAAAAAAGAAAAGGAAATAAAGTATCCAGTGAGAAAACAAAAAGCATGAAGTGACATTTCACCAAAGAGGATGTAATGACGGCAGATAGGTATATAGAATATCATTAACCATAAGGGAAATGCAAATTAAATCCACCATAGTGAAGTGAGAGTCGCCCAGTTGTGTCCAACTCTTTGCGACCCCATGGGCTATACAGTTCATGGAATTCTCCAGGTCAGAATAGTGGAGTGGCTAGCCTATCCCTTCTCCAGGGGATCTTCCTGACCCAGGAATCAAATTGCTGCATTGCAGGCAGATTCTTTACCAACTGAGCTATCAGGGAAGCCCATCATAAGCTACCCCTATACATACCCATCAGAGAAGGCCGTGGCACCCCACTCCAGTACTCTTGCCTGGAAAATCCCATGGATGGAGGAGCCTGGTGGGCTGCAGTCCAGGGGGTCGCTACAGTCGGACACGACTGAGTGACTTCACTTTCACTTTTCACTTTCATGCATTGGAGAAGGAAATGGCAACCCACTCCAGTGTTCTTGCCTGGAGAATTCCAGGGACGGGGGAGCCTGGTTGGCTGCCGTCTATGGGGCTGCATAGGGTCGGACACGACTGAAGCGACTTAGCAGCAGCAGCAGCATACATACCCATTAGAATTTCTGGAAAAAAAAAAATGACAACACCAATGCTACCAAGGATAAAGAGAAACTCAATTATTTACATATTTCTGGTGGAAATGTAAGATGGTATGGCCTCTCTGGAAAAGAGAGAGTTCCTCTGAAAACTAAACACACAGCTTCCATACAATTTAGTTATTGCACCCCTGGGCATTTATCCCAGAGAAATGAAGACTTATGTTTACATAGAAAGCTATATAAAAATTCTTATACAGCTTTATTCATAATAGCCAAAAACTAGAAATAACCCTCCATGTCCTAGAATGGGTAGAATAGTTAAAACCTGGTATACCTATATCATGAAATACTACCCAGCAATGAAAAGAGCTATTATACAACAACTGGGGTGAGTCTGCAGAGAACTGTTAAATTAGACAGTCTCAAACATTTACATATTACATTATTCTACTTATACAAAATTCCTAAAAGACAAAATTATAGAAATGTAGAACACAATCATTGTGTCAGGGGTTAACGAGGGACTTGGGGCTGGAAAAAAGCCAACATGAGGGATCTTTGTGGTGATAGAAACGTTCTGTATATTGACTGTGTCAATGTTAATATCCTGGTTATGATATATGACTATACTTTTGTAAGATCTTACCATTGGAACTGGGTGAAGGGTGTGCAGAATTTCTCTGCATTATTTCTTACAACTACATGTAAATATTCAAGTGTGTGAGTGCTCAGTTCACTTCAGTCATGTCTGACTCTTTGCGACCCTATGGACAGTAGCCCACCAGTCTCCTCTGTCCATGGGACTCTCCAGGTGAGAATACTGGAGTGGGCTGCCATGCTTTCCCCAGGGGGTCTTCCTGACCCAGGGATTAAACCCATGTCTCTTATGTCTCCTCCACTGATAGGCGGGTTCTTCACCACCAGTGCCAGCTGGGAAACCCAAATATACAAGTATCCCAAACTAAAACTTTCAGTTAAAAAAAGAGAAGTAATGAGCTAGGGAAAATATCTGTAGCAAACATGTGAGGCATGGAATAACTGTCATTTTACAAGAAGTTTTAATATAAATATTTTTTAAAGTTTTAGTAAATCAATAATTAAAATAGTAAAATTCCCCCAGAATGACAGGAAAATAGATGTGGATAGATAATTCAAAAAAAGGAATACAAATCACTATTTGAATTTAGGGCTTCCCTGGTGGCTCAGACTGTAAAGAATCTGCCTGCAATGCAGGAGACCCAGGTTTGATGCTTGGGTCGGGAAGATCCCCTGGAGAAGGGAATGGCAACCCACTCCAGTACTCTTGCCTGGAGAATTCCATGGACAGAGGAGCCTGGTCATGGGGTTGCAAAGACTCGGACATGACTGAGTGAGGAAAAGAAATGTTTAGTAGCATTCAAAGGAATATGGATTAAAACTATAATAAGGTACAATCTTCCTCCTATGAAATTGGCAAAAAAAAAAAACTAAATTAAAAAATATATATCCAAAGGTGACTAAATCACATGAAAAAAGTGTTCTTGTACACTTGTTTGGAGTATGTAAATTTGCTAGTTTTAACTGTAAAAAATGTTTCTAACTTTTGACCTAGTAACCCAACTTCAAGGAATTCATCTGAAGAAAAATCAAAATGTGGTCAAAGATGTATACCGAGTACTGTTCACCCCAGCTTTGTTTGCAATAGAAAAACGGGAAACAAGCCAATGTTTAACAATGGGGAATGCTTTTACAGTTTCTATAGTACCTACATACAATGGAATATACTATCTAAAAATCATGGTTTTAAGAATAGTAACTAATAAGAAAATGTTCAAGATATTAATAAACAAAAACATATACTAATATGTCACTAAGTGATTCTCTGAGGTCACAGGTTTACAGATTTTAAAAATTTGGTTTCTAATTTTCTATTTCAAAATTTCTAAAATAAGTTTGTTTTCAAAATTTGGTAACATAGAATGATGTTACAAGTATTTAAATTGAATATAAAACACAGTTTAATATTTTAGGTGATTTAAAAAAGGCATTCATGGGGACTTCCCTGGTGGTCTAGTGGTTAAGTCCATGCTTCCAATGCAAGGGATGTGAGTTCAATCCTTGGTCAGGGAACTAAAATCTCACATGGCCGTGCTGCAAAGCCAAGAAATAAAAATAAATAATTTTTAAAAAATCATTCATAATCTTAATTATATAATATCTTTGTTTTTGCATGTTGTCTTCTATGTTGATTTTTTTGTACATACAACCTGAAAAAATTGTACAATAATCACACACATATTTGCCATTTAACTTCTAGCATTAACATTTTGCTTATTCACTTGATCACATATCTATCAACCCATCTTATTTTTTTTATGCATTTAAAATTAAGTTTCAGAAATCAGTGCCTTTCACCTCTAAATACTCCAGCATGTATATCCTTAGCCAAAGTTCAATATTTATTTATTGTTCTAATTTTTTTAGTTGAAATGTATACCCAGTGTGTGTTGTCGCCCAGTCATGTCTGACTTTATGACCCCATGGACCCCTCCTCTGTCCATGGAATTCTCCAGGCAAGAATACTGGAGTGGGTAGCCATTTCCTTCTCCATTACACCCAGTGTCCATTCTTCTAAAGATTGTCCATTTCTTCCAGGTTGTCCATTTTGTTGGCATATACCTATTCACAGTAGACTTTTATGATTCTCTGTATGTCTGTGTTATCAATTGGAATGTCCTTTTAACTTCCCATTTTATTGATTCTCTTTTTTTAATTGATGAGTCTAGCTAAAGGCTTATCAATTTTTACTTTTTCAAAGAAGCAGCTTTTAGTTTCATTGATCTTTTCTATAGTTTTTTTTTTTTAGCATCTGCTTCATTTGTTTCTGCTCTAATCTTTATGATTTCTTCTTTCTACTAACTTTAGGTTTTGTTTCTTCTTTCTCTAGTTGCTTTAGATGTAAAGTTAGGCAGTTATTTGAGATTTTTCTTTTTCCCTGAGGTAAGCTTGTATTGCTATAAAGTTTCCTCTTCAAACTGCTCTTGCCGAGTCCTATAGGTTTTGGATCATCGTGTTTTCATTTTCGTTTGTCTTTAGATTATTTTTTTATTTCCTATTTGACTTATTCAGTGATCCATTAGTTGTTTAGTAGCATATTGTTTAGCATCCACTTTTTTTTTTGTCCAGTTTTTTTCTTGTAGTTGGTTTCTAGCCTCCTAGCACTGTGGTTGGAAAAGATGCATAATATGATTTCAGGTTTCTTACATTTACAAATGCTTGTTTTGTGATCCAGCATGTGATCTATCAGAGAAAATGTTTCATGTGCACTTGAAAAGAATGTGTATCCTGCTGCTTTTGGATGGAATTCCCTATAAACATCAGTTAAGTCCATTTGGTAAGCTACTGTGGTACTCTCATCCCAACAGTTATTCAATCCCAGCCATTCTCCAGTCGACCAACCATCTCCTGCTTTTTCACTCTGTCATGATTCACTTCCCTCTTTAGCCAGCTTAGAATGCATGGTCCATTCTTACAACTTTCTAAACACCCCCTCTTCCTTGCCCAGACACTCTATGCATTATACTCATCTGGCTAGTTAAATCCCACTGTCTACAACCTTGATGACTGCACGAAGCAGCTGAGCCATGCTGACAAGTCCCACTTTAAAGTTAGGGTCATCTCTTGCAGGTAACAACAGGCTTTCCAGAGGTGGTGGTTTTCCCACCCTTCAGAACAACATTTCATACCTTCTTGTCTCTCCTCAAACCTCAATAGCCATTCTGCTCCTTTCTGCTCCCACTGGTGACCTTGCCTCACATTTCCCTCAAAAGCAGATGTCCCCTCCACCAAAGCTACCCACCTAACTTTACCTATCACCTTCTTCTTCCTTCTCTTCTGTCACAAAGGAAGAAGTGTCCTTTCCTGTACTGAAACTAAGCCTCTATTACAGGACCCCAAGCCTCTGATTTTCTCCCAGATTCTGTCTCTTCTCCATCTTAAGTGCCTCCCTCTCCTCTGGACCAGTCCTATCAGCACATAGACATCCTCTGTGTCTCCTGACACTTCTGGGAGGATATCCACTCCAGAGAGGTGGCTCTATCCTGATCATACAGGCCTCCCAGCTCTAGCTCAGGGTGGTATCATCAGCCATGCTGTCTCTTCCCATTTTTCAAGCATTAGAAAGAGTTGTTGGGGGAGGGGGGGCGGTTGTTGTTGTTTGCTTGTTTTTGTCATTGCCCATGGGCCATGTGGAATCCTAGTTTCCTGACCAGGGATTGAACCCAAGCCCCCTGCACTGGAAGCACAAAGTCTTAATTACTAGATCACCAGGGAAGTTCCAGAAGAGGCTGCTATTTATCCTTCAAAACATCTAGTGTCACTCTCTCCAGAGGTAGCCATCCATCCTCCTTGTTCCTGAGGTTCTGATCACTTTTGTTTTAAGACATCTATTTCCACGGACCACGGAGAGGCTGATTTTTTTTTTTTTTAAGAGGGTATTAAATCTTTTATTGATTACACATGATAAAAAAAAATTTTTTTGAGAGGCTGATTTTTGTCACAAACTTAGAAGTCTGGAGAACTGCAGAGATGAGTGGGAGGAGCGCACTGGTTCTGAGAGCTAGATTCTTGAGAAATGTTGTGAAATTAGTCAAACCAAGATTTGGAGAAGATGAATCTCGCTGCCGTTCGGGGTAGGCTTCTTAGGATCTGAGAAGTGAGGAAACACCTCCATCCTTCAGGCCAGGAAGCCATGGGTTCCAGCTCATGCCTTCCAGGGCTGTGTGACTGTGAGCAAATGACATAGCATCTCTGAACCCCAGTGTCTTCATCTGGAAAGTGAAAAGAATGACAAGTACTTCAAAGCAGATTCTGCTGCAAGAATGAAATGAGAGGACCTGTGTCAAGCTCTGGGCCCCTGGTGAGCGCTCAGTTCAGACTGGTTTTCTCTCTGCTTGTTACTGGGCCAGCTGGACGACCCAGGCCATAGTGGGTGTGTAAAGACTGGGCTATCTATAGGTTGGGACCTAAAGTCACTTTGCTAGTTTCTCATCAAAGAGCTCCTACCTCAGCAGAAAGACTGCTGCTCCCACATTTAACCCTTTTGTTACCCCAGAGTTCTTATCATGAATGCCTTTCCTAAACTTCACATTCAGCAAAGCCTAAACTAGAGCCTCAGGGCAGAGAGGGAAAGAATGTAACAAACTATCAACTAAGGCTGTCAAAAGATGCACGGCCCATGTCACTCTTCTTATAGGACATAAAGGTGACTTGTTCACAGTCACCCAAATTGTTAGTCTCAGAGCTAGGACGTGAGTCCAGTTTCCTCTGAGTCCCAGCCAAGACTTGTAACACTTTCAGAAGTCCATCAGCAAGACTTAGGACATTCCCAGAGAGTTGATCCATTTCTTTTTACAACTAAGATCTACAAACTAAAATCTAGTCTATCCATCTGGTGGTTGACACAAAGAGCAAATTTTATTATATGCAAATTTTAAAAGGGAGGAAAAAACTTCCATGTAGGTCATCTCAGTTACCAAGTGGTTTTGGGCTTCCCTGATAGCTCAGTTGGTAAAGAATCCGCCTGCAATGCAGGAGACCTCCAGTTTGATTCCTGGGTCAGGAAGATCCACTGGAGAAGGTATAGGCTACCCACTCCAGTATTCTTGGGCTTCCCTAGTGGCTCAGTTGGTAAAGAATCTGCCTGCAATGCGGAAGACCTGGGTTCGATCCCTGGGTTGACTCTGCCTGCAATGCAGAAGACCTGGCTTCGGTCTTTGGGTTGGGAAGATTCCTGGAGAAGGGAAAGGCTACCCACTCCAGTATTCTGGCCTGGAGAATTCCATGGGGTTGCAGAATTGGACATGATTGAGCAAATTTCACTTTTAGGTCTTTTGTTTTTCTCTTGTTACTTGGGCTTCTTTTTCATAAATCACCACCTCTCTTTCTTGGTAGTGGTTTTCACTTTCCACTTTGTGAGTTCTTTCCATCATTTGAGCCTTTCATGACCTGTGAAACATACAGGCAGTTGTTATCACTCCCTTTCCACAAGGAGTGTGACAGTCAGGTAGATCCAGGTTCAAACCCCAGCTCGGTCACTCGCCACCTGTGTCAGCCTGGGCAGGTTACCTAACCTCTCTTGAGCCTTGCTTGCTGCAACTTTAAATTAAAATGTCTATAATAACCTTTCTTGGTAGGCTGTGGTGGGGACTGAGTCGAATGCACTTCCCATATGTCCTTGATGCTGAGAATCCTCAGGGCACTTGTTAAAACACAGATTCCTGGGCCCTGATCCAGAGCTCCTGGACCAGAATTCCCAGGGGTGACACCTGGCAGTCTGTCAAGCACCGAGGATCCTTTCTAGGGAAATTTGGGAAACACCAGGCCGATTGGCACGGAGCAGCTAATATTTATCAAGTACTTACATGTGTTCAGTTTTTGAAATGGGGATAATGATAGCCATCAGGATTATTCTGAGAAACGAGCAAAATAATGTACAAAGTCCAGCAAACAATAAGTTCTATATATGCCGGTATGCTGGTATCTTCACTTCTCTGAATTCGTCAGGACTCTCTCAGGCCAAAATGGAGACATTTAGAGTCTCTCTCCAAGGGATGTCCCTCCATCCTCCCAGCCTAGTACCCCTCGTAGTAGGTTTCTCAATTTTCGAAATCCCAAGGACCAAGCCTCATTTAACCAATTTGGTTTCCAGGCTCTCCTCGGACCAGTTACTATGGTCAAAGTTTGGAATATGCTGATCGACCAGGACAGGGTCACTTGCTCATCCCAGGAACCACAGAAGTGGGAGTCAGCCCCATCTGAACTTCAGAAATGGGAGTGGTCCATATCCATGTGAGTCCTTTCATTGGTCCCTTGACCAATAGCAGCTGATGCTTGGTGGCCAACTCCACTGATGTCCCTTGCATCAGCCCCTACAATCACAGACTGGGTTGGCAGTCCACAGAAGTCCTATCAGGTTTGAATCTGTCTCTGGTCTTTCATTTGCTGGCATATTTGTGGCTACCTTGAGGGCCTCAGTCAGGCAGATGAAGCCTCAGACCTGCCCTCATCCGTCTCACCATCTCCAGTCCTTGGCCCCACTCACCCCTGGTCCAGCCGGCCACAGGGGCCTGTTCAAGGGCTGGTCCTGGCACTCAGGGCTGCCATTGTCCAAAGCTGTGGGACCCACTGTGGGAATCTTTCCAACCAAGAACAATGAGTTTCTGAATGAGGATAAAAACAGCCTTTGCAAGTCAGCAAATGAGACAAACTGAACTGCTTATCCCCTCTTCCCTCATCTGCCTGGCTCTTTCAATGTAGTGCATGAGAACAAGGTCTCTTGTATCAGAAAGGTAAGTTTGAGGCTAGCTGTTTCACCTCTCTAAGCCTTGGTTTTGTCTCTGAAATCTGTATGAGGATTGAAGGAGGCAGTAGATATAGCACATTATACAAAGAAGGAACTCATGATCAAGAATCATCACATTACTCTCTCCATCAAGAAATTTACACCCTTTTCTAGGATGATCAACCTCTCAGACACTACCAGGAAAGCAAACCCACCATGAATATTTAAACACATAGGTGAAGCCCAAAGTCACATAAAACAGATGTGTCACGCACTCTCCACATCCTGTCACCCCAAGACTTGGCTGTGTTCTGGAAGACATCACATTGTGTACATCCTGCATCTCATGACAGCTGGCTTCCCTGCAACCAGAGGATGTAGCCGTGAGAGACATGGCTCTTCAGAAGTCCAGGAATGGGAGTTTGGGCTATGCCACTGTCTTGCAGGATGACCTTGGGCACATCACTTACCTTCCCAGGAGCACATCACCTACCTTCCCTGGGTTTGGTTTCCTCTTTCATCAAATGAGAGGGTTGGTTGAGGACTAGGTGATTTCTAAGGGCCCTTCTGTCTCAAGGGTCCATCCTGTGGCATTTGCTAGACCTGGTGGGGAAACCTGGCACCAAGGGTGAGCAGGGGTAACTGCCTCAACCCAGGTGGTTGCAGCTTGTGGGGAGAGGAGGCTGGAGGTACTCTGGTGTGTGTGTGTGTGCTAAGTTGGGTCCAACTCTTTATGAGTCCCTGGACTGCAGCCAGCCAGGGTCTTCTGTCCACAGCTGGGAAAGTATACCATTTCCTCCTTGAAGGGAAAGTTGCCATTCCTCCTTCAAGGAAATAAATTTCCATTTCTTCCTGACCCAGGGATCTTCTGCACTGGCAGGATTCTTTACCACTGAGCCACCTGGTAAGAGGGATTCCCTTGTAGCTCAGTCATAAAGAATGCCTGCAATGCAGGAGACGGGTTCGATTCCCGGGTGGGAAAGATCCTCTGGAAAAGGAAATGGCAACCCACTCCAGTATTCTTGCCTGGAGAATTCCATGGACATAGGAGACTGGAGGGCTATATTCCATGGGGGTCGTGAGAGTTGGATATGACTTAGCGACTAAACCACACCATCTGCTAAGACGGCTGGTGTTGGAACCACACATCCCTGGTTTATTCTCGATGCTGCTTTTATCTGACTGCATGACCTTGGGCCTGTCACTCTGAGCCACCTGTATAACAAGGATTATGGCACCTAAGATGGCTGTGAGGATTCAATCAGGTCAATGAGATGTGATACCAGGTATTCAGCAAGAGCTCAGTGAGGAGCTTACTGCTTCCCTCCTCTTCCTACTTGCCATACATGACTAAGTTTGATGAAATGGAAATAGCCCAGAGAGACCCAGGTTTCACCCTGCCTCCTGCTCTTCATGCCTCCAAGTCACTGGAACTGTTTTCCTCATTAGTAAAATGGGCACAGTAAGACCTTATCTCAAGGGCTGATGTGACTGCTTAATATGACTGACACAGACAGGTTTTTCCTCTCTGGGTCTCATCAGCACCAACTCACCCACCATTATCCATTTTACAATTTATCCCAATCTATGTGAAATTAAAGCGTCTGTCTACAATGCAGGAGACCCGGGTTCGATCCCTGGGTTGGGAAGATCCCCTGGAGAAGGAAATGGCAATCCACTCCAGGACTATTGCCTGGAAATCCCATGGACAGAGGAGCCTGGTAGGCTACCATCCACGGGGTCGCAAAGAGTCAGACGCGACTGAGCGACTTCACAATTCACTATGTGAAATTATCTGATTCTTAAAAGCCCTCATAGGAGTCAATATCAGAAAACCGGAGACCAGTGTCTCTGCATTTCACTCCACTCCCACGTTCCTTTCCCAGCTCTGGGAGGCAGGGAACCCCTGGCCACTCTCACAGTCCTGATGCCAGGCATAGCACCTGGCCTCTGGGAGGCCCCCTCCCCAACCTACACCTGGAGCCAGAAAATGTCCATCTGCTCCCAGCGGGGCAGTAGGTATCAGGCACCACCCTTTCCGCGGAATCACATAGGATCTAGGGCTTGCTGTGAGGTTCAAGCCCTTATGGCTGAGAATAAATTTCTTTGTATATGTATCAACTACCACAGTATGTGGTATGATCTTTTTGGGAAACACAGAACCTTGTACATGAGACTTATAAACGTCAATTTTTGGTACGCCTCCTAAGCATTTGGACTATCAAATCCATAAAAGAATATAACACAATGTCTAGTGGTTAAGTTGAAAATAACCTGAATATCTTACCATTTGGTTAGAATTAAGTAAATTAGTGGACTACTACTATTTCAGGTATATGCTTTCGAAGCCTCTTTAGAGGGAGAAACTATCATACTTAACGCTAAATGAAAAAGGAACAAATTTGTTTTGTACATTCCTTTGATTTTCCTGTATTCTTTTTAGTCTGAACAACAAAATAATAAAATATACTAAAAATAAGGTCCCAAGGCCGGTTTTTTGGTGTTTAATAAACCTTATTATATCTTTTATCTTTTTAAACCCCCATCCCCTACCACTTCCCTGCCCAAATCCAGTCTTTATTGCAGACTGCACACCAAGTCGTGAGTCGAGACCCAGAGTAGCCAAACTTAATCAGGTCACAGATCTTGTAAGAAAAGCTATTTTATCAGGTAACCAGTGTGAAGCTTCCTGCACCCCGCGCCCGCCCCCGGCAGGTTATCAGACGGCGTCATAGACCAATGGCCTGTTGGGACTCAAAAGAAGCCACCCCCAAAAAAGTTGTATAAAAAGATTTATTGAAATTTATCAATGACAAACAGACATAAAACTCAAAAGTTTGGCTCTTCTGAGGGAGAGGAAAACCGGTGCAGATGTTCTTTTATCCAGATGAAACATGGGCTAGGAAGTCACACGTCACTTGGAAAGCAATCAGAAGAGGGACAGAAAAGCAAACCTGTACATTCACTAGGGATCTGCAGTCATTTCAGATTTCCACTAGGTAAGAAAATACAATTTTGCGTTAAGTTTTTCCGTGCTCGGGTGTATGAAAAAAAAACCCAGCCGACATGCAGCAGTGTGTCCCGTGCCTAGGTCTGTAAAAATGGTCTAGGCCGAGCAGGACGCGCAGAATTCTCCTGTCATTTTGTAAAACAAAGTGTTCTAATATTTTACAGAACAAGATAGGGACAGTTTTGTTTTTTGTATCTTTTCAAAGAGGCTGAAGTTTTGAGGGTTTGCTTCTTCTCTTTTAATTAGAATTACTGAATCCATTTTACTCCTAAACTCTGAAGCCTGCTGTTTCCAGCTCTCTGGCTCATCACTCAAGAGTGACATCAGAGTCTTCTCAGGAGAGCAAAGCCCACCACCGTCTGGGAAGAGAAAGGGGATGGAAGACGGGGAAGGTCCCCAGACCAGTGCCAAGATTCGCCTTTAGGTTGCTATTTACAATCAAGGCGCTTGCTGCCTCTGGCAGGCCCAAGAAACATGAAAATCATGGGATCCGGAACAAGAGGTAAGACGCAGCTGGTGCTCAGCCCTCCTGGGCTTTGAGAAACCAAACTGAGGCCAGCCCTGGCCTTCCAATCAACTCAAGACTTAGGAAGTATCAGGAAATGTCAGAGATCTCCAAATCGTCCTCTTTGAGGGTAAGGAACAAACGTTCACTTGTGTGTACTCAGCTATTGCGTTTACAGGGACAGAACCAGACACAAAGAAAAATTAGGGGAAAAAAATAAAGAGTGGC
>SJXQ01010555.1:259790-286899 GCA_006408695.1 Aepyceros melampus | reverse complement strand
ACAGGCGTCTTGGCTGGACTGGAGAAGACAAATCCAATAACCCCACTGTTGCCAGCAAGGTTGAGAGTTTCTTTCCAACCCTGCTGCCACATCTCAGCCCCCAGCTCCCCAGTGCACCAGCCACAATGCTGTTTGGGCACCTCTGGGCCTGGCCGTTCCTTCTGAGCCCCTCACCCCAGGGTCCGCCATGGTCCCAGCCTGACCACCTTCCTGAGGCCCCTCACCTTCCACTCCCCCTCCTCAGTCTCCACCACCCTTTCACCTCTGAGTCTGTGACCCTCTGCATGCGGATGGGTCCCGGCGTGTACCTGAGCCCAATCCTGCCACCACAGTCAGAGCCAGCCCACCCACCCTGGCAGTCATCACCTGGTCACCAGCTTGGCCTGCTCCACAGTAAGGGCTGCAGACCAGGGACCCCTCCAACTCTCCATTCTACAGAATGGAGACCAGTGCTGTCGAACAGAACTTCCTGTGGCGATGGAAACCCTCCAGGAGAGGAGCCACTAGTCACATGTGGCTGGTAAGGTGAGGCTGAGGAGCTAAGCTTTAAATTTTATTCAGCTTTAATCAATCACAGTGCAAAGAGATATATGAAAGTTACCATACAGAATACCACAGCTCTAGACTTTGCTCTTCAGGTCCTGAAAGCTGATGCGGAAGGAAAATGGACATCCACAAGCCCAGGATGAACCCACATAGAAATGCTGGGCTTGGCAATGTCCAGAAGTTGGTCTTTGGAGATACCTCTGTGGCCCTGCAGGCTTCCTGCCTCCCTGGAGGTGGTTCTGCCCTATTAAGAGACCTTAGATCCCCTCTCTTAGCCCTAAACCCTTTATTTCGAATGAGGGAGAAAGAACTTCTCCCTGGGTTGTTAAAAGGCAGATTTAGCTACAAGAGAGGGTCCAGGCTCCAGCACAGATGGTAGGGAGACAGGCTGAGGAAGAGTCATCAGCTCTCAAGCCTGCCATGACCCAGGGGTGTCAGCAAGGGATGCCAGGGTGCCTGGCCTGCCACCAGATGTCCAGAGCTTTCCACTCCTGTCCTGAGCTGACAGGGGGCTGCTCCTCAGCCTTCCATGGATGGCGGGCGCCTTAAAGGTGATCCCTCCTGGCTGCATCCGGTGCTGACACTGCACCCCCACTTGCCTGATGTGTGCTGCTGCTGCTGCTAAGTTGCTTCAGTCATGTCCAACTCTTAGCGACCCCATGGACTGCAGCCTACCAGACTCCCCCGTCCATGGGATTTTCCGGCAAGAGTACTGGAGTGGGGTGCCATTGCCTTCTCCAGCCTGATCTCTGCAGCCTCCAGGAAACGTGTACTGATGTGGCCCGGACCTGATGCTCCCTGGGACTTCCATCCCTAGGTTTGGATTTCTCACCAATGGGTCACTCGGACCAGGCCTGTCCTGTTGACAGCAGTCCTGCATTATCATTCCTGCCCCTCACAGCCTTTTTTCCTCCTGGATAAGTGAACAAGGCCTGTCCTAACCAGTCACTGTCCAGGGCTGCTCCCACCTCTGAGCAGGTCCATTTGCCCAGGGTGACTGTCCGCCACAGTGGTCCTCTTCCTCGGGCATCACCGGGACATATGTCCACATGGGAGAAGACAGCAAGCTGCTGCACCCCTCCCTCAGCCTGCCCCTGAAAGAGGTCAGACTAGGAGAGCTCAGGGTCTGTTTGGACCACTGCGCCCTGCAGGTGCCCTGCTGTCTTCTTCCCTGGTGGAGAAGGGTGGCCTGCTCAGCTCAGGACAGCAACATCCTGGCAGGAGAGGTGAAGCCAGGTGCAGCAGCTCCTATCCAGAGCCAGCAAGCCCTCAGCCAGGCACCAGCGCCAAGCTTACCTTTCCCTTGGATCTGAGACAGGGGAAGTTAAGTCCTTTCCCACTCTTCAGAGGAGGACAGATGTCCAGGTCAAGCCCCCTTCTCAAGGTCACCGGCAAGAGACTGGGAGTAGACCTTGTGAGGCCTTCTGCCCTAGGGCAGGAGGTCAGTGCAAAGCCAGGAAGCCAGGCCTTTGGGGAGCAGTGGAGGGAGATCAACTGTCCTGGGGAGGGAGCACCACCTCCTTCGTGGGCAGTTCTATCTGAGGTCACACAGCTAGGCTCCTTCAGTCACTCCTTTCCTTGGAAGGCCCTGGGAATTCTTTAAGTTCCATTACGGAAAGACAAATATGAGGAGGGTTTCCAGTCCACCTTTAAAGATTTCAGACATGTGGTTCTCTAGATGGGTCAGGGCTTCTATTCTTGTGGCCATCAGCCAAGGAGGAGGCCTCAGTAAGCGGGGTGGGGGCAGGAGGCGGTGTTGCAGAGTCAAGGGAATTCCTCCTGAAAGTCTGCCTCTTTCCCAGAACAGCTCAGTGCTGCCTAGGAATTCTCCAGATAGACCCAAGGTTCCAGTCCCAGCACCATGCCCAAATGGGTGGCCATTCCTCTTGGGGACAATATGCAAGACCCCACTACTAACCACAATGATTGTTTCTTTATTAACAACAATCAAGGGCTCTTTCCTGAGCCCTCAGCAGGCACTCTCTTGCAGGCACTGTCTCATTTGATCCTCATAATCGCCCCATGGGGTGCTCCTGGGGTGCTGTCCTATTGTACAGCCACATCAGAACCACTGATCCTAAAGCTGCAGGAACAGGCCCTGATGGTTAGTGTTGCCACAGACGAGGAGGGTTTCCTTGCTGTTCCCAAGCAGGGCACAGGTTCTCCTAGACCCCCGAATTCAATCCTACAAACTACCTTGACTGCACTAAACCCCCTTCAGCCCCTTTTCTAGCTGTTCCACTGGTGGGGTGGGGGCTGCTCCCAGCTGTCCCCACCCTGGTTACACTTCCTTGGTAACCAAAGCACAAAACCTAACCCAGCCCCCATTCCAATGACACTGTAGTCAGGAGCAAGGATCTGGACAAAGGCCAGGGGCTTGAAACCCTGCTTCTCCCCAAGGAGCAAAAGGCTGCTTCCTGTCACTCGGGAGGGAGAGCCTGAGGTGTCTGGAAGGCCAGGTGGCTGCTTCAGGTCTGTGGGGACTTTGGGATCCCCATGGTTTCTGCATTTCCTTCCTGGCGGGGTTTCAGCACAGTTTGGGGAGAGATCAAAGGGGGTGGGGTAGGTGGGCTGAGGCTTACACCCTGAGGTTGCTGATATTACCAGAAAGCCCAAACCACGAGAGAAACCCACAGTTTCTTTGTGGGGTGATGAGTCACAGCGGGGATGGCAGGTAAGCAGGCTGTGATGTGTCTCTAATGGACTAAACAGGAAAAAGCAAAAGGTCCAGACCAACAGCTGACCTGTCAAAGGCATGGCATTCAGCCTTGTTCCACCTGCCTCCACGCAGGGCTGCGCTTTCTTACAGCTCCAGGGCGTGTTTCAAAACGTCCAACCCACCCCAAGCTTCCTTGAACTGACTCTTAGAAATCCTGCCGCAATTCCAACCCACTTCCTCCCGTCTCTCCTAGTGCTGCTGCTGCAAACCCTTCCTCCATGTGAAGAGAACATCCTTGTTACATCCAGGGTGTGTTCTGCTTAAAACAGAAAAAAAAAAAAAAAGTAAGCCCATTCCCCCCTGCCAAACCCTGGGTGTGAGCTAAGCGCAAAGTTAAAATTAAACTGAAAATTTGTACTTTGGGTTTAAACTCTCTCCCAATCCCACTGGCCGTTTAAAAATATCAAAATGTGGTTACTCTCTCTAGAACCAACGACTGGACTTACTCTGCTTCTATCGGGAGCTTTTCAGTCACCCCAATGACAACCCTCCACAGGAGCCTTTGGCTCATTCCTCAAGTGTTAACACCTAAGAGGTGTCTGCATATTCATACTCGGGGCCCCCTGGAGATGCCAGCAGGGAGGCACTGAAGGTTCCTAAGAAATCAGACTGCCCGGCTCTGGCATTTTCTGAAAAACGCATCCCCAAAGCAAGACGCGGCAGTCATTTCTCACTAAGGGGAGCTGAACCATCCGTGATAAACACGAACACATTATTACTCTAAGGAAGAACCCGTTGCTTGTTTCAAAACTGTGAAATCTTGTCTTCACAGATCTCTCAAATTTGACCATTCCTCTCTACTGCCAGCAACGTGGTCCTGTTCACGGCAGTCTAAGTCACTCTAGGTCTGATTCTGCTTCCAAATGGGGTCTCTGTGACAGCAGGAATGCTGGACTGCTGGGAACAGGCCTCCACCTGGAGGCCCGGCCCAGCTGGCTGAACGACCCTGACTATCCCCGAAGTCTCAGGTTCTGCCTGGCAGAAAAGGGACAATGATATCTGTTTAGCCTATAAAGCACAAACTCTGGCCTAGAAAACATTCTTGGCTTCCCGCCGTCTCCGGGAAAAAAATCAAGGTCCTAGACTGACCTAAGGAGGTCTTCTACTCTCAACCTCAGCCAACTTCCTCCAATCTCATTGCCCCCCACCCCACCTCTCACCCTTGCCTACAGACCAAGTTAAGCCCCTCTCCCCAAGAAACCTTCATCGCCCGGCTCTGAGCATCCCAGGGCATCGAGGACAGCTGCTGCATGAATCATTTAATCGTGTATTAAGCATCCGATCCTCCTAGAGGTCAGGGACTGTCCTTCCTGTAATCAGCCTAGCGGGGAGTGGACAGCCAAGCAACTGCTTAACAAACGTCCTGTTTATCGTGCCGGCCACAGCACTAGGCGCCGGGCATGCGAAGGGAGACAACCCATCGTGAAATTAGCAGTGCAACTGGCCTGACACAGGCTGAGCAAGCCCTCCCTTTCGTAAACAATAACTACATGTTCCAGTGTGCCTTGTGTCCGCCAGGCAAGCCCTGGGAGGAGCTCGGTCAACCACGCACCCTCCTCCTGACCTGATCCAGTGCTCTGCATGCAGGTTCTCCTGCCCGTAAGAAACCCCCTCTCCACCCAGCAAGCTCCTGGGACACTGTCCATCTAAGCCGCTGAGGGGACGTGGAGCCAGTAACGATCCACAGCTGGGGTCCCTGCCAGCGGAAGGTGTGGTGGCAGGCTAGGAGACAGACGGCCGGTAAACAACTCCAGTCCAGTGTGCCAGGTAGCAGGGCCGAGGCTGGAACAGGGTGCATGCTTCACATGCCTCTGCCCGGAGAGGACGGGCACGCTAAGCACAGGCAGGAGGGACCTAGCAAGACCAAGAATCAGGATGCACTCTAGCAACGCCAGGGCTGGCCAGATAACCTGCAGGGCCCAGTGCAAAATGAAACTGGAAGACCCCCTTGCTCAAAAACAACTGTTAAGAATCCCCAGACATTGACAGCAGCGCATTAAACCCAAAAGCGAGAAAGGATCTTCTAAGCGTGGGGCCTGGGTGGTCACACAGGCCACACGCCCGTGAAGCTGGCCCGGATTTAAATGGATAGCTTGGGCCTAAAGCAAAGCCCTCTGAAGGCTAGAACCAGAGAGAAGGAAGCTCAAGAGAGGACTGCTCTTTATTTTTCCTGCACTTCCCAAGGCAACATAGAGAGGTGGACAGAAGGCAGGCTCTGGAGGCAGACCGACCTGGCTCAAGTCCAAATTTCCCATAGCAAGCTCATCACCTCACTTCTCCTGAGCTTCTGTTTCCTCCAACGACAACAGTGCCCTCACCTGGGGTTGGATTAATGAAACAATGCACGGAAAGCACCCCCAGCTTGGAAAGCCACCTGCTTTCTCCTTGACCCACAGCCACCTTCACTGCTGTGTCCATGGTCAAGGCACAAGAATGGGCGCCAAGGCAGGCCCGCAGCTCTGAGTCACCTCTGCTGCCCGCAGGGCCCTTTCATGGAATGAAGCCCTCTCTATGTTCTAGAAAGCTGAGAATGGTGTGCCCCAAAGGCACACCTCTGGGTTTTACAGCTACACCTTATTTTCTTTAGTTTTCCCCACTGACCTCCCAAGTCTGATATTTCCTTTCTCCAAATGGGCATGCAACAAATATTTGTAGCTTTGGTTTTAACCTTGTCAGTCCCTGACCAATCTAGTTTTCAGGTCCCAGCCTTGCAACAGAAGAAGACTTAAATCAGATTGACCCCGTGTTTTTTTGGTGCTCGTGGGTTTTAAATAGGTCACCTTTTAAATGGGCCATCCCCTGTTGCAGATCCCATTTCTAGCTTGAAGGCCAACCTAAGACACCAAGGCAGCAGGGAAAAGGGTTTCTTCCCATCCCAGAGGTGTTCCATAGGAATGACAGATGATCGTGGGGTTTTCTCCTTTTAACCATAAAATCTCTCGTTTTGCTTAACAGTCAGTGCGGCAAAACCTGCAAAAATCAGTCATGTTCCATGGGGGTACTGTCAGGCTCTGGGGGAAAAGTTGGACATTGATTTCAAAAGCTTAGAAAGGCCTTCCAGGATCATCTAGGTCAGTGGCTCTCTGACCACAACCCACAGTAAAAAAGACATTGACACCTTGGCTCAGGACACATATATTTTTGTGTGTTTACATGCACACACACAGAAACAAAACTTACCCTGTTTACAATTTTTCTTTTCTATTACACTGAAAAAAAAATTAACGTGACCCACAGTTTTCAAAATGTTGCTCTAGTTTAGCCCTCTTTCTCTAGAGGAAGCAGTAAGGTCCAGAGTTGGCTGAGAGCCGAGGAACCCCAAGCTGGGTGATTCTCCTGCCACAGCACACCATTCTCTGATCAGAAATCACAGTCCTCAGTGGAAGACCCTGGAACCAACCATGAAGTTCTCTCATTTCTGCTAACAGGAGGTTATTCTGCAGCCTCAGTGGTAGCTAAGACTGGGATCTCCACAAGGGCATAAAGATCTTTTAAATTCTTAAGGGGCAGGGTACTACCTTACTTTAACACAAAAAAACCTCTCTAAGAAAAAGGCATCTAGGTGTCTGGATTTTGTTTGTTTCCTACAATAGAGCTCTGAAGGCACTGGGTGGGAGCACATGGCCACGGGAAGTCGGTGACGCCATCCTTATTATTTTAGGGAACCGTGGAAGGCAGGCTGAGGCTCGCTGCGCCACTAATGAAGCTGTCGGCAGGGCCTGGGTAATAGGCTAAGCGCTGGCTGGGGGAGGGCCTGCATTAACATAAACCCTGTGACTGGCTCCCTCGCCGCCTGGAACCGGCTTCTTACCTCCTCCCCCAAGCGTGCGGAGGACTCTGCTTCTGCCTCGGCGAGGCAAAGACAGAGGAGCTGGTGCCACTGCAGATGCTTCCCCGGTCATAAGAACAGACTCGGGGCGGTAAAGGGAGGACTGACGCGGTTGGTGCAAGACCTGGGCTTCGGGCTCATTGGAGGGGCCTGGCTGGGCAGCGGCCCCTCTCTTGTGTTAAGCCTTTGCTTTGCTCTCACTCTTTCCTTCCTGCAGGAAGCCTTCCCTGACTGCCCACCGCTTGACCTAACCATGCTTAATTTAAGAACAGGTGAACAATTCCCAGAACAGGGGGAAAAAAATAAAGGCCCAGAAGGCTGTTTGGGAGAGAGGAAGTGGGGAGGAGTCAAGCTGGGCCTGACTTCAGTGTGTGTGGGTGAGTGAATGTGTGTGTGTGTGTGTATGTGGTGGGGGCACAGTGCAGTGGGAACAGGGGGCGCTGAAGGTTTTAGAACTGGTAAACACCATGATCAAGTGAAAGTTTAGCAGGCTGCATCTTTTAAGTAGTTGTCCCTTGCTACCTCCAGTGGGTACTGGAAGGTGTGAAAGTAGGAGCTGGAAGCAGGCCCCAGTGAAGGCTTGGTCCTGCCGGGTTGTGTTTGAATGGAGACCAGGAGCGGGAAGGGGGGCACGAAGCACAGAGGTAGAGTGCCAAGGACGCTGGTCAGGAAGTCTCATGACCCGGACTCTGGGCCCACTTCGCCACTACTTGCTGTGTGCCCTGAGGGGAGTCACTTCCAACTTTCTGGGCTTCTGCGGTACCCTAATTCGCACACTGGACAGACACAAGATCCCTTCTAATTACAAAATTTTGAGGGTCCGTCCACTTCTAGTCTTAGCCCACATCCAAACTCAGTCACTGGTCCCCAAAAGGAGATGGGAGATTTTATGGGCCAGAGAAGCCCAGTATTCATTGTTGAGATGTCAAAAAGGAAATCTGGGCCGCCAGGCAATTATCTGGATAATTACTGAAATTCGAAAATCAGTCATGTTGTCTCTTAAAACACACCAGGATCATAAAAACAGCCCCCAGGGCTCAAGGTGTTGGCTTTCCAACATGGAAGACTGGCACCACCTGTCTGATGCCTGCCACCTTAGAAGACAGCTGGGAGCAGGCATCTCAGCTCATGGAGTTGTTTGGGCTGCTCTATAGTCCTGTGGCTCATAAAACAACCACGACATCCACGATTATCCAAGAGCCGCAGCACTCGCCCTGTGCAACAGAAGGCCCCGAGGAGGCTGAAGAACAAGGCCCAGAGAGCAGAGGGGTACATCTGACACGACCTTCCCAAAATGTTGTTCCGATCATGTCAAGTCCTGTCACTCCTTGTCCAAAAGCCTCTAATGGTCACGGGAGTCCAGTGTTGAATCCAGAGGAGGATCCCCCGCCCCCCGCCCATCAATGCCTCCGACTAGACGCTGTGCCTCTTTTCAGGTGCGTCCCTGCCTCACCCTCTGCCAGCCTCCCTGACTTGCTGCAAGTACGGTGACACCACCTGGTGTTCCTTTCCCATGCTACACTTTACAAAGGGCTTCCCCAGGTACTATACTTCACTGAACCTGCAGGCACTGGATCCCACCCCAGGGAAGGAAGCCCTCCCCCACCCCACCCCCAGGGTCCTCAGGGATCCGCAGCTCGGCCACAGGATGCCTAGCCGTCTCTCCTCCTGTGGTCTCTCTTCCAAACAGTCTTGCTAAGGTCTGAGGTCTCTGTGTCCCCTGCTGGTGCCCTGCCCAGAGGGGCTGGCTAACTAGTCAAACTGGACTGGGTCACTTGAGAGGAAAGGATGGAGCAGGGGAGGGCAAGAGTTCTGACTCTTTATTCACTTTTGAAAGCAAAGCACCCGGTTAACTCCAATGGGGCAAATCAACAAAAGGTAGAAAAATGGCTTCCTGGGCCCCTGAAACCAGTTTCCAGGGATTGGAGCCCACCTGGGCTGGGACCACTTGCAGAAATTCCACCGAGTCGTCAGTCAGCAGGGTCCGAAAAGAACACAGCTCAGGATCTCTGCCATGGGTCTGGTGTGGACAGTGACAGCTACCCACCCCCAAGTACCAAGTGGATGAACGGTCTGCAAAACAGATGTTAATTCCTTTCCTCAGCTTCATCACGCAGTGATCCACAGGCCGGCAGTTCACAGCCCCTGGCCCACCCAGCCCAGGCGAGCAGCACAGCCCACAGAAGAGGACACCACATCTTCAGACACAGGCCTGGACACCTCCCACAGCCCTTGTATGGGCCTCTGCTTAACTTCCAGCTGGCTTTAGAAAAGTGCTTCAGAGAACCAAAGGACCCATCATCACACCTCTGGGGAACCACTGGATCTAATCCAGCTTCTCGGGCCACTGACAAAGCCAGGTGGAAAGCAGCCCTGTGACTTACCCAGGGTCACAGAGCCCACTGTGAACTGAACCCTGGACCATCCTTATCCTCCTAACTTAGGGCCCGTACCCCAAAGTCGCAGGTTTCTCCATGGTGATCTCCTGGAAGCAAGAGGAAACCGAGGAGGAGAGAGAAAACAGCTGTTAGGAAAAGAGCCCCAGGCCTGAACCTGACCCTCTGGTGCCTGGCCTGCCTCCCCACGTGGCCAGGAGGGCTGGCAGGGCAGAAGAGGCGGGGGAGGCTCAGCAGACTCAGAGAAGAAGCCTTCGACCTTGGCCTCCTTCCCTGCCACCTCTTTCAAAATGACAGCGGCACAGGCAATGGCAGGAGCCGAGCAAACACCGAGACACGGAGGTCCTCGCGTCCAGCCACCAACAGGAAACCGCTGATTTGGGCAAAAACGGGAGCCAATTACGCACAGAAACCTGAGGACCCAAAGTTTTCTCTATCCAAGACCGCAAAGCACGTTAGCCCAGGGCCACACAAGGAAGCGATCTGATCTTTCTCCCTTAGAGAAATGTGACATGTGCAGCTTGCCTTAGTCTGGAAATTAAGGGCTTATGGTAAAGGTATTGGTGGTGGAAGTGCAGGAAATGCTAAGGAGTAATGTTAGTTCCATATGCCACTTAGCTGGAAGGGGGAACACGGAAGAGCAAGGATGGAATGGGAGCCAAGGGGCTGATAGGAGGAGGCGAGAGGGCTGGAACATGGAGGGAGAGGAGGAGACAGGCAGACGCGGGGAAAAGGACATGGGCAGCCAAAAAGAGCAGAGAGGAGAAAGTGGCTCTGTGGGTTTTTCTTTACTTCCAGAGTTCCATCCTCTTCACCTCAATCTTGGTGGTAGAACTTTGCCCGTATTGACTACTTTAAAAAAAAACAGTACAGGTTGAATTCACTGCTGTTCATAGACTTACAGCTGCTTTAATCTTGAAATGCCAAAAACAAAGACAAAACAAAACCTAAAAACCTTTCCGATTCTTGAAGAGTTAGGGAGGGGCTGGACAAAGAGACCAATGTAAAAAGAAGGAAAAAAAAATAGCCTAGGGACTTCCATAGTGGTTCAGGGGCTAAGAATCTGCCTTTCAGTACAGCGGACCTGGGTTTAATCTCTGGTAGGGGAACTAGGATCCCACTTGCTGGAAGGCAACTAAGCCTGAGTGCCGCCACTGCTGAGCCTGAGCGCCACAGCGAGGGTCTGTGCGCTGCAACAAAGAGCACATATGTGGCAATAAGACTTGATGTAGCCCAAAATAAACAAACAGTGTAATATTAAAAAAAAAAGAGCCTAGAGGTTTTACTTTTCACTAGAAGCTCCTAAAGAAGGTCCCTGCCAAGGTGGTTAACACAGACAACGCCGTCCCCAGGTTGTGCGGATAGAAACAAGGCCGGTGACGGAGGGTCCTCGGTCAGGGTCCCAGAACACTCTGCTCTCATGGGACCAACCAAACCTTAAGTGCCAACGCCTGAAGCAGAACAAATCTGAGGAAGGCAACAAGGGTGGAGAGGCTTCTGAAAAGCCTGACGCTGGAAGAACAATGGAAGGAACCAGTGATGTTTAGGCCAGAGCCGAGGTAGACTCATGATAGCTGACTCTCTCCAACTGCTTGAAGGAGAGTCCTATGCAAATACAAGTACATTTATTCTGTGTTCTCCAGCGGCTCAAGAGCCAAGATCAGTGTGCAGGAATTTCAAACGGGCAGTTTTCAAGTCCAATGTAAAACACAAGAGGGTATTTAAATCTTTACAGCTGTCCCACAAAAGAAAGGGCTGCTCTAAAAAAAAAAAATCAGTGAGTCCCCTGTCCCCGTACACGTACACACTGGAGGCTGCTCGGTGACTATCTGCAAAGAACTGTACACATAAACAGCACTAAACAATTATTAAATGAATTAATAATATTGTGTAACGAAGCTTTGCAAAGAGATGAGCCTCGGGTCTTTTCACCTCTTAAAATAGTATTACTTAATGTTTAGGCCTGATTCACTCATTCAACAATATTTACGGATTATCTGTCAGATGTTGGGCAACCGTCGTAGGCAGTGCCCAGACAGCAGTGGCCAAACCTGGGTGCCTACCACGTGGATCTACAATCTAGCGGGGAGTGAGATAATAAGCCAATATGTGGATACGTCTATATTCGCTGTTGTTGCTCAGTTGCTAAGTTGTGTCTGACTCTGTTGGGACTCCGTGGACTGCAACACTCCAGGTTCCTTTGTCCATGGGATTTCCCAGGCAAGAATACTGGAGTGGATGCCATTTCCTTCTCCAGGGGATCTTCCTGGACTAGGGATCAAACCCATGTCTCCTGCATTGGCAGGTGAATTCTTTACCACTGAGCCACTTGGGAAGCCCATATGTCCATAGACAACATATATAAATGCTACAAGGGGGGAAAAAAAGAAAGAACCACAATCATGATGAGAGAGAACTTTACAAAGTCTACCAGGGAAGGCCTATCTGAGCTGAGCTTTCACTGGGGACTTGAAGCCAAGTGAAGAGAGGGCAGAGGGAACAGCCTGGGAAAAGACTCGAGCAGGGGGCATGCTTGGCCCTTTTGAGCAACAGCTAGGACAACAGGTGGTGGTAACAGAATGTGTGGAAGAGAAGGAAAGTAGTGGGAAGAAAGCCTCTGTCACACGCACTCGTGCACACCCATGGACATTCTACACCTAAGTGGTGAAGGATGATGGATTTCACAAGCAGCAGAAGGCAGAACTGTCTGAACCACAGCAAAGGCAGTAAGACCCAAGAGCTGATCATAAGCCAGAGATTTCTCTTGCTCTTCCTTAGAGAAAAAAAAGAGCGTTAGTCAAGACTGTGTTCACCCAATGTTTCCAGGTATACATACGCACCTTGGTTACACCCCTGGGAAATATCCCATGGCAGAAGGGTGTGCTTATGAGTGTGTGGGTGCACAAGTAGTTAGAAAATGTGGTTTCATTCCAGGCTTTACTGTTCAGAATGGTGTGGCTTAATTTCCTCATCTGAAAAATGGGATAAGAGTATCCCTAAAAATCCCATAGGTCTGTGAGACCAGATGAGGTAAACCGTGCTGTCCTGGAGGGTACAGGGAGGAATTTTACAAGCAAGTTTTGTACCCAGAACTTGGCACCCCAGGGAGCTGAGAGGAGGTGTTATGTAGCTCTGATTTCCCCACACTGCCTTGCACTTAGCTAGCAATAAATGTTTGCTGAACTGAAAAGCATAAAAATAACCTGGGAAAACATTCTGCCATTTTTTTCCTTCCTATTAAATGGTAGCACTTTGCCAGAAGCTCAGAACAGTCTCTCTTCTCGGAGATCCTTCACTTTGGGGAAGAACCAACTAAGTCACATCAGGGCAGAGTGTTCAGAGGATAAAGTCCGAGGATGGGGACAGGAACAGGTCTGACTTCTCTGCAGAAGGTTGCTGGCTCTCTGTGTGACCCCAGGCTTTCTCCAACAGCCTGAGCTGATCCAGGTCCAGGCTACCAACAGAAGGGACTGCAGACTAGGATAGGGTCAGCAGCTCTTGGAAAAGCCCATGAAAACCAGAGATATACAACATATACAACATGCCATCCAGATGAAGCCTTGATCTAATCAAACTGCCTTGATGCAGATAGGGAGAGAGAAGCCCAGATACACAGAACAGCTGAAGTCATTTCCATTCTTTTTTATTTTTCAGTAAGTAACACATTCATTCTCAAAGTCTCAAAACCAAAAAACATAAGATACACAGTTCATTCTGCCTTCCATCCTATTAAGTATCCTTCCAGTTTGTTTACACATATACAAATTCAGAATCTTATTTTTCTCTTTTATCCCAAATTCGCATATTATATATTGATCTTTGCCTTGCCCTTTTCCATGAAGTTTGTGTTATATATCTTTTGCTGTAATGTTGCAATATAGATAAGCTGGCACATGTCATTTTGCATTCATCCAGCTTATTAACCAACGAGATGGAATCAAGACCCCACTTCTGATCTGCAGGGCAGCAGTCATGGAGACTTGGGAGTTCTAGAATCTAATGGGCTCACCACTCGTACCCGTGTGGACGAGTTATCTTTCCTCCAGTCATGCAGTGCTGCTGCCCAGCACCTGCCAACGCTACCAGTTGCACCAGGCTCCAGTGATAACAGAATCCTCCCCTTTTGCCCCCGGTGTCCAGTGTTGGATGGGCAGGCAGAAGGGACCACTACAGCACCCAGAAGCAAGCTCAGTGCGCCTCGAAGGCCATCTGACCTCTGTGGGCTTATCTCGCTATCTGCTAACGGGGTGGCCACATCTGCACCTTAGGGGACATTTAAAGGACAAAACATAGTATCTGCCAAGTATCTGACATGAAGCAAGGCTTGGAGCAGGTGCTCAGCAAAGGGTAAGTCTAACTCCTGTCACAGGAGGAGTCCTGCTGATGGCAGGGACAGCAAGGTGTTCTAGGCAAAATACACGGCACTGCCACACCGTTCGCCACACGCGCCTTACAGAAGGCTGGAAGGCGCTATTAGTTTCTGAGGCAGCACTCAAGCCCCTAATTAGTCTTAGCCCACTTTTCTTGGAAAATGGTTTGGCTTTCTCCCACTTTCCAGACCCTCTTTCATAGTTTGAGGTCTCCTGGGTACGGCTCTCATTTGTGTGCACAAGCTCTCCTGTTTGAGTGGCCAGACACATATTTGTTAAGGACCTGGCACAGAAAGGCAAGGATAAGCATCTGCAAAGTTGATTTTCCTGGGATTTCACTGACAGTGATTTAAAATAATCATTTAAAGGGAAAAAAATCTAAAGGAGAAAAACCACTGAAACTCACATTTGTTTTGTTTACTCTGAAATGTGTTCTCTTTCACAATAACACACTTTAAAAAAAAATCAGAAATTCTGGCATCATCTGTTGTATTTTCCTGGGGGAACAAATGCAGCAGACTTTATAACAGAAAAATAAATGGAAGTCAGGAGTCTAGAGTATTTCCATATTAGCAGCAGCTAAGGGGAGGCAAGAGGTCAAAGTTAAGATGCACGGTTTCATGCACTACTTAAGCCAATGACCTGGCTTTGCACCCAGCACAGCTCCTCAGTACTATGTGACCTTGAGCTAGTTCACTAGCTTTCTGAGCCTCACTTCCCTCATCTGCTAAAGTGGGAATAACCTCATTTTGCAGTGCTTCTTTAAAGATTAAATAAGAATAAATGAGTATCTATGTACCAGACACCGTAACAGTTAAAAGCAAACAAAACACATAGAAAAGATACTATTTTCAATACTTAGCAAAAAAAAGATGAAAATCTAGTGCCTTTAATTTGGAAGCTTAAAGCAGAACAGTAGGCATCAAATTATCCAGCCCCATAATCCTGGGACGCCAGGCTCCTAACAGGCTGATTAATGAAGTCTTACTTCACCAGAAGCTCCTTTCATATTCATGCAAGACGCCTGCTTCCAGATGAAAACTATCAGCCAATTAAAGCTCATCACAGTCCTTGGGAGAGGTGGGTCACAGCTGGATTTGCGACCTAACTGTGGGTTTCGCACTCTAAAATAAGCCCTGGGACCTGCGAGTCCTGCCTCACCACCCTTCATCAGAGGGTTTGGCAGGGCCTCCTTCTCCCACCCAAAGGCACCCAGCCCCCCAAATCAAGTGGGAGGGCCTGAAAGGTCCAGATGGAATCCAAAAAGTGGCAATAGGGCCCCTCAAGAAACTATTTCAGAAGCATGGAGAGAAGGTGTGCTAGGCAGGAGAGCTTGTGGCTACCCAAACAGGGCCACACCTCTTCCGGGACAGGAATAAGACCAGTTCCAGGTGGTGAGCCCGTGCCTGGGAGGCTGACTGGTGCTTACAGACGTTTCTGTTTCCCACTACCCCACCCCAGCCACAAATGAGGAAAGAAATCTACTACCGTTAACAAACATGATTTGGAAGTGCCAATTTTTCAGAGTGTGAGGGTCAGGTGGCTCGGGGGAAGGCCTAGGGTTGTCACTCTTTTGTATCACGTCATTAGCCCGTGAATTGGCATCTTAACCTCACCAGGTCTCAGCTTGCTTCTAGCAAGATGATTCGTAGGTACTTTCAGACGGAACATTCTAAGGTTCCGGCTCCTGGGGGCCAGAAGTCTAGTGTAGGTTACACGAGGAGTCTCTGTCAAATGCCACCTCCTCAAGGAAGCCTTCCTGGATTACTCATCTCCTTTAATACAGCTTTATCTGTCTCCCTAGGACCTGTCACGTGAGCAGTCACACCTTTGCCTGGCTTATTGATGGTCTCCCTCTATGGAATGGAGGCCCGACGTGGGCAGCCCAGATAACGTCCTTTTCCTGTTCACGGCTGTATCCAGAATGCTCAGGACAGAACCCAGCACATGGTAGGCAGCCATCAATACTGTAAGTGAGAATGCATGACCCTGCAGTGTTTTCCATCTGCAGATCTCTCTCTCACAACTCTGGCTAACAGGGACTAGCCAGCCAGCGCTGCTGCCCATCATCAGAGAGATCTGTGGCCACAATGAGCCTCCAGGAGCTAGCGAGCCATGTGCCCGACACAAGTCTGATTTCCAGCACAGTGGACACCTTACACCAGGATCCAGATCCCACTGGAGTTTAAGGCCACAGGTCAGGCTCAGAGGTGCTTTTTCACTTCCACATCCGACTCTCCTGGATGGCCACTCCTAACAATGACCACACTGGCCACAGAAACTAAGAGGAGATTGCTGAGTGCTACAGAGGCCAACTGTCTGCCCTGAACCAAGTACTCCCTCGGTTTTAAGAAGCCAGAATGCCACTTCTGTTCCTGGACTGGTTGCTTTCCCCCCAACACTGCAACCCTGGAGGGTCCTACCCGAGAAGCCTCCCCAGGCTCCTAGACCACACCTCAATGTACAGACTCACCAGGGCTCTTCTCCAAGACACACAAAGGCGTGTCTGCAACAGAGCCACAAACTAGATGGGGGCTCAGAGGAGAACCACTCATTATGGCAGCAGGCCAGCCTCTGCAGAGGCTGAAGAATCAGGCCTCCCAGACAGCGGAGGAGCTCCACTCAAGTCCACGCCTGCCCACTCTCCCTGGGCACCACGGAGACCCAAATCTCCACAGGAAAGGGGAGACGTGCGGCAAGGCAAGGAACGCCCTGGTGACTGCAATGGCCTGTTCCTGGCCCTCCATGTGGAACAGGCCCCTGTGCCAGAACAGACAGATCCTCCCACCAGCTGCCAGGCTGGAGGCTGGAGGCCATGACATCATCACAGCGCCTTCCCGATGCAGCAGCTGCAGGGGAGCTGTGCTGGGCTCTGCAGACCCTCAGTGTGGCCCTCTAACAGGGCGGCTAAGACACTGACCAGTCCAAGGAGACAAGGGCCACCATGCACACCCCAAGGAGGCGATCCCAGACTCAGTGACAGCCAGACACTGCTGCGTGACCTAGAAATCCTGGGGACTTGTACATCTCAAGAGCACCTGGGACGGGCACAATTTCCTCCCCTGCTTCCAGTAAGCCAAGGAAGACTTCCTGGAGGAGACTTCTCAGGAGCTGTTTGAATGAAAGATAAAGGCCTGAGAGGGGCAGACCCAGAGGTCTGTAGCCAGGATGGAAGGTGAGAGGCTGCTGACAAACAGCACTCTGCATAGAGAGCCCCTAACTCCAACCCCGAGATGGCAAGGGGAGCCTGGAGCAGGGGATGCCACTCCAGCCCCACCTCAGCAAGACTGGGGCCTTGGCCTCTTGCCTGGAGCCCCTCCTGCCCTCGCCCACTGCCTGAGCAGCTCCAAGTAAGGCCTCCTTCTGAGGCAGGCAAAGACAGCACTCCCAAGTACTCCCACCACACACAAGCTCAGACACCAAGCAAGGGGGGTTGGCCCCGCCTTGTTCCAACAGTTCAACCAAGCCCAGGCTGGTTAGAATCTACAAACCTTTAGGGGCTGCCCACAATACACACCTGGCATAAACCTTATTTCTTTCGGTCCTGACAACAGCCCCTGGAAAGAAAGTGTTAGTCCCATTTACAGATGAGGCAACTGAGGCTCAAAAAGGTAACCTGCTATTGATCCTCCAGCCACTGGGCTCAGCAATCCCCGCATGGCTCAGAGCATCTGACTGCTTGGGCTTCTGGCTTTCTCTTTACAAAATGCCCACTGGCCTTAGTCCCTGGAGATCAAGGATGGGCCAAGTCCAGTCTTGCACAATAAATTCCACTTAGCACTCAGCAGCCTCATAAGTACAAGTAAATGAAAACTCACAAGTGTTATGAGCAGGAATGTGGGCACGTGTGAGCTTTGTGTGGCCATGGTGGGTGGCGAAGCGTGGGACCTGGGGGCAGGGGGAAGGTTAGCAGGCCAAGGACTGGGTACCAACACCCCAGCAGCTTAAAAAACCTGCACCCTTTCCTATTTCCTGTTTTCCGTGCTCCATTTTTCTTTCAACACTTAGTTTACCTCTTCCCACCTGCTGTGAAGTTCCACACCCTGCCTCAATGTGGTAGCTCCCAACCCTGTTTCAAAGCCCCTTTAGAGGATTCTAAAAATACACAGACTGGGCATCACCCTCAGAGACTGATTCTGTAATGGGGTAGACTCTGGGAATTTCTCAAAATGCTCCCCTGGTGGTTCTGATACACAGCTGGGGTTGAAATCAGCCTTACCAACCACACACCTTTCCTCCTGCCTAATGTGCTGTGTTACATACACCTCCCAACTCTACCCCTGCATCATTTTGGATGCTGTGGACACAGCCCATGCCAGTGGGCTCCCCTCATCCTCCCCTCCACAGCCACACCATTTACACCTGTGGGTGAGACAGTAGCTCAGGTGGAAGCTGGTTACATTACAGGGATGAGTCTCTCCCAAGGATGCATGCCCCGAAAGAAATCTACAAGTAATCCCTTGAAATGTACTTTAAGAGTTCCGCTCCCCACCAGCCCCTCTCAGGCATCTCTTGCAACTTCTGCAAGAGGCATTAGAATCCACTGATGTAGACCTTCAGGGCACGTCTGACTGTAGAGTCCCACCCAACTCTAGTGAAGTGTTCCCGGAAATGAAGTGCTCCCCAGAAACACACAGGAACACCCGCTGACCTCTCTCCTCCAGGCTTCCCTCGGTCCTCCAAGCCCGCTCTTCCTGCCTGCACAGATTCTGTCTTTATTTCCAGCCTGCGGGCAGGTAGGAGAAGCCTCCTTCCCCTGCACGGACCGACTGAAATCTATGGCTGATAAAATCCTCTTACCTCAGACCTCGTGGGCTTTTCTAAGCATCTGCAGGAGCAGCCCAGGGGTCAGCTTTACTGAACCAAGCAAGACCCGAGGGAGCCTGGATGGGTCTGTGTACATGGTCTGACCAGGCAGAACCCAGTTTACATGTAGCAATGGATCCCGGAGCACACAACATACATGCATTGCTTGTATGGTGTGAACCTTGGTAACCAAAATTAAGAATAAAGTAAGCAACTGTTGGAGGAGTGGTCTCCTCAGTGGACCATCCTCAAGAGATTCCACTGGGACACCTGGGCTTTTAGTATTTTTTAACCTTTTAATTTTTTGGTGTTTTACAATGTACATATTGTACATTGGTTCAGATTTTACTGACAGAGGATATAAAACCCAGAAAAATGTGAGGACCCCTGGGCTGAGAAAGTGTGAATCAGCCGTCGAGAGGCAGGAGCTCACAGCGACCCAAGAAAAACTGAGGACACTGAACCTGGTGATGTTCCAGATGCTTTGTTTCAGTGGCTCTGCGCGTGACTCACCAGACCGTGGGTGAGGCAAACTGCAAGACCGTCCACAGACCGTGGCTCCTTCTCCCAGCCAATACTTCCACAATGCCCGACACGTGCCCAGTGCAGTGTTGAGCCCAAACAGGCGGTCTACTGGCTACAGGGGACAGAGATGCTATTTCGAACACTCACATGCAGGAATGCCTAATTACAAACTGAAGCTCTTTGAAGGCAATTTCTGTAAGAGTTTTAGAACAAAAGAAGGAGACCGACAGCTGAGGAGGTTGGGAGAGATGATTAGATGCTGAGGATGGTGGCAGTTCCCAAGAGTAGATTTGAGGGCATAAACGGTGGCAAGGGGGGCTAGTGCCATGCAAAAGGGAGGAGGGAAGGCAGGGTGAGGAAAAAGGAGAGCAAGAGGCAGACCACACAGGACCTTCACAGGTCTTACTAAAGCTTTTGGGCTTTATCCTAAAGAGAACGGTGTACTGTTAAGAACAGGGTGACACGATTACAGCTGCATTTTGCTAAGATCATTCTGACAAACTTGAAGTCTGCCTTCAAGAGGGCTGTGTGCAGGGGCAATCTGCTGGCAAGCAGTAGAAAGTGCTATTTTGAATCGACAGGCTCTGTGATGGATATAAAGATCACATGTGTGCATGTGGGGGAATGGAGGAGGCTGCAGAGGTCATGGATTCCCACTGGACATGCTGAGTGTGGGGTGCAGTGGGGACACTTGAGGGAGACACTAGGTGCATCTGAGCTCAGCCAAGAGGTCGGATCAGAGATGTTAACAGTAAACATCAGACCCCAGAAGGACAAAGCACCTGTAGCTGTCAGTAAGGAAGAACAAGTGAGGACAGGGAATACAGAACAGAGCGCTCAGGGCCTGGGCCTGACTGGGTCCAATACCTCACGTCTGCAGAGGAGAGCGAAAGGGCCCCAGCAACTGAGGAGTGGCAACGCTATAGGAGAGACGCTGGAGAAAGGGAGAGGCGACGGGGACCATATCTCCTGAAGGTCAAGGGTGGGAACACTGCTGCTGAGGAACCACAGAGAAGACGACAGTGAAGGCTTCCGTGACTGGGGGAGCTGTTTAGAAAGCCAACCAGACTGAGGAGGCTGAGGTGTGAGGGGGGTGAGGGAAGGGAGAGACCATTCAGGAAGTTTCAATGTCAATGGGAAGAGAGATGGCCAGTAGCAAGAGTGAGACATGAGATCACGGGGTGTTTGCTGTCTAAGATGGGAGAAACATCCCAAGCTTGAGAAGGATCCAAAGGAGTAGCCAGGCAGCCAGGAGGAAGAAGATAACTGAAGGGCAGGCCCAGGTAAGACCCAAAGGACAGCTGAGCTGGGCACAGGTTTGGTCTAGAATTTCTTGGGACATCTGGAGGTTTGCACTTTCTCTCTGAGAGGAAAGTAGACATACTTCGCTGCTGGCTGGGAGGCAGAGTGGAGGGTCGGTGGGCAGTTTGAGGAGCAGAGTCTGAAACAGTTGCTGGAGGTAATGACCAGGCGTGTCCAAGAAAAGAGCAAGTTGAAACTACTTGGAATTCAGTGCTGGGGCTGTTCCTTGACATGTAGATGCTATTAACTACACAGAGAAACAACACATTCACTGTTGAACTGCTTTTGGGGAAACACAACTTCTGGCAAGTTTGAATCTCTAGCGTCTAACCTCTTTTCCCATTGAAATAAATGTTACTCTTTGATATGTCTGTTGATAATGTAAGCTTTTTTTTTTTAAGTGAATGCCAACTGTGGTGTTCTAGCAGAACGAGATCTAACAGTTATCGCGTGCTTACTGTGTGCCAGACTGGGTGGCAGGTGCTATTACATCATCATTTTACAGAGACAAATAGGGAAGGTACTGTGAAGTGGAGGGCTTGCCCAAGGGCTGGAAGTGGGGGCTAGTTGGAGGGTCGGTGGGCAGTTTGAGGAGGAGAGTCTGAAACAGTTGCTGGAGGTAATGACCAGGCGTGTCCAGGAAAAGAGCAAGTTGAAACTACTTGGAATTCAGTGCTGGGGCTGTTCCTTGACATGTAGATGCTATAACTACACAGAGAAACAACACATTCACTGTTGAACTGCTTTTGGGGAAACACAACTTCTGGCAAGTTTGAATCTCTAGTGTCTAACCTCTTTTCCCACTGAAATAAATGTTACTCTTTGATATGTCTGTTGATAATGTAAGCTTTTTTTTTAAGTGAATGCCAACTGTGGTGTTCCAGCAGAACGACATCTAACAGTTATCGCGTGCTTACTGTGTGCCAGACTGGGTGGCAGGTGCTATTACATCATCATTTTACAGAGACAAATAGGGAAGGTACTGTGAAGTGGAGGGCTTGCCCAAGGGCTGGAAGTGGGGGCTAGAGTACACACCCAGGCAGTCTTGGGGAGAGCAGGGGCCAAGTGCATCCCCCCAACCCCGGAAATGTTCAAGCCCCCAGGCACCCAGTGCTGCACACTGAGGTGTGGTGGAGGGCAGCAGCAGGTAAGGCAGAGAGAATGGGGTGGAGGAACATGCTTGGCAGAGGGTCGCTGGCACGTTCAGGACACGTGGAAGGCATCCATCCAGGCAGGAACTTAGGACTGCTGTCTAGTCGCTCAGTTGTTTCCTACTTTTTGTGACCCCATGGACTGTCGCTAGCCAGGCTGCTCACATGGACTCTCCCAGGCAAGAATTCTGGAGCGGGTCGCCATTTCCTTCTCCAGGGGATCTTCCTGACCCAGGGATCAAACCCATGTCTCCCACATTGGTAGGTGGGTTCTTTACCACTGAGTCAATTTAGGATAGTGACTCCATAATGCTGGGAGAAGGTGAGGGTTGGGAACGAGGTAAGGAGGGCAGCCGACAACATGGGACCCAAGATGAGCTGGCTTAAAAGTGGAGTAATCACTACTGACTCTTGGTGGAGAGATTTCACAAAGCTCCAAATGGCATTCCCACCACCTTCCCCCAAAATCAAACCACAAAATATTTGTGTGAAGGAAACAATATTCATCTTTAACTGTCTTTCAAACATTAACAAGTAACGAAATCAATTTACGGGTTAAAGCCAGCACTTTTAATGACTAGAGAAGTGTTTATCCATAGTAAAGGAGTATATTGTCAGCTTTTTAGATAGCCTATGTACACATATACTGTAAAACATTTCTTACTATAGGAATGAAAAGCTTGAAAGTCACTGATCTCACTCAAAATTCCCATTTTAGAGTGGAGAAAACAGAGGCCCAAAGAGGACAAATGATGTGTTCAAGTTAGTTAATACCAAAGCTGAGGACAGCACCCAAGTCTCTAATCATTCTCTGGTAATTTCCTCACCAAACCGGACTCTCCAAAGGCAAATTTCTCTGGGAAAAACAGCCCAGACTTTAATCCACATTAGACTCATATAGTGGGGTAAGTAAACTGATCTCTTAAATCTGCTGCAGAAGAAAAAGTTTCAGTAAAGAAAGCAACAGATGGTTGCACCAGGGCATCTGCCGAGTCACAACAAAATAAATTTGCGTGAAAACACAAAGGTTGCAGGGTGTGGCCAATAGACACTGGATGGGGCCCAGTGCTGGTGAACAGATACATCTTATCTGACTTCACAGGCTTCACCATAACAATGTCATCAGGGCAACTGGTTCTATGCAGGCTGCTTCCATGTCTGGGAAAGGGGCCCGCGGCCACTTTGCTCATCTACCTTCAACCCATTTTATTAAATGAGAAGTTTGAAATAACAGATGCCTTCACAATTCTCCATCTCTGGCAGACTCCATTTCTTTAATGAAAACATCACTGCTGGGTTATTTATCATCTGTCATATATTTCAACATATGTAATATAAGATTCAGACTCAGGTCACTATTTCTTTACTTGCTTGCAGAGGAAGGCAGTGTGCTGGGGTACCAGGGGAGGGTACTTTCCAGGAGACTAGAGTACCAGCTAGAATAGAGGGTGGACAGGTCAAAATGTGTGTGTTGCCAGCAAGGGCATGGCAGTGAACATCTCGAACAGAAGAGCCTGTCTGGACACCAAGAGTAAATGAGCTTTCTCTTCACCAAGTCAGAACGCAGACTAAACAACTGGGTCAAAATCATTCAACCAGGGCTCATGACCACTCAGCAACAAGCTCTCTCCCCTTTTCCTAAGTGATACACTAGAGTAGAGGGCAGGCACGTGGAAAGGACACTCTGATGAACGTCCTATATAGTCTCCATAAAGGATACCCAACAGTCCTGAAGTTTTTTACTTCGATGTGGTAAAATTAATATGAAATAAAACTCTGGATGACCAGCTTCCAGAGCTCAATCAGGTGCCTGAGGGATTGTGTAAGTCCAGAGCAAGTCATCTGGAGAGGCTGGTGGTGCAGCAGTGGCCCAGAGAGGGAACTGGGTCTGCTGTCCTTAAAGTACAGGCCACAGTTATGGGGACTGGGATTTGCGCTCTTAGATTTATCACCTCCTCCAGAGGTCTGGCCAATCTATCCATACCTTCATCAGCTCAGGCACAAGAGCCTACCCGTACAAAGAAGAGTTCTGGAACTCAAAGCCACTTTGCTGCTGGTCCGTCCCCAGGCAATACGCACTATGGAAGATGAGCAGGCCCAAACTAGAGATTCCAGGATTATGTGTGCTTTTCAGTAAACTGTGCTCTGAGGGTCTGAGTGTCAGCCACCAGGTACACAGCTGTGGTACCTACCAGGCCTCAAAACTCAAACCATTGCACTTCAAAGTTCCTTCCTTCTACCACTAAGGCATCTAAAACTTAAGAGTAACTATTTAACTACAAGATATGCAAAAGCCTTTTGAAATATCCTGAATAGGCAAGATAAAGAATTTCGGTTGGTTACACTGAACAACTTCTGGATAGAAGGGATGCTCAATTTTACATCAGCAACAAGTAGGTTTCTCTTGTTTTGGATGTTCATGGATCGAGGCCGATTTCTATCAGTTATCAACAACATATGTAAAAGGACTTGGAAAAACCCCTAAAGCACCACCCACATAAAGTTTAAAAACTTATGAATTAAAAAAAAATTTTAAACACCCAGATGAAAAGGTCGTTACCAACAATCTGTTAAACCAGGGATTACCAAATCTTTTCTGTAAGGGGCCAGATAGTAAATGTCACCTAAAGGCAAAACTGACAATACTACATAGGCAGTTTTTTATAATGAAAGAAAACAAATTTCCACAATTCTTTTATTTATAAAACTCCAAATATATAATGAGTACAATTCTTTTGGTAATAAAGGTCCAAGGAGACAAGTGGAATTTTTTGCAAGGGGGAAACGGGGTAACATTTCACTTAATTGGGATTCAAAGTGTTCCACATTATCAAACTGATTGCAGTGTTTACATGTACAAAGTATTCTTAGCTCACAATACAAAAACAGGCAGCTCACCCCAAACTTGGCAATGCCTTGTGCTAAACCAATGCAGGAGACCCAGGTTCAATTCCTAGGTTAGGAAGATCCTCTAGAGGAGGGCATGGCAACCCACTCCAGTATTCTTGCCTGGAAAATCTTATGGACAGATGAGCCTGGCAAGTTACAGTCCACAGGCTCCCAAAGAGTGAGACATGACTGAGCATGCACGCATGTGCTTAAATCAGAGTCTAGGGGTGGGGCCAGGAATCTGCATTCTACATGCTTCCCAGATGATTCTGGTGATGGGTCTCAATAATTAAACAATATTCAAAGTTCTTCCTAACTAAAGGATCTCTGGTTTTACAGAAGGAGGAGAACCCAATTCTGCTATGTACTAGCTGTTTGACTTTCTCTTCCAATCTGAATGATTCACCCTCATAGGAGGATGTCACCCTCCTGGCTTACCCTTAAGGAGTTGTTGGAGGATTAAATGAGATGATCCAAGAAGAGTTATTGGTAAACTAGGTCTTGGAAACCAAGGACGTGCCAATTCTGTTGGCTTTGTGTCTGTACAAGGAGACTAATAAAAGTGGGGAATACATTACATGCACGATCCCCAACACAACACTGCCTGACTGGCTCCGGCTTATCCTCTCATTACTCAAAATGCGTCCCCCAACACCTAAAAGCCCAGGTTTCTTTCAGCCTTACCAGATGAGATATGCTAACCCAATCTAGGGAAGTAGATGTTTGACTCCTCCCCTCCCCTCTCCACCCCATCCCCATGAAAACCCAGACCGCCTCTGATCCTGCCCACCCACCTCAGTATCTTCAACTAGGAAGCTGTCCAGTCTTCAAACTTTCACCACTTCAAAACCAGGGAAGAAAAAGCTTTTCCTCACTGTACCTTACAAGTAAGGGAGCTTCAGGGGAGGCAATAGAGATTTGGGATGGAGTTTGAAGTTTGGCTGTGATAACATCTTTATGCCTCGATTTCCTATGTTTATATAAAGTTAATAATAGTACCTGCCTCACAATGCTGCTGTGGGGACTAAATTAATTGATTTGTGTAATCCACTCAGAACTGTACCAGGCATAGATGGGTGCTATAGAAGCATTTGTTATTATTATTGTTCTGTAAACTCTATAGAAGCACAAAGTTGTACCTCACTGTACCCCAGTATCTGAGAAATAAAACTATCACATACTGAGCACCTGAGGGCCAGATCAGGCCAGTTTTGTCACTGACTTATTAAATAGGATTATTCCCATTTTACAGGTGAGGAAACCAAGAATCAAAGAGGAGGGTTAAGTTAACCTGCCTGAGATCACAAGGGCAGGTAAATTTATCTTCCTTCTGTGGCAGGAGGAATTTAAACTCAGGCCTGTGTGGTTCTACTACCCACCTCCCCCGTGAAGCCCTTAGGCTCAAAACTGCCATCAGCAGCAACAATCCAGTAACAAGACATAACTGAGCATGACCATACAGAACTCATGCCCAATTTTTTGCTCCTGGATCCCTGGTAGGCTTGCACAAACTAGAGTTAATATCAGGCTACTTGAACCCAATTAGGCAGTAATCAGTCTGGAAAACATCATGAGATGTATTCCAAAGGTCAAAGTTAAACCTGGCTTCCTGGGCAGCCTTGGCCGGCCACTGCCACGAAAGCTAGCCTCCATGCAGACGTGTACCAGAGTTTAACCAGTGAAGTGCTTAACCAGCATGGATATCAGCTTTAAAAAGTCTCAGAGAGATGCTGGCGACGCGGATGACTTGCCTGGCTCCGCAGTCAACAGCCAAAGAAAGGCAGTTGGAAAAAGATAACATTGACTTTTTAAAAACCAAGCCTCATTCCCTACTCTTCCCGGTTTAGGATTACATTTACTACTGTAGCCGCCCTCCCGCGGGCAAAAATAAAAGGGGGAGAAGCCGAGGAAGAGCAAGGGCCTCCCCTTGCAGCCAGCAGGGCGCTGCAACACCCACCTGAAACACGGAGCGCGACCTACCTTCCCGGAGAGCCCAGCCCCGAGGGCGTTTCCCCAACGCATCCACTCGTCCCTCCCGGGTAAGCGGCTGCTGTCCTTGGCTCCAGTCAGGGCCGCTAGAGTCGCGTCCGCATCGCCGCCCGCCCCCCCAACCCTCCAAAGAAACCTCGTATTTCATTTCTCCCCCTGCCCTCCTATCAGTTCCGCCGTTCGTCTTTAGGGCCACACTGAGCTACCTCTAAAACGCCTGCCGGAGGAAGGACGAAATACTGGAGAGAAGGGGGCGGGGGCGGCAGGGAGCGCGCTGGGGGGGAGCACTCGCAGGGAGGATCGTCGCCCTCCCAGAGCAGCGGCCGCCGCGACGCTCCACAGGAGCCTCAGGCCGTTGGCAGCGGGAGGGGACTCCCCCACATCGGGGCCCAGAGCACAACCGGGGGCCCCCGCAGCCCGTTCCCTTGCTGCTTCCACGTCCCGGGCCGTCGGGGCGATGGCGCAAGTCTGCGCCCCCCCCCAACAGCGACAGCAGCCACGGTGACAAAATGGCAGCCCGGCGCCCGGCAGTCCTGCCACAGGCGTGCAGGGCCCTGGCGGCCGCCCCCGGCCCCCAGGAACGCGGG
>SJXQ01010555.1:135339-258185 GCA_006408695.1 Aepyceros melampus | reverse complement strand
CCCTTTTGTCCCTCATTAGCCAGCTTTCTCCCCCTCCTCCCCGAACGGGCAGAAAGTGCCCCCTCCACCCCCACCCCGCCTCGAGGCAGGGGGCAGGCGAGTGGGCCGGGAGGCGAGGGGGCGAAGCGTGAGAAATCGCTCCCAGACCGGCGCGGCGCGTTCCCCTCCCCCAGCACACACTCGGGAAGTTTAAAGAGCCGGTTCGACCCGCTTTCGATCTCGCTCCCAGTTGGCCAGCAGCGGGGGTAGGGTTGGCCGCCTGAACCGCGCCTCCACACCCTCCCGCCGCGACCCCGGCCCCCTACTTGGCGCCCTTCCCCCTCCGCACGGGGGGCTTCCGGAAAGTACGCGGGAAGCCCGCGGCTCCGGCCCCCTCCCCCATCACCACACCCAGCCCCCCAGTCCTCTGGCTCGGGGTCCAAGCTGGGATGAGACTGGCCAGAGAAACGCAAACCGCCGGCAAATTGTTCGCGGAAACTCCAGCGTCCTCCGGCGGGCAACCCCTCCCCTCCCTCCGCCACCCCCTCCCCGCCCTGCGCGCCATAAGGCACTGCACGTCTACAGTCCACAGCTGCGTTATGATGGAGGGGGGGGGGCACAAAAAGGATCTTGTTTTCAAAAGTCTCACTCAGGTTTGGGGGAGGAACTAGAGAAAAGAGGAAGCAAGGCCTGCCTCCGCCAGGGATTCGGGTTTTAACGGGTTGGAGGGGCGACAGGTCAGCGCACAGTGCTCCCCAAACTCCCAACTCTGTGGAACCCTGGCCACCAGGGCTGGGGTGAGGGTGTCCACCCGCCCGCGCTCCGCTGGTCCCGGAGGGGCCACCAGAGGAGTCAGCCAGCGTCTCCGCCCCAGACCCGGGGTCTCCTCCGCTGAGCCTCCAACTCACATAAAACAGTGTTTGAAAGCGAGAGGGAGACAGAAATAAAAACGGGCGTCCGAGTAACCCACCGTCACCTTTCCCCTCTTTGGGGGTGAGCTTTCGCCCGAGCCTCCCAGTTCCCATCCGTGTAAGTTTCCTCCGGCTGTACTCCCGCTGCTGCCCAATCAATAACGGCGACGAGAAGGCAAACTCCCATCCCCGAGCTGCGTGTCTGCTATGCCCGCATAAATCTGGACCCAGCCAATACCCACCACGGGCACCAGCTCTGGGCAGCTCGCGTCCTGACAAAGTTTCCCGGGCCCATTTATTAATCGGGCGCCGAATGGCTGCCAAGGAGCCCACCCTAGAGAAAGACGGGCCGGGGGGCGTCAGGGTTCAAAGGCTGGCATCTTAGGGAGGCCGGAAGGAGCAGAGGCGAGGGGGGACCAGGACGTAGCCTTTGGGTAACTTGCAGTAGCGATCGCGCGAGGTGGGGAGGCGCGGGGATTATCTGTGCCTTTGCACGTTCGAAATCCCTCCCCCCCTTCTTTCCATTTATCCTCCCTTCGGAAGGAAAGGAAGAAACATCAGCATCTGGCCCGAAGGTGGGGTGGAAAGAGTGAGGGAGACAGAGGAGGAGAGGAAGGGAGGCAGAGAAAGGGAGGGAGGGAGAGAAAGGGCGCGTTCACGAACACTACAAAGTTACAAATATGGCTCCCCCGTCTCTCGCCTCATCACTGCAAAGAAATGAAGACGCACTTTAAACTCGAGCCATTCCCAACTCCGCTGCAGCCCCCTCCCCACGCGCTCTCCCCAGGGGCCTCGGCCCACATTTATCAGAAACTAAACCGGACTCGCGAAGCCCAAAACTTATTGTGTGTGTGCGAGAGAGAGAGAGAGAGAGAGAGAGAGAGAGAGAAAGGGAGGGGGAAGGCGCGGGAGGGGGGCGGAAGGGGGGATTCATTTATAAAATATAAAACCCTCTTTTTTTTGTTGTTAAACCAGGAGGCAGCCCCTCTCCTCCTCCTCCCTCGTTAATCTTTCCCCCAGACGGAGTCACGGGAGCAGAGAGCTCAGAGGGTTATTTTGCCTCATTCTCTCCGACCCAAACGCGTGCGCCCGCTGGCCCCCGATGGGTGCACACTCGCACGCACACTCTCGCACCCACATTCGCACACGCGGGAGCACACGCACAGGTAGTCACACACCAAGGGCAGCGGCAGCGGCAGCCGGAACATGCTTGGATGGCATTGCAACCCCCCAACCTTGCAATTCATTTGCAGTCCGACCCCCGAACCCACATCTCCCGGGCGCCCCCCCTCAAAAAAAAGTGCCTCCCCCTAACGCGCACACACACAAAGTAGGAGAATGGACCGACAGAGATATTTTTGGCAAATGCTCACATCAGAGGGCGTCCTGTTCCGCAGCTCTAAATGAATCCGTTTGTCCATGTCCATCTCTCGCGCTCTCTCTCTGCAGAGGCTCCCGCGCCGGCGGAATTCAATCAATAAACCCCGAACCCACGGCCGCGCGTTTTAGGACTTTGAAGGCTCACCAGCTCCGCTCGGTTCTCGAGCCCCCAGCACCCGCGGCGCACACTAACCTGATCACCGTGGAGGCGGGATCGGCGGCCTCGCGAATGAGTGGCAGCAGCGTTAGCCAATCGCCGCCGCCGATCTCCGGGCAACAGCGAATGGTGGTGGAGGCGGGGGGGGAAGGGACCAATGGGCGGGCTGCGCAGCCGGCCAGGGAGGCTCAGCCATTTGGTTGTGGTGCCGGAGACGGACCCCTTTAGATTTCGGGGCGGCTGAGGAGCGCGGCGGCAGCTCGGTGGCTGAGCGAGGGGGGTGGGCGGAATGGCGGGGGAAGGGAAGGCGACTGTGCCTGGAGGGCCGAGCCGCCCGGCCTCGCCAGCCCGCCGCCGCCTCAGCTTTTGGCCGGGGGCGGGGCCGCAGGTGCGTTACACGAAAGGGCGGGGTGCGGCCGGAGGGGCCGGGGGTAGGGGTCCTAGCCGGGCCGTGGGCTTCGCCCCGGGTCTGTCCGCGCCGCACGACTGGGCTGTGGAAAGAGGCAGGCTGCGAGAGGTCCGGGGGCCGCGGTCTGCTCGGCGGGCGGGCCGATGAAAGGCCTGGAAAAAGGGGGGAGGGGTCAAGGGTGCAGTTGGGGGAGGGGCTGGTCATTTTCTGGGTCCAGAGGGCCGAGCTAGCAGAGCGAGGCTGCTGACCCCCATCTCCTCCGTGGGTTCCAGCTCCGGGTCTGCGGCTCACAATCCGCGCGACCCTTCCCCTACCTCCTCCTCGTAGTCCAGCCGTGACCATCGCAGCCCCTTGAATACATAAGTAAATAAGCGAGATGCGTCCACCTTTGGATGACTTAACTCGCGGTCTAGACCCTCTACTTAAAGGGGCATTTCAGTTTGTTGTCATATAAGGTCAGCTTGGAAGGAGTGATCTAGAGGCACCGGCAGTCTTGTTTAGTCAATAAATGAGTGAAGACCGTGGACTAAGAATTGATGCTGAATATTCTGAATATTTTAAAAATGGAAGAGGAAGGTGCTAGTAAGTCTGGTTTTCGGGCCAAACATCATTTATGGGCTTTATTGACCTAGTGAAAGAAAACGGCGGTTTTTCATTGTCCACCTGAGTCATTTGGTTCAATTTGGACTGCCAAGGAGGCTCTCTTTGGAGCACCTTCTCCAGGTTTTACGGTTTGCTTGCTTTGGGGTTTTTGCATCACAGTTGTTGCAGGAGATATTAAAGCCTTAATTCCCATCTGGTTACCAACTTATTGTGGCCAGTTCTAGAACTTTTATTGTGTACTAAGTTGGCTGCCTGTGTCTGTTAACAGATCATAGGCACTGCTGTCAACAGGACAAATACATCACACAATTATTTTTCGATTCTTTTATTTTTACACGTCTACACTCTTCCTCATGTACTCCAAGGTAGTTCTTTTGGATACATTGTATTTATTTTTCAGAGACATGGGTTCAAGGGATAGATAAACCAATATGTATGTATGTTGCAAGTTTGAAATATTTTTACATAACTCATATAGTTATATTCTTGAACATATAAAATTTAGGATGAAATAAAAAGTGACAGAATGTAAATAAAAGGCACATATAGAATGCCTACACCGGGGAAAAAACTGTAACTTTTAAATTGTAACCTGATGGATTGCAAATGTGAAATCTTGCAACTAGGCATTTTACTCAGTAAGTTCTTTCAGGTAAAATATTAAGTGAAATTTGAACAGGGGTCATGTTTACTTTTTGAGAAACGGAGATGCAAAATAAAGCTGGGAAGCCATTGTTTTATTTCATCTGGGTATACGTATTATGAGGTGTTTTACTTGTGTTAGCAGGTGTCATTCATCAGTTTTGTGAATCTTATTGACATCAATTTGTGTACTTGGAATTTATCGTTTTAAAATATATTGGTTTCATTATAAAACATAGAGGGACCCCAAATTACCTCTCTTTGCCAGAGTCAGTTGTTATTTCTGGATATGGTATTTAAGGTTGCTTGAAAACAGAACTCTTCATCACAAACACATTGTGCTGACATGATACATAGAATCTATGTAACACAAGAGTCTGAAGTTTGTTTTCTCTGGTGGTAAATGCTCATCTTCAATTTAAAATTTTAACTGCAGCTAAGTCCACCCCACTACCAATGTGATATGAGACAGTATCTTTCCAGAGAAGTAATCCTTTAAAAGTCAACCAATCAAATGCAGAGCTACCCACCGTCCAGCTCTGCTAAACAAACAAATAGCTCACTTTAACATACAAAGACTGGAGAGGATGACTTGCGAGCCCAAACCTCTGTTAAGAGTGTACAGGACCAAATCAGAATTGAAAAAGTAGTGACTTGATTACTACTCAAAATATTAAACTTACAACAGCTTTTGTACTGGTTTTAGAAAATTGAAGGCTTTCCTGGATGTCAGTCATTACAGAAGTTAAAATATCCAACAAGTGTATTTAGCCAATTGAATACTTCCAACATACTTTGAAAGAAGAGATTTCTCTCTCACTCACAAATAGATTTGTTTGTAGTTTATTTCTCAGTCAGAAAATTTTAGTGATTTTTGATTTTTGTTACCAAAAAGAAATAATATAGCTCAGCCAAAGCTGAGCCATTTGCCCCAGGCTACTTAACCAAACATCAAAACAAAACACTACCACCACTGCCCTTATAGTCCCTGTTTTACAGTTGTTTCTTAAATTGGACTTCATTGCATATGATAGGAAATAAATGTTCCCTTAATGGCTCTGAATATCAGACATAGTGAGAAGAGATGCCCCATATCAAGGAATGTGGCTGAATTTTGGAGTGAGAAAATGAGTTCCTAACTCTTGAATGGGAGTTATGTTATGAAAGATACAGAGTTTGTAACTTCTGGAACTGGATTTGATTCGCATTGAGAAGAATAAATGAGATACAATTCAAAAGTTTGAGCCCCTAGGGAGAAAGATGGCCTTCAAGTAAGGAAAGATACCTTCCTGCCTTCCAGAACAGGAAGAATATTTTCCTTCAAGAACCATTCCCAACAAATGAGCAATCTTATTCTCTAAGAGGTATGAACAATGAGTGTCCTTAGCCTCTTGATACATTTGAAAAGTTCTGTTTTATAAGTAACCCACGTTGATGCTGCTGCCATTTTAACTCATTTACCCTTGCCTGGCCTCTAAAAATGGAGACCCTCTGGTTAGCATCCTTTTAGGAGTCAAGTTAAGGTATTCACAGTTCAGCTTCTTGCTCTTCAGCCTGCATCGCATACACTGGAACCTGGCCATAGTACTTTTTCACCTACATCATGGTTTCGCTGCTTGGACCCCAAAAGACAATGATATGGAAAGACCCCAGCTTAGTTATGTTCTCTTTTGTCTTTCTATATAAATAGCTTTTACAAATGCAGATTATTTTCCCCCTTTTTTTTAGAAATGTAAATTATTCTTTTGAAATTCATGGTAACAAATGTGAAGGCTATTGCATTTTGATTTGAATAGCAAAGGCATGTTGAAGTTCAGGATCTAAAAAGTTAAACATTCTTAATTCTTTCGCTTAATAAAGCATTGGATGATTTTATCATTCACATTATTGAATTTCAGAATTATTGAATTTTATTAAATTATTGACAACTAATCATCGTGTTGGTTATGGATAAAAAACACTGTCATTATGCAGTATATAATGAAAATAGTCATATGTGATCTTTAAAATAGTAAAAAAAAATCACAAAAGCAGCTTAAAGGTAGTTTATTTTGAAAAAGAAAAAAAACTTGTTAGGATATTCTAGGATACTCACTAGAAATTTTGTGAGTCTGTTTCTTTAATATGCTTATTAAAGGTAGTTTGGAAGTAGCAATAAGGAAAGTTTGTTTACCATTCACTGGGAAGAAAACCATAGCTATAGGCTCTTATTTTTAGTATTAAATATGGCTATAAAAGGGCTTCCCTGTGGCTTAGGGGTAAAGAATCTGCCTGCCAATGGAGGACACCTGGGTTTGATCCCTGGGTTGGGCAGATTCCTGGAGAAGGGAATGGCCTAGAGAATCCCATGGACAGAGGAGCCTGGTGGGCTACAGTCCATGGGGTCGCAAAGAGTCAGCCTGGACTTACTGACTACAACAAGCCATGAGAAAAGAAAAAAAAAAAAGATGCCTTAAAGGCAAATAACAGAATGAAGAGCCACAGAACAAGGCTGAGGACAACAGAGGTTGAAAAAATAAAAATGCATTTAGAAGCTACTAATTCATCTTAATCTATCTGGGGTTGAAGTTATCTCTTTGAAGAAGAGTACTGAAGTCTATTAAGAGGGAAGAGGTAGAGAACAGATTTTCTTAAGAACTTTTAATATATTTACTATCTGCAAATAGTCTAAAAGTTTAAGCCTGCCTGGTAAAGTTGTCCTCTCAGCTTGCCTACTTTGTAATGGCAGTTATTTGTATATAAAAGTAATTATTTAAAAATGTATATTCTATAATTCTTCTTAGAGTTCAAATGTACTCCAAGAAATTAGTAATTTTAAAATTATTTCATGGAAACATTAGGTCCTCAGAAGAGTATACCTATAACCTGAACTTATTCTGAAATTTTGAATTGTAACAACTTGAATATAAAAATTACATATCACTTGACCTCACCAAGAGTCATATGAGGATTTTTACCCAGGAGAGGAACACTGTCATCCGAAATAATTTTGTATGCCTTCTTGTGTAGGAGAATTATGTCACTTCTACATATGTTTATTCAAAGACAACTTGCCTAAGGGTGACAAATACTTTTCACAAGGCTGGACCAACTCATGATGTCTATATTAATGTTCATGGGGAGAAGCAGTATTATAGATGAGGCAGAACAGCAGGTAAATAACAACCACGTTGATCACGGTGTGGCAGCATTTTTTAATAATAGTTAAATAAATATGTTCACATATCCAGGGAAAAATCTAGGAGAGTATGCACCAGAACATGTTTAAAACTTTTTATAGAGGTTCTCTGTGGGTGATGAGGTTACACTGGTTTTTGTTCCTGTCTATATAATTTCTAAGGTTTTCAGTTGATAAGTGATTTTTGCAAGAAGAAAACATTTTAATAGGAAATATAGCAGATTTGGGGATGTTTGTGCTAATAAAAATTCTTAGTTGCAGACAAAGAAACTTTGCCTGACTGAACAAGCAGTAGGCAATTTCTTATGTTACATAACCAAAGACCAAGGTAGAGGAAAAGAGCAGGAAAGCTGAGTATCTGGAGCATTTAATGTGGTACTCTAGGTATAGTCTTCAGAGGACCCCCATACTCAGAAGTCAGCTCTAGCCTGTGGACTCCACTCCTCCACTGCTGTGAACGATTTTTCACAAGCCTTCATTTTTGTGTCACACCTTCAAGGACCATGTGCAGATGCCCCAGCTATCAGACGGAGAAGGCGATGGCACCCCACTCCAGTACTCTTGCCTGGAAAATCCCATGAACAGAGGAGCCTGGTGGGCTCTGGTCCGTGGGGTCGCTAAGAGTCGGACACGACTGAGCGACTTCACTTTCACTTTTCACTTTCATGCATTGGAGAAGGAAATGGCAACCCACTCCAGTGTTCTTGCCTGGAGAATCCCGGGGACGGGGAAGCCTGGTGGGCCCCCGTCTATGGGGTCACACAGAGTCAGACACGACTGAAGCGACTTAGCAGCAGCAGTAGCAGCAGCAGCCAGCTATCAGAGGAAAAGATTATCTGCCCCCTGTAGCTTCTACAGTGCTGCTTCCCCTCTATTTAAGAATCCTGCCCAAAGAGTATACTGATGCTAGATGACCGAAAGCAAAATCCACTGAAATGTTCTGATTAAATAATACTGTGAAGGTTTCCTAAAGATCCAAATTAGCCTTGTCTGAGCTCCTCCCCTGCTCACTACTATTTACCAGGAAGAGACTTGCTATGGTCTGAATGTTTGTGCACCTTTCCCTACAATTCATATGTTGAAATCCTAATCCCCAAAGTGTTGGTCTTAAGAGGTGGGGCCTCTTCTCACAGGAGGTGACTAAATCATAAGCCCTCATGATTGAGATTTGTGCCCTTATTAAAGAGGCCCCATAGTGAGAAGTCTGCAACCTGGAAGACAGCCTTCACCCAACCATGCTGGCACCTGACCTTGTACTCCTAGCCTCCAGAACTGTTAAAAGAGAAAACATTTCTTTTAATTTATAAACCACCCAACCTGTAGTATGTTGTTAAAGCAACCCAAAGAGACCAAGACAAGATTGCATTACCTATCTAGGATCAACCTAAAACAGAGCTAATAGCTGAACTCTAATTTTCTTTCAAATGCTTCCCTCTCCAAACCTGAGGCCACAAGAAACAATGTGATGTCAAAGAAATACTTAACAAAGCTGAGCTGGTAATAACTAAGACTTTGAGAAGAAGGATCTGCAGTAGAGATAATTGATTTTAAGTCACAAAGAATTTAGTCCTAAGGGCTATGCTAAAGATAGAAGTAATCTACAAGTCATAAGTCATGAATAAATGCAGAGATCTCTGGATATCAGGTGATATAAGATCATGAGTAGTGATGTTTTTACTGCTGATGGATTTCGATCTGTGAACGTATGTTCAGGCTCAGGTGCAGAACTAAGCTGATCAGTATGAGATTTGTAGTAAAAATTTATTTGAAATAGGCAAGTGGTCACAGGCTAAGTAAGGGTTCACAATAGGATGCCGTCACTTTAAGGACAATTTTGAAGAAAAAATGCTGATGGTAAAAAATGCAAAAACCACAAACACATCAGAGGCCCACGTTCCTGGGAACAAAAAGGAAGGCTGGAAAGGATCTGCTTATAGAAAACATATTAATCTTGGGATGCTGTCCTTTTTCCTCTTGCCCCCCCATCATCTCAGGTCACTTAGCTTAGATTGCTTTTCAGCTGGAAAAAGCAAATGATACCCTGGCAAGGACTCTGCACAACCTTATAGGAATTCAACTGTTTTATTTTCACAACTATTAAAGCATGGTTTAACTGTTACATGAATAGACATTCCTTATAAATGGCAGTAACTTCTCTCCAGAGATGCGGTGCTCAAGATTCTGTTTATTGACAGACTAAATGCTCTTCATGATCAAGTGCTTCACTTATTAGAATTTAACTCTTAGACAATTTATAATAATACAATCCATGGCAGACAGCTAATTATTCAGCCAAATCCATTTCCTCTCTTCCTGGACATAAAGCTTGACTGTGCCTCCCAGCTGCCCTTGTTAGACTGAGCCATATATCTGAGTTCTAGCCGGTAGAGTGTGAGTAGAAGCAATGTTTGCCACTTTGAGGGATGAAATCTTGAATGCATGCTGACTGAGATGGAAGTGACAGAGTGACTTTAGAAGCCATATGTTGTTCATGAAGGTGGAACCTCTCATCTGCCTGGGTCTCCTTGGAGAGCCATTCTACCAACCTATTCACTTGCTCATCAAGAGACAGAGTGTGACCAAGTTAGAGACTTTATGGTACCGCGCTGTTACATGTTTGTTTATTTGTTACTGAAGCCTCGGCTAACTAATACACTAATAAAACTTTTTTTCAGTCTTAGTTTTTGATTCATTTATAATTTTGTAGATCAGTTGTAAATTTTAGATATTTATTATTGTATTTGTGATATATCTTTGAATTAGAGGTTCTAAAGTACCGTAAAAGAGAAATAAAATAGCTATATTGTTGACTCTTGAACAATATGAGTTTGAACTGTGTAGGTCCACTAACATGCAGATTAAAAAAAAATAAAGGCAGCAGAACACAACCAAGATTGATTGAATCCATGGATGCAGAAGGAAAGCTTCAGAGGCCAACAATGGGACTCAAGCATCCTCAGATTTTGGTATCTGCAGTGGGTCCTAGAACCAATCCCCCATGAATCTCCAAGGATGACTGTATAAAGAAACAAGTACTTACTGAAGAAAAGATCATTGTAAGGGAGTCTGTATAAATGACACGCAAATATATCTTTTCCCTCCAAATTCAGTGCTTAGCTCACAGTAGGTATAAAATAAATATGTTCTTTCATCAAGAAATGACCCCTCTTCTAAGCTCCAGACTGACATTTCAGTTGCCCAAGGGACATTTTTCAAGTTTCCTACAGGATCATCCACAGAACATTGCCATAACTAAAATGATCTTCCCCAGTGTTCATTGTGGCACTGTTTATAATAGCCAGGACATGGAAGCAACCTAGATGTCCATCATAGATGAATGGGTAAGAAAGCTGTGGTACATATACACAATGGAGTATTAGTTATTAAAAAGAATACATTTGAATCAGTTCTAATGAGGTGGATGACGCTGGAGCCGATTATACAGAGTGAAGTAAGTCAGAAAGAAAAACACCAATACAGTATACTTACACATATATATGGAATATAGAATGATGGTAATGATAAACCTGTACGCAAGACAGCAAAAGAGACACAGATGTATAGAACGGCCTTTTGGACTCTGTGGGAGAGGGAGAGGGTGGGATGAGTTGGCAGAGTGGCAGTGTAACATGTGTGATATCATAAGTGAAACAAATCGCCAGGCCAGGTTTGATGCAGGATGCAGGATGCTTGGGACTGATGCACGGGGATAATCCAGAGAGAGGGTGTGGGGCGGGAGAGGGGAGGTGGGGGTCGGGATTGGGAGTTCATGTACACTCGTGGCTGATTCATGTCGATGTGTAGCAAAACGAATACAGTATTGTAAAGCAAAACAAACTAAAAAATAAAAATTAATTAAAGAAAAAAAAATGATCTTCCGTTAGCCTTTGCCTGCTTTGAGTGAGTGAAAGTTGCTCAGTTGTGTCTGACTGTTTGTAACCGTATGGACCATACAGTCCATGGAATTCTCCAGGCCAGAATACTGGAGTGGGTAGCTGTTTCCTTCTCCAGGGGATCTTCCCAACCCAGGGATCAAACCTACGTCTCCCACACTGCAGGCGGATTCTTTACCAACTGAGCTATCAGAGAAGTCCGATTCTGCCTGCTTTGCCTCTACCAAAATACTATCATGTTCCTCACTCTCCTGTTTTTATTAGGGCACCTTTTGAATTGTCCTCTGTTGACTCACACAGCCAAATGGTTGCTTCATCTTCTAAGTTTTATTTCCCAAATATCTTTCCTTCTTTCAGCCCACTTTCTCCATTCTGTCCAAGAGTACTCAACCAGCTCCAATTGACCCTATATGACAGTATCTTCCAGGCTTTTAGTTTTCTAACCAATAATATTAAAAAAAATGTTTTAAGGACCAATATATGATTGCCAACTTTTAATTTCACCAAATAAGAACACTACTTTAAAAACTTCCTTTTTATGGCTGGATAATATTCATATATAAATATATCACTTTTATATGTATCACATATATTAATATTTATAAATAAGTGTATGTCATAATTTATCCATTCATACACTGACAGTTTGTTTCCATGTCTTTTCTACTGTAAATAATGCTGCAATGAACATGAGTATTTATCATATATTTTCTGTAGACTATGTTTTAAATAGTAGAATAGAGAGGGCTAATTTCCAAATATAAGAAAGTCTTTTACCTTAAATAAATTAAATTTTATGCAAATCATGAAATTCCCCAAGATTTTATACTCAGGTAGTTAGAAACTTCTGTGGACCAGCACTGGCCCTGAAGTCCTGATATCCTCCCATGACCAGATGAATATTTCTGAGCTCTAGTCACAGTGTTCCTTCCATCAACAGTAGCCTCTTTGGTTCCAGGTGGCTTACACCCCACAAACTAGCATTTAGTCCCCCAGTGAGAAGACCCCACACTACCTTCCCATTGTTATCTCTCATTTCTAGACAAATCAGATCATCTGCTATTCCCCTCTTTTCTACCTTTGATGTGACTCTCCCTTTGTATCATTTTTATGTGATACGCCCTTTCCTTTTAATCCTTACCAAAGTTCTACCCAAAATTTAAGATCAATTTTGATAGCACCGCATCATGAAACCTTTTATGATCCACCCAAATAAGATCTTTCCTTCCTTGAGCTTTTTTAACACTACAAAAGTTATCAAGAGACCACTTACTCTCAAGTACTATGTTGAATTACCCCTCCCACAGTAACTCTGTGAAGGTAAAAATGTTTGACACATTTGGAGGATCTGACATAATGGAGGGGTAACAAAAATGTGTCAAACATTATATATATTTACATATATCTAGAGCTTCCCAGGTGGTGCTAGTGGTAAAGAATCTGTCTGCCAACACAAGAGATATAATGAGACACAAGTTTGATCCTGGGTCAAGAAGATGCCCTGGAGGAGGGCATGGTAACCCACTGAAGTATTCTTGCCTGGAGAAATCCATGGACAGAGGAGCCTGGTGGGCTGCAGTTCAAAGGGTCAAAAAGAGTTGGACACAACTGAAGCAATTTAGCACAGCATACACACAGACACACACACAGACACGGCTCAATAATGCTTCGAGCATAGTTGGCACTCCACTTTAAAAAGTTTCTTTGAAACATTTATATCAGTGGTCCCGAACCTTTTTGGCACCAGGGACTGATTTCATATAAAACTATTTTTCCATGGACTGGGGGTGGGGGGAGGATGGTTTGGGGATGATTCAAGGGCGTTACACTTATTGCATGCTTTATTTCTGTTATTGTTACATCAGCTTCATTTCAGATCATCAGGCATTAGATCCCAGAGATCAGGGACCCTTAATTTAAATAACTTTGATCTTCAATGTCATAAATAGCAATAGGGTATTGGAGAACCAAAGATGGCTAAGCAACTTCTTTATTCTTGTCAACATGAGAGAAACAAAAATAAATTCATATTTCTATGACCATAACACAGAAGCTTTTCTACTGTAAAATTTTTATTTTAGATTCCTACTCAGGAATTGTCTTTTATTTTAGGCACCTACCCAGGGATTGAATTGTCTTAAAAGAGAGTTTGTAGGAGAGATGGGAATTACAGAGCTCCCTAACTCTAATTTTGTGTCTCTGCCAGTTTTAATGAAGGTATACAGTATTTGTTCCTTTGGGTTTTACATTCATGAAAAAGCAAGACAGAATGATACGACAAAGCTCAAAGACCTGAAACCACAACATTTCTAAAAGAAAACATAGGGGTAAACTCCTTGACACTAATTTTCACCGTGATTTTTTGCATTTGCTACCAAAAGCACAGGCAACAAAATTATAAATAAATGGGTAAGACTACATCAAATTAAAAAACTTCTGCACAGCAAAAGATAGTATCAACGAAGTGAAAAATCAGCCTATAGAATGGGAGAAATTTTCTGCAATCATGTATCTGGTAAGGGGTTAATAGTCAAAATATATAAACAATAATTCCATAATAACAAAAAGAATCCAATGAAAAAAATGTATAGAGGAACTGAACAGACATTTTTTTTTTCTGAAGAAGACATACAAATGGCCAACAGGTACCTGAAAAGGTGCTCAGCATCACTATCAGGAAAATACAAATCAAAACCTCAGTGGTCTATCATCTCACACTTATTAAAATGTCTTTGATCAGAAATACAAGAGACAACAAGTGTTGTCAAGGATTTGGAGAAAAGGGAACACTTGTGTACTGCTGGTGAGGATGTGCATTGGTGTACCTGCTATAGGAGACAGTATGGAGCTTCCTCAAAAGATGAAAAATAGGATATCATATGATCCAGAAATTTTACTTCTGGGTATACAGCTGAAGGAAAAAAATCACTACCTGGAAAAGATATCTGCACCTCCATGCCCACTGCAGCATCACTTACAAGAGCCAAGATACAGGAACAGCCTAGGTGTACACTGATGGGTGAGTGCACTGCAACAACATGGTTCAACCTTGAGAGCATCTTCCTAAATGAAAGACGTCAGAGCAATATAAGCACTGTAATCTCACTTTTAAATGAAATCTTAAAAAACTGAACTCATAGGTGCAGAGAACAGACTGATGTTGCCAGAGATGAGGGACAGCAGGTGAAGGAAATGGGAAAAGGCAGCTTTTTACCTTTGGGTACAAACTTGCAGTTAAAAGTCCTGGGGATGCAACGTACAGCATGATGACCAAAGGTGACAACACTGTGTTGTACGTTTGAAAGCTGCTAAGAGAGTAGGTCTTAAAAGTTCTCATAACATGAAAACAAACAAACAAACAAAACTATTTGTGGTGATGGATGTTAGTCAGCTAAACTTATTGTGGTAGTCATTTTGCAACATATACATATATCAAAGCATCATGTTCCACACCTAAAACCAAGGGAATCTGTTTTAGCACTTGTGCTGTTGTGTTCTATCTTTGACCTAGAAAATGTAACTTTTTTCTGTAATGCTCTATAAATATGAAAATCAATATGTAAATGTTTTTGTTTCACTCCAATTTTATGAATAGAAAATTTAGCAAAGATTAAAATGAATATATTTTATTAAGCTATTAATTATTTTAAGGGAGGCATGAAAATAAAGGCGAGAACTCTAAAATTATAAGACTTTCAGTTTGGAATTTGAATTTGAGTGGCAGCAGTTAATAAGAGGATCTTTATGCTTAGCCTTTCTATATGGTTACAGATGAGAAAAATATAAATGTTCCTTAAACTCATTCCCTTTACAAAAATGAATCTCCTGATTTCCAGCTCTGATTGTGATTGAGTACCTGATATCTGACTCACCTGCCTGCTGTAAACAATAGAAGTTAGATGAATGGTGTAAAACAATGATTGATGACACTGGACAGCAACCAAGGCAGAAGAAGGAAGCACTTGAGGTCAGCTTCATGTACTTCCTACCCCAAGGATGGAGAGCCCAAGCAAGAACAGGAGCGTCCTGGAGCACAGGAAAGAGATCAAACTTCAGACCTGCTAACCCAGCTGGGTCTGGAGGGCAAGGTGCCTTAGAGAAGGGAGCTGCGGAGAAGAAGCCCTCCAAAATTGCATAAAAATTTCCCTCAGTTACTTGGCTCACTGTTGAGATGTGAAGAGCAAGGTAAGACTCTAGACTCTAGGAGACCTAGCAGAGAACAATTTCTGGGAGGCTGAGAGCTGAATAGAGATTTCAGATGTTTCACAATAATGGGGAGACATGAGAGGGTTAGTTCAGTTGCGTTCAACTCTATGACCCTATGGACTGCAGCACGCCAGGCTTCCTTATCCTGCACTATCTCCCTGAGTTTGCTCAAATTCATGTCCATTGAGTCAGTGATGCCATCCAATCATCTCATCCTCTGTGACCCCCCTTCTCCTCTTGCCCTCAACCTTTCCCACCATCAGGGTCTTTTCCCATGAGTTGGCTCTTCCTATCAGGTGGCCAAAGTACTGGAGCTTCAGCTTCAGCATCAGCCCTTTCAATAATATTCAGGACTGATTTCCTTTAGGATTGATTGGTTTGATCTTGCAGTCCAAGGGACTCTCAAGTTCAAAAGCATCAATTCTTTGGCACTTAGCCTTCTTTATGGTCCAACTCTCACATTCGTACATGACTACTGAAAAAAACATAGATTGGACTAGATGGACCTTTGAAGGCAAAGTGATGTCTCTGCTTTTTCATATGCTATCCAGGATGGTCATAGCTTTTCTTTGAAGGAGCGAGTGTCTTAATTTCATGCTGCAGTCATCATCCACAGTGATTCTGGAGCCTAAGAAAATAAAATCTGTCACTGTTTCCATTTTTTTCCCATCTACTTGCCACGAGACCAGATGCCATAAACTTTGTCTTTTGAATGTTGAGTTTTAAGACAGCTTTTTCACTCTACTCTTTCACCTTCATCAAGAGGCTCTTTAGTTCTTCTTTCCTTTCTGCCATTACCATGGTATCACCTGCACATCTGAGGTTGTTGATATTTCTCCCGGTAATCTTGATTCCAGCTTGTGAGTCATCCCACCTGCATTTTGCATGATGTACACACTTCATGGCAAATACATGGGAAACAATGGAAACAGTGAGAGACTTTGTTTTCCTGGGCTCCAAAATCACTGCAGATGGTGAATGAAATTAAAAGATGCTTGCTCCTTGGAAGAAAAGCTATAACCAACCTAGACAGGATATTAAAAAGCAGAAACATTACTTTGCTGACAAAGGTCTGTCTAGTTAAAGCTATGGTTTTTCCAGTAGTCATGTATGGATGTGAGAGTTAGACTATAAAGAAAGCTAAGTGCCAAAGAATTGATGCTTTTGAACTGTGGTGTTGAAGAAGACTCTTGAAAGTCCCTTGGACTGCAAGGAGATCCAACCAGTCCATCCTAAAGGAAATCAGTCTTGAATATTCATTGGAAGGACTGATGCTGAAGTTGAAGCTCCAATACTTTGGCCACCTGATGCAAAGAACTGACTCACTGGAAAAGACCTTGATGCTGGTAAAGATTGAAGGCAGGGGAAAAGGGGATGACAGAGGATGAGATGGCTGGATGGTATTACCAACTCAATGGACATGAGTTTGAGCAAGCTCCAGGAGCTGCTGATGGATAGGGAATCCTGGTCTGCTGCAGTCCATGGGGTCGCAAAGAGTTGGACATGACGGAGCAACTGATCTGAACTAAACTGAATTCTGCATATAAGTTAAATAAGCACGATGACAATGTACAGCCTTGCTGTACTCCTTTCCCAATTTTGAACCAGTCTGTTGTTCCATGTCTAGTTCTAACTGTTGCTTCTTGACCTGCATACAGGTTTCTCCAAAGGCAGGTATGGTAGTCTGGTATTCTCATCTCTTTAAGAATTTTCTAGTTTGTTGCGATCCACACAATCCAAGGCTTTAGTGTCGAATTTTCCAGGCGAGAATACTGGAGTGGGGTGCTGCTTCCTACTCCAGGAGGTCTTCTTGACCCAGGGACTGAATCTGCGTCTCTTACACCTTCTGTACCGGCAGGTGGATTCATTACCACTAGTGCCACCTGGGAAGCCCTGTAGAATGCATAAAGCTTCACAAATTCCTCCACACTGATGAAAGCCCCAGAAAGGCTACATCCTAGCATTAAGGACCATGAACTAGCGGTGTTACTTGCAGGAGTAAGGACTAGACTTAAATAGATACTTGTTTCCAGAACAAGATTCAACCTTAGAGGGATACAATATAATCTAGAACCTCTTCATTTTGTTAACCACTGTATTAACTAGTGGATACAGACACACACACATACATGCCCAAGCCCTGAATGTGCAGAGGAAAAAAAAACAAAACACAAGTCATCATGAGATAAAGCAATAAAAGAGGCAGACCCAGAGATGATTCATAAATTAGAGTTATCAGACAAAAACTTCAAAATAGCTACACTTAGTATGTTAAGTAAATTGGAGGAAAAGATGAACAAAATTGATAAAAAGAGCACTTCAGTAGATAATTTAAATCTAGGAAAAGAATCAAATGGGCATTCTAGAAATGCAAGTTGAAACATCTCAATTAAGAGCTAATTGAATGGTTACAGTATGAGTCTAGATTCAAATATAGTCATATAAAATATTTAAACTGAAGATAGAAAAAGTATTGAAAAAGAGTAAAGTATTACAGAGATTTGGATCACAGGCAAAAGGTTTAACATACATGTAATTGGAGTCCCAAACAGAGAGGAGTGACATTTGAAGATTGATGGCTGAGATTTTCCCAATTTAATGAATGATAAAGCTCAAGCAACAGTTAGAACTGGACATGGAACAACAGACTGGTTCCAAATAGGAAAAGGAGTACATCAGGCTGTATATTGTCACCCTGCTTATTTAACTTATATGCAGAGTATATCATAAGAAACGCTGGACTGGAAGAAACTCAAGCTGGAATCAAGATTGCCGGGAGAAATATCAAAAACCTCAGATATGCAGATGACACCACCCTTATGGCAGAAAGTGAAGAGGAGCTAAAAAGCCTCTTGATGAAAGTGAAAGAGGAGAGTGAAAAAGTTGGCTCAACATTCAGAAAACGAAGATCATGGCATCTGGCCCCATCACTTCATGGGAAATAGATGGGGAAACAGTAGAAACAGTGTCAGACTTTATTTTTTTGGGCTCCAAAATCACTGCAGATGGTGACTGCAGCCATGAAATTAAAAGACGCTTACTCCTTGGAAGAAAAGTTATGACCAACCTAGATAGTATATTCAAAAGCAGAGACATTACTTTGCCGACTAAGTTCCGTCTAGTCAAGGCTATGGTTTTCCCTGTGGTCATGTATGGATGTGAGAGTTGGACTGTGAAGAAGGCTGAGCGCCGAAGAATTGATGCTTTTGAACTGTGGTGTTAGAGAACACTCTTGAGAGTCCCTTGGACCGCAAGGAGATCCAACCAGTCCATTCTGAAGGAGATCAGCCCTGGGATTTCTTTAGAAGGAATGATGCTAAAGCTGAAACTCCAGTATTTTGGCCACCTCATGCGAAGAGTTGACTCATTGGAAAAGACTCTGATGCTGGGAGGGATTGGGGGCAGGAGGAGAAGGGGACGACAGAGGATGAGATGGCTGGATGNAGAAGGAATGATGCTAAAGCTGAAACTCCAGTATTTTGGCCACCTCATGCGAAGAGTTGACTCATTGGAAAAGACTCTGATGCTGGGAGGGATTGGGGGCAGGAGGAGAAGGGGACGACAGAGGATGAGATGGCTGGATGGCATCACGGACTCAATGGATGTGAGTCTGAGTGAACTCCGGGAGTTGGTGATGGACAGGGAGGCCTGGCGTGCTGCGATTCATGGGGTCGCAAAGAGTTGGACATGACTGAGCAACTGAACTGAACTGAAAGCTCACACATTCATAAACACCAAGCAGGATAATAAAAGAAAAACATGCTTAAGGATACAATAGTCAAACTTCTGAAAAGTTAACTTACAAAGAAAATCTTTAAAGTGGTCAAGAAAAGCCACAGTACCTCCTGGGGAAACTATTATAAATATAATAGTTGATATCTTAACACAAATCTGTGGACACTGAAAAACAATGAAATAACATCCTTAAACTGCTAAAAGGGATTCCCTGGTGGCTCAGATGGTAAAGAGTCTGCTTGCAATGCGGGAGACCTGGGTTCTATCCCTGGGTCAGGAAGATCCCCTGGAGAAGGACATGGCAACCCACTCCAGTATTCTTTCCTGGAAAATCCCATGGAGAATGGTAGGCTACAGTCCATAGGGTCGAAAAGAGTTGGACACGACTGAGCGACTTCACTTTAACTTTCAAACTGCTAAAAAGTCAAACAAACAAAAACCACAAAAGAACTTGTCAAACTAGAATTCCATATGAAGAAAAAAAATGCTTCAAATATGAGAGTTAAAAAAATGTTCTCATATAAATAAGAGCTGCGGAATTGTATCCCTAGCAGGCTTCCATGACAAAAAAAAGAGAAAAAATCAGGTTAAAAGGAAAAGGTCCTACATCATCATACTGAGTAAATATAAGACTATCGACTAGTAATAGTAATGACAAATGTTTGTTGGGTTTATAACATAAGTAGGAAATAAAATACATAAAATCAATAAAAATACATGCGTGGAGATGAAGATAAACTGTTGTAAGATTATGCGTTATTTGTGACAATAGTAGGTATACTGCAATAAGAATACACTTTTAAAAAAAATTCTAGGATTAACTGCTGAAAAGATTGACAGTTAATGGAAAACAAAAAAATAAAATGGGGTATCAAAATACCTGATTAATAAAAAGAAGATATGAAGGGAAGAAGAAAAGAACAGATGGGAAAATTTGGGGGAAAAAATAGCAAGATAATACACTTAACCCTGGCTGCAGTCCCTAGGGCCACACAGTCAGACACAACTGAAGTGACTTAGGCAGGTAGGCAGGCAGACTTAACCCCAATTTAATTATGTCATAATGAGAGTAAGTGTAAGTGTAAAGGAACAAAACAACCAATAAAAAACACTGGCAGAAGATTAAAAAACAAAAAAGACCTGGGGCTTCGCTGGTAGTCCAGTGGTTAAGAATTCACCTGCCAATGCAGGGGACATGGGTTTGATCCTGGGTCTGGGAAGACCCCACATGGCACAGGGCATCGCATGCACGAGCTGCAGCTCCTGGAGCCTGCATGCCTAGAGCCCACGCTCAGCAACAAGAGAAACCACCACAAAGAGGAGCCTGTGCACCGAAACCAAGAGTAACCCCTGCCCACTATAGCTGGAGAAAGCCTGCATGCAGCAGGGAAGCCCCAGCACTGTCAGAAATGAATGAGTAAATCAATAAAATAAATCTTAAGAAAAGACCCATTACACGCTGCTTACACAAGACATGCCAAAATGCACAAAAGTACGAAAACACAAATAAATTTTGTGTGAAAAGACAAACCAAACATGTCATTTAAACAACTAATCAAAGAAAGCAAGTATGATCCATTAATATTATCAGATATAATCAAATAATCAGAGAAAGTAAAATTTAAGCAAGAAGCTATTACTTGAAATAAAGAGAAGTTCCAAATTGATGACAGTTAACTCAACAGGAAGCAATAACAATGCCCCTAAGAATATAGCTATAAAATGCATAAAGCAGCACTTGACAGAGGAAAAGGACAGACAAATCCACTATCATCTTGGAGAATTCAATACAATTCCCACATGCCACGGAGTGACTAAACCCATGTGCCACAACTACTGAGCCCACACTCTTGAGCTTGCAAGCCTCAGCTGTTGAAGCCCATGTACCCAGAGCCCGTGCTCTGCAACAAGAAAAGCCACAGCAATGAGAAGCCTGCGCACCGCAAGGAAGAGTAGGCCCGGCTCGCCAAAACCAGAGAAAGCCTGTGCTCAGTAATGAAGACCCAGCACAGCCAACAAATAAATAAATCTTAAAAAAAGAGAAAGATAATATTATGAATAACTTTATGCCAGCAAATATGAATATTTAGATGAAAGGACAAATTCCTTGAAACACAGTTTACCAAAATACAATCAAGAAGAAATAGAAAATCTGAATAATCTTATATCTGTTAAATAAATTGATAGCAAACCTTTCTAATAACATTTTCACAAAGTAAACTCCAAGCACAGATGATTTATCACATATTTAGTGAAGAAAAGATACTAATTTACATAAATTCTTTCAGTAAATAGAGGATAAGAGAATATTCTCTAAAGCATTTTTGAATTCAGCATATCCTGGATATAAAACTTTACAAGGATATTACAAAAAAGGAAATCACAGATCAACATCTTTCAGGAACATAGGTACATATTCCTAAACAAAATTTAGCCAATGAGCTCTATTCCATGGTGGCAAGGATAGTTTACCATGAGAAAATCAGTCAATGAAACTGGTCACAATAATAAGGTACAGGTAAAAACCCATGTCATATTCTCAGTAGATTCAGAAAAGCATTCAATAAAAGGGTGCATCAGTTCACAACTAAAGCACCTTAAACTGGCATGGCAGTTTCTTCAACCTGATAAAGAGCATCTAAGAAAATCCCAGAGCGAACATGATACAATTATGGTGACATGTTGAAAAAATATTGCCTTAAAGTCGGAAAAAGGCAAGTATTTTCACTATTGCCACTTCTGTTTGATATTGTATTGGATGTCATAGCCAAAAGACATAGGAATACAGATTGTAAAGGGTGAAGTAAAACTGTCTTTACTACAGAAAATATGATAGTTTACACTGAAAACTTTTTCAATCTGAAAAAAAAAAATACTAAAATTGAAGTGTGAATTTAAGAACATTGTATGAACATTCATGGCAACCCACTCCAGTACTCTTGCCTGGAAAATCCCACGGACGGAGGAACCTGGTAGGCTACAGTCCATGGGATCGCAAAGAGTTGGACACGACTGAGCAGCTTCTCTTTATGAACATTCTTGGTGATAGGTTTTTTCACTTTCATCACTTTAAGTATACCTGGAGGAGGACATGGGAACCCATGTCATTTTGACTACAGGATTCTTGCCTGGAGAATCTCATGGACAGAGGAGCCTGGCGGGCTATGGTCCATGGCATTGCAGAGTCAGCTATGACTGAAGCAACTGAGCACTTTCAGTATATCATGTCACTCCCTTATCTGCAGTTTCTGCTAAAAAATCAGCTGATAGCCTTAAAGGAGTTCCCTTTACTGACAAAGGTCCGCATAACCAACACTATGGTTTTTCCAGTAGTAATGTACAGATGTGAGAGACCATAAAGAAAGCTGAATGCCAGAGAATTGATGCTTTTGAACTGTGGTGTTGGAGGAGACTCTTGAGAGTCCCCTGGACAGCAAGGAGATCCAACCAGTCAATCCTAAAGGAAATAAGTCCTGAATATTCATTGGAAGGACTGATGTTGAAGCTGAAGCTCCAATACTTTGGCCACCTGATGCAGAGCTGACTCATTGGAAAAGACCTGATGCTGGGAAAGACTGAAGGCAGGAGGAGAAGGGAACAACAGAGGATGAAATGGCTGGAAGGCATCACCCACTCAATGGACATAAGTTTGAGCAAGCTCTGGGAATTGGTGATGGACTGGGAAGCCTGGCGTGCTGCTATCCAAGTTGGACACGACTGAGCAACTGAACTGAACTGTATGATATTTATTGCTTTTCCCTTGTTGCTTTTAATATTCTCTCTTTAACTTTTGTCATTTTGACTACAGTGTGTGATAAATAATAGTCCTCTGTGGGTTAATCCAGTATAGGACTATATGTGGTTCCTGGACGAGGTTAATTGTTTCCTTTCCCAGGTTAGGGAAGTATTTTCTCTGGTCCTTTCTCTTTCTCTTCTCCTTCTGGAACCCCTACAATGCAAATATCAGTTTGCCTGATCTTGTTCCAAAGTTCTCTTAAACTTTCTTCATTTCGCTTCATTCCTTTTTCCTTTTATCTGTTTGGTGGCAGTGATTTCCACTACTCTGTCTTCCAGCTCACTGATCTGTTCTTCTGTCTAATGTAGTCTCTTTATTCCTTTGAATTTATTTTTCACTTCAGCTATTGTATTCTTTAATTATGTTTGGTTATTCTTAATATTTTTGAATTCTTTGGTGAAAACCTCTAATTTCTCAATTTCTCATTCTGTGCATCCAATCTTCTGAATTCTTTGATCTTTTTCTCCTTTTTTTGTTTTTTACCATTTCTTTGTTTTTAATTTTTTTTTGGCCTTACCACATGGTGCAATGGCAAGCAGTATCTAGTTCTCTGACCAGGGATTGAACCCTGCAATGGAAGTGTAGTCTTAACCACTGGACTGTCAGGGAAGACCCCTCTGATCATCTTTATAATCATCACTCTGAACTCCTTCTCAGGTAGACTGCATGTCTCCACACCACTTGGTTCTTCTGGGGTTTCATTTCTTCTCTTCCTCTGAAACATATTCCTCTGTCACCTCATTTTATCTAAGTTGTTATTGGTATTTTTATGTATGTGGCAGGTTATGTTTCCATATCTTGGACAAGTGGCTCTCAGTAGGAGACGTCTCGTGTGTTCCAAGAGTGCACTCCTCTTGTTACCCACGGGCTAGGGGCCAGCTGGTCCCAGTAATGACTGGCCTGCATTAGCAGATGTGGTGTGCAGGATGCAGGACCGTGGTTTTCTTGCTTCTGGTGTCTGACCCCTGGTGTGTGAAGCTGGTCTAGAGGCTGGTTCAGGCTTCCGGGTAGGAGGGGCTGATGCCTGCCCCTGATGGGTAGAGCCAGTCTTGGTGCTCTGGTTGGCAAGGCGCTGTCCAGGGGTGTGTCTAGACGTGCCTGTATTAGGAAGTCTTTCGGCAGCCTGTCTACGGATGCCTGGGGCTGTGCCTCTGCCCACTGTGTTGTCTGGCCTGAGGAATCCTAGCACTGAAGCCTATAGGCTGTTGGGTGGGACCAGGGCTTGGTGTCAAAATGTCAGCCTCCAGGAGAGCTCATACAGATGAATGCCCCCTGACAGGTCTGTCACCAGTGCCTATGTCTCCAAGTAGGCCAGATCTACTCCTTGCTTCCCAGGAGACTCTTCAAGACCAACGTGTAGGTCTGGCCCAGGTTCCTATCAAATGATGGCTTTTCCCTTGGTCCTGCTGCCTGTGAGATTTTGTGTGCACCCTTTAAGAGTGAAATCTATTTTCTCCAATCATCTGGAGCTCCTTCAGTCAAGCCTTACTAGCCTTCACAATCAAATGCTCTGAGAGCTCCTCTAACCATTTCTAGACCTCCATGCTTGGTCGGGGGCGGGGCGGTGGGGGTCTGACATGGGGCTCAGAACTCACTCCTGTGGGAGAACTTCTGTAATATAATTATTCTCCAGTTTGTGGGTGGCCTTCCCAGGGAGTATGGGATTTGATTAGATCACAAGTCTGCCTCTCCAACCCATCTGTTTTGTTTCTATCTTTATGTCATTAGTTATAGAGGATCCTTTACGGTAGGTTTTCAGTCTTTTTTATTGATGGTTGTTCAGCAAATTGTTGTGATTTTGGTGTGAGCTTAGGGTCCTTCTACTCTACCATCTTGGCTGATCTCCCCTCCAGGTTTTTTTTAATGCAATTCCTTCACCTTCTGTTGTTTTGGTCAGGGTCCCCAGGCCTGGCAGTACAGAGGCCATGGGCTTATCTCTGGTCTGGGAGGATTCCACATGCCATGGAGCAAGTAAGCCCATGTGCCATCACCACTCACGCTAGAGAACATGACCACAACTACTGAGCCCACGTGCTGCGACTGCTGAAGCCCCTGCACCTAGAGCCGTGCTTGGCAAGAGAAGCCAGTCCAAGAAGAAGCCCGTGCACCACAGTGACAGCAGTTCAGTCACTGACATCTGTCAGCAAATGACAAGTGCACCCCACTTGTCACAACTAGAGAAAGCCCTCAGGCAGTAACAGAGACCCAGTGTAACCAATAAATAAAGAGAGAAACAAAAACAGAAGAAAAGGTCACAACTATAAACAAGAAAATTTCAAAATGGAAAAGCTCACTGGTAAAGGCATCGAATAAAAGTAGGAAATCATCCATGCACAAAGCTAGTAGGGAGGTTAAAAGACAAAAGCAGTAAAATCATCTGTATCCACAATAAGCAGCTAAGGGAGGCATAAAATAATCAGACATAAAATATAGTATCAGAAACAGTAATCATAGGGGAGAAGAGTACAAATGCAGGGTATCCAAAATGCATTTGAAATTAAGAGATTGGCAACTTAAACACATAAAAATATAGACCCCTAAAAAAATATTTCATGGTAACTGCAAAATAAAAGTATGTAATAGATATACACACACAAAAGAAAAAGGAATCCAAATATAACACTAATGATAGTCATCAAATCACAAAAGAAAAGAAGGGAGAAAAGACCTACAAAAAGAAGAAACAATTCACAAAATGGCAATAATCCATATGATCATTACCTTAAATGTAAATGTATTAAATGCTTCATAAAAGACTGGCTGAATGGATATAAAAACAAGATCCAAATATTTGCTGCCTTCAAGAGACTCCAGATCTAGAGACATGTACAGACTGAAAGTAAGACAATGGAAAAAGGTATTCCACACATACGGAAATCAAAAGAAAGCTGGAGTAGCAATACATCAGACAAAATAGAGTTTAAACTAAAGATTGTTACAAGAGACAAGGAAGAGCACTACATAATCATCAAAAGATAAATCCAAGAAAAAGATTTAACAACTGTAAATACATATGCACTGGACATAGAAACACCTCAGTATGTAAGGCAAATGTTAACAGACAAAAATGGAAAACCTGACAGTAACAAATGAGAGTGGGGACATTAATACCCCAGTTACAGCAATGGACAGACCATGCAGACAGAAAATCAATAAGGAAACACAGGCCTTTTGATACATTAGACTAAATGGACTTCACTGATATTTATAGAACTTTCCATCCGAAAGCAGCAGAATATACATTTTTCACGTGTACATAGAACATGTCCCAGGTAGATCAAATGTTGGGTTACAAAGCAAGTCTCAGTGAATTTAAGAAAACAGAAATCATATCAAGCATCCTTTTCAACCACAACACTGGCTACAAGGAGAAAACTGCCAAAACTACAAACACGTGGTGACCAAACAATATGGTACTAAACAAGCAACGGATCACTGAAGAAATCAAAGAGGAAATTAAAAAATACCTAGAAACACATGAAAACGAAAACACAATGATCCAAAACTTTCGGGATGTAGCAAAAGTAATTCTAAGAGAGAAGCTTATAGCAAAACAAGCTCACCTTAAGAGATTAGAAAAGTCTCAAATAAACAACCCAAACTTATACCTAAAGCAACTAGAGAAAGAAGAAACAAAACCTAAATTTAATAAAAGAAAAGAAATCATAAAGATTAGAACAGAAATAAATGGAATAGACACGAAAAAATAAGATCAATGAATCTAAAAGCTGGTTCTTTGAAAAAATAAATAACTAGGAATAAAACTACCATGTGTGTGTGCATTAGTCATTCAGTCATGTCTGACTTTTTCCATCCCCATGGACTGTCGCCCTCCAGGCTGCTCTGTCCGTGGCAGTCTCCAGGCAAGAATACTGGAGTGGGCTCAGTTCAGTTCAGTTCAGTCGCTCAGTCGTGTCCGACTCTTTGCGACCCCATGAATCACAGCACGCCAGGCCTCCGTGTCCATCACCAACTCCCGGAGTTCACTCAGACTCACGCCCATCAAGTCAGTGATGCCATCCAGCCATCTCATCCTCTGTCGTCCCCTTCTCCTCCTGCCCCCAATCCCTCCCAGCATCAGAGTCTTTTCCAGTGAGTCAACTCTTCGCAGAGGTGGCCAAAGTACTGGAGTTTCAGCTTTAGCATCATTCCTTCCAAAAAGATCCCAGGGTTGATCTCCTTCAGAATGGACTGGTTGGATCTCCTTGTAGTCCAAGGGACTCTCAAGAGTCTTCTCCAGCACCACAATTCAAAAGCATCAATTCTTCAGTGCTCAGCCTTCTTCACAGTCCAACTCTCACATCCATACATGACCACAGGAAAAACCATAGCCTTGACTAGATGGACCTTTGTTGGCAAAGTAATGTCTCTGCTTTTGAATATACTATCTAGGTTGGTCATAACTTTCCTTCCAAGGAGTAAGCATCTTTTAATTTCATGGCTGCAGTCACCATCTGCAGTGACTTTGGAGCCCCAAAAAATAAAGTCTGACACTGTTTCCCCATCTATTTCCCATGAAGTAATGGGACCAGATGCAATGATTTTTGTTTCCTGAATGTTGAGCTTTAAGCCAGCATTTTCACTCTCCTCTTTCACTTTCATCAAGAGGCTTTTTAGTTCCTCTTCACTTTCTGCCATAAGGGTGGTGTCATCTGCATATCTGAGGTTATTGATATTTCTCCCGCCAATCTTGATTCCAGCTTGTGTTTCTTCCAGTCCAGCGTTTCTCATGATGTACTCTGCATATAAGTTAAATAAGCAGGGTGACAATAAACAGCCTTGACATACTCCTTTTCCTATTTGGAACCAGTCTGTTGTTCCATGTCCAGTTCTAACTGTTGCTTCCTGACCTGCATACAGATTTCTCAAGAGGCAGGTCAGGCGGTCTGGTATTTCCATCTCTCTCAGAATTTTCCACAGTTTATTGTGATCCACACAGTCAAAGGCTTTGGCATAGTCAATAAAGCAGAAATAGATGTTTTTCTGGAACTTTCTTGCTTTGTCCATGATCCAGCAGATGTTGGCAATTTGATCTCTGGTTCCTCTGCTTTTTCTAAAACCAGCTTGAACATCAGGAAGTTCACGGTTCACATATTGCTGAAGCCTGGCTTGGAGAAGTTTGAGCATTACTTTACTAGCATGTGAGATGAGTGCAATTGTGCGGTAGTTTGAGCATTCTTTGGCATTGCCTTTCTTTGGGATTGGAATGAAAACTGACCTTTTCCAGTCCTGTGGCCACTGCTGAGTTTTCCAAATTTGCTGGCATATTGAGTGTAGCACTTTCACAGCATCATCTTTCAAGATTTGAATTAGCTCTACTGGAGTGGGTAGTCATTCCTTTTTATGGGATATTCCTGACCCAAGGATCGAACCCAAGTTTCTTGTATTGCAGGTAGATTCTGTACCATCTGAGCCGCCAAGAAAGCCCAAAACTACCATGTGACCAGCAATCCCATGACCAGGCGTATACCCTGAGGAAACTATAGTTGAAAAAGACACATGTACCCCAGTGTTCATGGCAGCACTATTTACAACAGCTAGGATGATGTAGATGTCCATCAACATGTGAGTGGATAAAGAAGATGTACACATATGCAATGGAATATTACTCAGCCATAGAAAAGAATGAATTTGAGTCAGTTCTAGTGTGGTAGATGAACCTAGAGCCTGCTATACAGAGTAAAGTCAGAAAGAGAAAAACAAATATAGTATACTAATTCATATATGTGGAATCTAGAAAAATGGTATTGATCCTATTTGCAGGAAAGAAAGGACATGCAGATATAGAGAATGGACTTGTGGACATAGTGGCAGAAGGAAAGAGAGGGATGAATGGAGAAAGTAGCATTGACATATATACACTACCATGTGTAAAACATAGCTGGTGAGAAGCTGCTATATGAAACAGGGAGTCCAGCCGGGCCCTCTTTGATGACTTAGTGGGGTGGGCTGGGGAGGAGAGGGAGGCTCAAGAGGGAGGTGATAAATGTATAATCACCAGCATAACATTGTAAAGTAGTTTTCCTCCAATTTAAAAAAAAATTTAAACTAAACTTAAAGAATAAATAAATGAAATTGATAAGCCTTTAGCCAGACTAATCAACAGAAAAAGGAAAAGGGCCCAAATGAATCAAATTGGAAGTTAAAAAGAAGCAGTTACAATCAACATGGCAAATAGATGGGGAAACAGTGGCTGACTATTTTTGGTGAGGCTCCAAAATCACTCCAGAAGGTGACTGCAGCCATGAAATTAAAAAACGCTTACTCCTTGGAAGAAAAGCTATGACCAACCTAGACAGCATATTAAAAAGCAGAGACATTACTTTGTCAACAAAGGTCCGTCTAGTCAAGGCTATGGTTTTTCCAGTGGTCATGTATGTATGTGAGAGTTAGACTATAAAGAAAGCTGAGCGCCAAAGAATTGATGCTTTTGAACGGTGGTGTTGGAGAAGACGCATGAGAGTCCCTTGTACTGCAAGGAGATCCAACCAGTCCATCCTAAAGGAGATCAGTCCTGAGTGTTCATTGGAAGGACTGATGTTGAAGCTGAAACTCCAATACTTTTGGCCACCTGATGCGAAGAGCTGACTCATTGGAAAAGACCCTGATGCTGGGAAAGATTGAAGGCAGGAGGAGAAGGGGACGACAGAAGATGAGATGGCTGGATGGCATCACCGACTCAATGGACATGAGTTTGGGTAAACTCTGGGTGTCGGTGATGAACAAGGAGGCCTGGGGTGCTGTGGTTCATGGGGTCCCAAAGAGTCGGACACGACTAAGCAACTGAACGTAAAATCAACACCACAGAAATACAAAGGATCATAAGAGTCTACTATGAATAACTATATGTCAATAAAATGGACAACCTAGAAGAAATGGACAAATCCTTAGACAAGTACAATCTTCTGAGGCTGAACCAGGAAGAAATAGAAAATATAAAAAGACCAATTACCAGTACTGAAATTGGATCAGTAATTTAAAAATGTCCCAAAAGCAAAAGTTCAGAACCAGATGGCTTCACAGTTGACTTCTACCATACATTCAGAGAAGAGCTAACACCTATACTTCAGAGACTATTCCAAAAAATTGCAGAGCAAGAAACACTTTCAAACTCATTCTATGAAGTGACAATTACCCTGATACCAAAACAGACAAAGATATCATACACAAAAAAGGAAAATCACAGGACAATATCACCAATGTTAACTTGCTAATTATGATGCTTAAGTAGAAGGATGTCCTTATTTGTACTAAAGGCACACTAAAGAATTAGGGGGAGTTGGGGTACCAGGTTGGCCACTTATTCTAAAATGGTGAAAGAAATATATTCTTTGTACTGTACTTGTAACTTTTGTGATTGTGCTTTTTGTTTTTTAAATTAAAATTATACTGACACTAAAAAGATAATACCAAGTATGGTGAGGATGTAGAACCGCTGGCCCTGGTTGCTGGTTAAATGGTACAACCACTTCAGCAAATTAAGTCAGTTTCTTATAAAATTAAAGTAATATCTATTTTATGACTTAGTAATTTCACTCCTAGAAAGATCCACTGAAGAGCTTGTACTAGAATGTTCTTAGCAGATTTAGCTGACACAGTCTCCAACTGGAAATAACCCAAATGTCCGTCAGTAAGTGAACGGATAAGCTGTTGTTTATCTCACAATGGAGTACTATTCAGTAACATACAGGAACTGCTATTACACAGAACAAATGGTTGATTCTCAAAAAATTATGTCAAAGCCAGACCTAGATGAATTTATACTTATGATTCCATTTATATGAAGTTAAGGAACAGCTAAAACAAAACCATAGAGTTTCACACTGTTGTACAGCAATAACTAACACAACATTGTAAAGCAATTATCCTCTATTTAAAATTTTTAAAAATCTAGAGATTGAAATTAGAATAGTTGTTGCTTTGGGGAAATAGGGATTGACTGGAAAAGGATAAGAGGGAACTTTGTGGAAATTTATATCTTGATCGGATGAGGATTATCTGAGTGTATGTATTTGTCAAAATTCATCAAACTATGCACTATACACATGTTATTTGTATACTTCAACTTAAAAGGCTAATTTTAAAATATTCACTAAGTCATTATTAATGATTAGCTCTAGAAGGTGAGTCTTTCACACATGATGTATTTCTGAATCGTTTGGACTTTTTTCAACAAGTCTGTTCTACTTACCTAAAAGAGGTACATCTAAAATCTAAAAATAAATATATATAATCATATAAAAGTAAGGATTTGTCCAAAGGGTACTCAAGCAACTCAAGCAACTAGTTGTTATGGGGGAAAATTAAGTTAGATTTTCTCCTTTTAAAATATAACCCCCCCCACAAAAGTTCAGGTAAGTCAAAGAGTTAATGTATAAAACCAAGCCATAATTGTAAATCAAACCATAAATAATAGAAAATAGAAGTTAATACTTTTGACTTCTGAATAGCAGATAAATTATTTAATATTAAAAACAATGTTGGGAACTCTAAAGGAATAGATTTCTGCTACATAAAAATACAGCTATATAATAAAATATAAACAAAATTAAATGCAACAGAAATTGGGAGGACTTACTAAAAAAACATTTGACAGACTTACAGGCAAAGTATATGAATTCTAGAAAGGAAGGAAGAATGCAGGGAAGGAAGGAGGGAGGGAGAAAAAAAGGAGGAAGGAAAGAAAAAAGAGAAGGAAAGGAAAGGAGAGCTAAAGGGAGGAGAGAGGGGAGAAGGCAACGGAAGTCAGGACAGAAAGAAAGGAAGTGGGGGGAGGTGGAGAGAACAGAAATGGCTAATCAACAAGTGAGTAAGAAATAAACCTGAAATTTCACCTTCAAATTAGCACACATTCTTGTTACATTATAGTATCTGATGGCAGTCACAGAGTGGCAAGAGGAATACTTGGTCACTGCCTGTAGGAGTGTAAATTACATTTCTGGAAACCACTCTAGCAATGTGTATCCATAATCTTTAATATGTTTTTGTTCTTTGAATCAGAAATATCTCTTTTTGGAATCTGTCTAAAGGAGGTAGTCAAAGAAGTCGCTCTTTTCAGGATTATTCATAATAGCCAAAATAATAACAATGTAAAACATTATGGAACTAATTCGTTAAGGCACGTGATATCTGATGATTATTCCACCATTAAATGGTGCTTACAATGACTTTTTAATGTCACTTTTAAAAAAATGTTCATGATAAATTAAGAATAGCAAGCCAGGACTCCGGTTTGGCTCCGAAACTGAAATTCCCCGTTGGTGAAAAACAAAAAACCACTGTCTCTGTAGACACATCACATTTCCCTACCTTCGTCATATTTTAAATATTTCAAAGGTTAAATGGCACCACTGTCCCAATATACATGTGTCTTATTCAGGGTTTGTTCAGGAAAACATAAGCCACTCTACGTACGTCTTTGGATAAAAGGGGCTTAATATAGCTGCAGGGGCTTACAGGATTGTTGGCAGAGCGGAGGGAGCGGAACTCGGGGCAGCTGCTGCGAAGGTGGAAGTGGCTGTGGAAGGTGTCACAGCCTGAAGTAAATGGTTAGCTCTTGAGAGCTTGCTGGGAAGCCTCGATCACTCTCACATCTGTGCAGCATCTGGCTTTCGCCACCTCTGGAGAATGATAGATTCCCTTTCCTTTCTGCTTTCCAAATTTCCCCCGAATTCCCTTCGTGCAAACTCCAACCTGGAAGCGGAGGTGGGGGAGAGTTGGGGGAGGGGGTATTCTGGGAAATGTAGTTCCCCGCTGCTCTGCATTGCGGAGGACGGGTGGGAGTGATGCTGATTGCTGAAGCAGTCGAGCCCGCGCCGCGCGCAAGGTCTGAGAGTCATCCCCATGTTTTCCTGTTGGTAAGAGACTACAGGTGTTAGGGTAGAATAGAAAAATAATCTGGTTTATAGATATCAGAGGTAGTACTACATTTTTATTATTGAAATAGTTTTTTCTCACGTGTGGCATTCCCAGCTTATTTTATTACAAATCTGCAAAGCAAAACATAAACTATATAACTTAAACCCAGTTATACAACCCTTTTAGAAAGTTTAAAAAATGACAACATTAAAAAAACTTCACCTGAAACCTTCCCACATTGGCAAGAATAAAATGGTGCATCCACTGCGGGAAATCTGACAGTTCCTCGAAAAGTTAAACAATAGAGTTGCCTTATAACTTATCAATTCCACTCCCAGGTATATTCTCAATAAAAATGTTAAATGTGTGTTCACACAAAACCTTGTACACTAACGTTCATAGCAGCATTATTCTCTCTTTTTTTAAATTGAGGTATAGTTGATGTTGGATAAGGAAATGGCAACCCACTCCAGTATTCTTGCCTGGGAAATCCCAAGGACAGAGGAGCCAGGTGGGTTACAGTCTGTGGAATCGCAAAGAGTCGCTACTGAAGTGACTAAGCATGCGTGTATGCATAGTTGATGTACAATATATGTTTCAGGTGTACAGCATGATTCACAACTTTTAAAGGTTTTACTCCATTTATAGTTATTACAAAATGTTAGCTATATTCCCTTTAAAACTTTTTATTTATTTATTTAGCTGCACACTGGGCAGCTTGTGAGACTTAATTCCCTGACCAGGGATCACTCCTGAAAGTCTTAGATTAGGTGAAAGTCCTAACCATTGGATTGCCAGGGAATTTGCCAGCTTTTTTATTTTATACCTAGCAGTTTGTTCCTCTTAATCCCCTACTGGTATCTTGCCCTCCTCGATTCTCTGTCTCCACCAGTCACCACTAGTTTATTCTTTATATCTGTGAGTCTGTTTCTTTTTTGTTATAATCGCTGGTTTGTTTTATTTTTTAGATTCCACATATGAGTGATATCATATGGCATTTATCTTTCTGTATTTGACTTATTTACTTAGCATAGTACCCTCCAAATCCATTCACACTGTTGTAAGTGGCAAAGTGTGATTCCTTTATGGCTTAATAGTGCTCAATTTATACATCCTACACCTTCTGTATCTGTTCACCTGCTGGTGGACACTTCGGTTGTTTCCACATTTTGGCAGTTGTGGACACTGGGCTGCATGCGTGTTTTGAAATTAGTGGGTTTTGTGGCTGTATACCCGGGAGTGGATTTCCTAGGTCATACAGAAGGGTAGTTCTATTTTTAGTTTTTGAGAAAACTCCCTGTTCTTTTCGCACAGTGGCTGTATCAATTTACATTCCTACTGACAGTGTATGAGGGCTCCCTTTTCTCCACATCCTCCCAGCGTTTGTTGTTTGTGTTCTTTTTGATGATAACCATTCTGACATGTATGAAGTAAAATCTCCTTGTGATTTTAACTTGAATTTCCCTGATTATTAGTGATGTTGAGCACCTTTTCCTATACTTGTTGGCTATCTGTATATCTTATTTGAAAAAATGTCTATTCAAGTCTTCTGCCCATTTTTGAAACTTTTGTTGTTGTTTTTTGATGGTGAGCTGTATGAACTGTTTATATATTTCAGATATTAACCCCTTATTGGTCTTTTTTTTACAAATATTTTCTTCTATTCAGTAGGTTGTCTTTTAATTTTGTTGATGGTTTCCTTTGCTGTGCAACCTTTTATGTTCAATTAGGTTCCATTTTTAAAATTTTGCTTTTATTTCCCTTGCTTTAGGAGACACATTAAAAAATATTGCTACAGTTTATGTCAAAGAGTGTTCCACCTGTTTTCCTCAAGGAGTTTTATGATTTCTGGTCTTACAGTTTGCATTTATTTTTGTATCTAGTGTTAGAAAATGTTATAATTCCCTTCTTTTCCAGGTGGCTGTCCAGTTTTCCCAGCACCACTTATTGAAGAGACTGTCTCTTCTCCATTGTCTATTCTTGCCTCCTTTGTTGTAGATTAATTGACCTTAAGTGTGTGAATTTATTTCTGGGCTCTCGATTTTTTCCATTGGTTTATGTGTCTGTATTTGTGCCAGTACCATACTGTTTTAATTACTGTGACTTTGTAGTATTTTCTGAAGTCAAGGAGTGTGATATCTCTAGCTCTGTTCTTCTTTCTGAATATTATTTTGGTTACTCAAGGTCTTTTTTGTTTTTGTACAAATTTTAAAATTATTTGTTCTAATTTTGTGAAAAATGTCCTTAGTAGTGTGATAAGGATTATACTGAATCTGTAGCTTGCCTTGGGTAGTATGGTCTAATATTAATTCTTCCAATCCATGAACGTGGTATATCTTTTCTCTGTTTATGTCATCTTTAAATTCTTTCATCAGCATCTTATAATTTTCTAAGCACAGGTCTTTGGCTTTGTAGGTAGGTTTGTTCCTAGGTATTTTATTCTTTTTTGAAGTGAATATAAATGGGTTGTTTCCTCAGTTTCTCGTTCTGGTAGTTTGCTGTTCAGTTCAGTTCAGTTCAGTCACTCAGTGTGTCCGACTCTTTGCGACCCCATGAATCGCAGCATGCTAGGCCTCCCTGTCCATCACCAACTCCCAGAGTTCACTCAGACTCATGTCCATCGAGTCCGTGATGCCATCCAGCCATCTCATCCTCTGTCGTCCCCTTCTCCTCCTGCCCCCAATCCCTCCCAGCATCAGAGTCTTTTCCAATGAGTCAGCTCTTCGCATGAGGTGGCCAAAGTACTGGAGTTTCAGCTTTAGCATCATTCCTTCCAAAGAAATCCCCGGGCTGATCTCCTTCAGAATGGATTGGTTGGATCTCCTTGCAGTCCAAGGGACTCTCAAGAGTCTTCTCCAACACCACAGTTCAAAAGCATCAATTCTTCGGCGCTCAGCCTTCTTCATAGTCCAACTCTCACATCCATACATGACTATTGGAAAAACCATGGCCTTGACTAGACGGACCTTAGTCAGCAAAGTAATGTCTCTGCTTTTGAATATACTATCTAGGTTGGTCATAACTTTTCTTCCAAGGGGTAAGCGTCTTTTAATTTCATGGCTGCAGTACCATCTGCAGTGATTTTGGAGCCCAGAAAAATAAAGTCTGACACTGTTTCCCCATCTATTTCCCATGAAGTGATGGGACCAGATGCTATGATCTTCATTTTCTGAGTGTTGAGCTTTAAGCCAACTTTTTCACTCTCCTCTTTCACTTTCATCAAGAGGCTTTAGTTCCTCTTCACTTTCTGCCATAATAGTGGTGTCATTTGCATATCTGAGGTGATTGATATTTGTCCCGGCAATCTTGATTCCAGCTTGTGTTTCTTCCAGTCAAGCGTTTCTCATGATGTACTTTCCATATAAGTTAAATAAGCAGGGTGACAATATACAGCCTTGATGTACTCCCTTTCCTATTTGGAACCAGTCTGTTGTTCCATGTCCAGTTCTATCTGTTGCTTCCTGACCTGCATATAGGTTTCTCAAGAGGCTGGTCAGGTGGTCTGGTATTCCCATCTCTCTCAGAATTTTCTACCTTTTATTGTTAGTGTATAGAAATTCAACAGATTTCTGTATATTTACTTTATATCTTAGACCTTTACATAATTCATTGATGAGCTCTAGTAGTTTTCTGGTAGCATCTTTAGGATTTTCTATGTATAGTATTATGTCATCTTCAAACAATGATGCTTTTACTTCTCTCTTACATGTTTAGATTCCTTTTATTTCTTTTTCTTGTCTGATTGCTGTTGCTAGGACTTTGAATGCTATGTTGAATAAAAGTGGTGAGAATGGACATTTCTGTCTTGTTCTTGATCTTGGGGGAAATGCTTTCACCTTTTCGCTATTGAGTACAATGTTAGTTGTGGGTTTGTCATGTGTGTTAGTCAATCAGTCGTGTTTAACTCTTTGTGACCCCATGGACTACAGTCCAGCAGGCTCCTCTGTCCATGGAATTATCCAGGCAAGAACACTGGAGTGGGTTGCCGTTTACTTCTCCAGGAATTTGTCATGCATTAATTTTTTTGAGGTATGTTCCTTCTATGGATTTCCCAAGTGGTGCTGGTGGTAAAGAATTCACCTGCCAATGAGGAGACATGAAACATGGGTTCAGTCCTTGGGTCAGGAAGATCCCCTGGAGGATGGCATGGTAATCCACTGCAGTGTTCTTGCCTGGAGAGTCCCATGGACAGAGGAGCCTGGTGGGCTAGAGTCCAGAAGGGTTGCAGGGTCAGATACAATGGAAGCGACATCATAAGCATGCATGGGCCCTCTCTACCCACTGTCTGAAGAGTTTTTTTTTTTTTAAATCACAGATGGATGTTGAATTTTATCAAAAGCTTTTTTTGCATCTGTTGAAATGACCATATATATTTAAAATTCTTTAATTTGTTAATGCAGTGTATCACATTGATTGATTTGCAGATATTGAAGAATTCTTGCATCCCTGGGATGATTCCCATGTGATCATGGTGTATGATTCTTTTAATGTATTGCTGGAGTTGGTTGGCTAGTATTTTGTTGAAGATTCTTGCATCTATGTTCATCAGTGATATTGGCTTGTAGTTTTCTTTTTTGTGTGCTATCTTTGTCTGATTTTGGTATTGAGGGTAGTGGTGGCTTCATAGGATGAGTTTGGAAGCATTCTTTCCACAATTTTTTGGAATACTTTCAGAAGGATAAATGTTAACTCTTCTCTATATGTATGGTAGAATTCATTTGTAAAGCCATCTCGTCCTGGAGTTTTGTTTGTTGGGAGTTTATTTTTTTTAACTTACTCAATTTCAGACTGGCAATTGGTCTGCTCATATTTTCCATTTCTTCCTGACTCAGCCTTAGGAGATTGTACATTTCTAGGAATTTGTCTATTTCTTCTATGTTGTCCATTTTAAGTATTAATAGTCAAAACATGGAAGCAATCCAAATATCCACCAACTAATGAATTAATAAACATATGCTGTAGATCTATACAATGGAATATCATTTGGCCATGAGAAGAAATGAAATACTGATACAACATGGATGAATCTTGAAAATAATATGCTAAGTAAAAGACACAAAGACCACATAGTTTGTGATTTCATTTCTACTAAATGTCCAGAATAGGCAAATTACAGAATTAGAAAGTCAATTAGAATCTGGGAAAAATGGGCACTGAGGGATGATTATTAATCGTAATTGTTAATACCAGGTTTCTTTGTTGGGGGTGAAAAAGGTATTCTAAAATTATATCTAAAACACTTTGCTTATCCATTCATCTGTTGATAGGCACTCAGGTTGCTTCTGCTTTTTGGCTATTTTGAATAATGTTGTTATGAACACAAGTGTTCAAATATCTTTTCTAAACCCTGCTTTCAGTACTTTTAGGTCTATACCTAGGAGTGAAATTGCTGGGTAATAGAGAAATCCTATTTTTTCATGTTTTGAGGAACCTCCACATTGTTTTTCTTAATTGCTGCACTATTTTATATTGCCAGTAGCAATGCACATGAGTTCCAGTTTCTCCACATTCTTCCCAACACTTATTATTTTCTGTTTAAAGAAAAAAAAGTGTTTTAAATGATAGTCTTCTTATCATATATTAATTATATCTCAAACTGAAAAAACTGTTCACCACTAGACCCTACACTAATTGAGCATGCCTAATGTCCAGACCTTGGCTTCCAAATCTTTCCTCACTAAAGCAGCCCCAGTTTGGGGCAGAGAAGGTAGAAGGTGAATCTGGGACATTTCACTGTGTCAAAAAGCAAGGAAGACCTCAAATAATGATGGGGTATGTCTAAAGGACACCAGCAAATTTGGAACAATTTGAGCATCAAAATGAATGACTGTAATTGATTGTAATATGCATAAATAACAATCTATGAATTCATGATAATAAAAAGGAGAGAGAGAAAAAAGTGATTTTTTAATAGAAGAATGCAAATAATGATAGAATTTTAAAATCACCATTTTTTGCAACTCTGGATGAAACAATTGGTTCAAGCAAGGGTTGGTAATAGGTGCTATAGCCATTAGGTGAATGGATATTAGGAAACCAAATATCCACATGGCATCATCCCCAGATTACATATTAATTGCAAATAGAATCTCATACCTTTGCAATGGAGAAATCTGGTGATTACAACTTTAAAAAGTAATCAAATTCAACATTGCAAATTGTAGAAAAGTTTGATATTTGTGCTTCCTAATATGATGCAATACTAAGTATGCAACGTTAACTATTAAGTATTCTTATTAAAATGTGTGGCCTGAACATAATCAAGCTTGTCTCGATCAGGAATTCAGAGGATAGTGGGATAAGTGAAAGGATACCGTGTAGGATATTTCATAAGACAGTGACCTAAAATCTTCAAAAAGGCAATGCCAGGAAGAAAAAGAAAATCAGCAACAGCTGAAAGACTAATATGGATTAAAAGACATTTGAGTATGCCCCTGCTTGGTGTACATTTCATTTATTTTAAGGAAATGTTGTTGTACAGACTGTTGGCAGTCTGCTTTCCCCTTCTTCTGCCCCGAGGAGTCACCTGACCTCCATGCCATTTACTGTCTTGTGAGTGTCCCCGTGTGTGCCTTACCTGGCTCACCCGCCTGCAGGGCCAGGTCCCTGACTCCAGCAGATTGCAGCCTCTTTGTTCTCCACTCAGCACCCTGTACAGGGCTGAGCCCACAAGAGGCTCTTGCAGTTACTCACAGAACTGCCTTCCCAAGGCTTCTCCACAGTTCCAAGATGTCTAGAAAGTCAGAAGAGATGCATAATGCTTGTACCTGAAAAAAACACGTGTGAGACCTGAGGCTGCTTTCGTTGGGAGAAAAGATCAGGGCCGTGGGAGACATCTGCATTTTGTGGCAGGTTGATTGCCAAAATATCCTCAGTTCTTCCACCTGTCCTGTATCCATGGTTGTTATGTGATTTGGCAGTTCCTCCTACCAAGAGGTGGACCTCACTTCCCTGGCCTTTAATCTGGGCTGGCTATGTGGCTTGCTTTGGCCATGAGGATGAGGCAGAAGAGAAAAAGCACCAGTTATGACCCAGGGCCTCCAGGTAAACATGTTCAGTGAGGACAGAGGAGTAGAGAGGAGAGTCCCCACGCTCTGGTCCAGCTCTGCCAGTAACTGACGAGGATACTAGAGAAAGATGCTTCACTTCTTGGGCTCCGTTTCTAACTAAGATCATCCCACAGAGTCTCCTAGATCTTTATCACTGCATATTCATGAAAATGATAAATTTATGTATATTATATATATAACTGCTCTCACCCAACCAGAATACTAAATTAAAATTTTGCCAACCACTGTGGAAAATGGGAGTGTCCTCTCCTATACATGCAACAGATAATTGAGACAGTGTCTACACAGTCTTAGCAATCATTAATAAAATCTTAAACCATCTTTGGAAATAATCACTGAAAAAGCAACTGCTATTTGCCGGGTTCTTTTGTGTACCCTTGAATGCTCACAACTCTGTAAGATGGATAATTTCTCTTTCAGGAAATACAACCCTATGTAGGTTAAGCAGCTTCCCGAGGTCACACAGTTAGTGGATGGATGGTGGGTGGGGCTGATTTAGACATTGGTCCTAACCAGAGTTGGTGCCCTCCCCTACTAGACCGTGTTTGTGCTGCTAAGTCAAGCTTCAGTCATGTCTGACTCTTGGCAACTCCATGGACTATAACTCTCCAGGCTCCTCTGTCCATGGCATTCTCCAGGCAAGAATACTACAGTGGGTTATCATGCCCTCCTCCAGGGGATTTCTCCTCCCCCCCCCGCCCCCGCCCCCAGGGATCCAACCAACGTCTCCTGCACTGCAGGAGGATTCTTTACTACTAAGCCACCAGGCAAGTCCCCACTAGACCACACTGTCCTGCAATAGTGAGGATCGCTCCTAATGAGACACAGAAATGGACAGAGGAGCCTCGTGGGCCACAGTCCATAGGGTCGCAAAGAGTTGGCCATGACTGAGCGTGGACGTGATGTATTTTATAGTATGAAACTGTTCTGCATCTCATCTGTGGTAGTAGTTATGCAGTTCTACTTGTCTAAGCTCATAGAACTGTGTACCAAAAGGAGCAAATTTTACTGTATGTAAGTTTTTTAAAAAAATTAATGGAGTAACTTTACAGTGGAAAAGCCTGAGAGACAACACCTTAAGCAGACAGTCCAAGTGAGCATCATCAGAATGGGACGATTTGAAGCCCTATGATCCCTGAGGGGTTGCAATGAGAAGAACGAAGCGTCACTTTTGTGCTATTCCTGTCGACAATGCATAATCTGAGACCTTCTTTGGAGATTCTAGCAGGGGAACACAGTTATATCCTTGATGGAAGATCATCCTCCTTCTTCAGGGAAGCTCATCCTCTTTGACCCAGTGTACAGCTTTGAGAGGAAGCATGTGGAGCGATGATGGAGCAAGGGGACACCTGCCTAGCCAGCCAGATCAGATTGACCCTGGCCATCAGTGGGGGTGACAGATGGCACAGGCAGTTCGCTCTCACATTCTAAAGATGCATAAACTGAATCTAATCATGAGGGATCATCATACTAATCCCAACTGACCCACATTCAGCAGAATACCTGCCCTGTGATCTTTAAAGGTAACAAAGCCAGTCTTCTCCTGGGTGGGCCATTGGTTAAGACTCCGTGCTTCCATTGCAAGGGTCACAGGTTCCATCCCTGGTTGGGGAACTAAGATCCCACATGCCGCATTGTGAAGCCACAAAGAAAAAAAAAGTCAAAGCCAGGAAGATCATGGAAGCATGAGAAACTCTTTTTATAATTTTCAGCCTACTGATCCTGTACATTTTTTGTTAGATTCATGTCTCGGTATTTCATTTACTTTCAATTGGGTATAAATGCTCTTGTGTTTTTAATCTTGTTTTGCACATCTTTGTTGCCGGTATATCAAAGAATGATTGAGTTTTGTGTTTTGATTTTGTAGCATGAAACCCTGCTGAAGTGTTATCTCTCAGACTTTTTCTTGATTATACTTTAAAATCCCATTTGACCTCTCTACACTAATTTTTTTTTAAATTGAAATATAGTTGGCATACAATTTTATGTTAGTTTCAGGTATACTGCATAGAGATTTGATACTTGCATAGATGATGAAAGGATCACAAGATAAATCTAGCAGCCATATGTTTCCATACAAACTTAACAATATTATTTACCATATTCCTTATGCTGTATCACCATGGCTTTTTATTTTATACATAGTGAGTTTTTTTCAGAGTAGTAGATTCATTTATTTTTAATAGTTCTTGCTTCTCAGTACCACTTCTTAGCTTCAGTCAGTTCAGTTGCTCACTTGTGTCAGACTCTTTGTGACCCCATGGACTGCAGCATGCCAGGGTTCCCTGTCCATCACCAACTCAAATTCATGTCCATCAAGTTGGTGACACCATCCAACCATCTCATCCTCTGTCATTCCGCTTCTCCTCCTGCTTTCAATCTTTCCCAGCATCAGGGTCTTTTCTGATGAGTCAGTTCTTCTCATCAGGTGGCCAAAGTATTGGAGCTTCACCATCAGTCCTTCCAATGAATATTCAAGGCTGATTTCCTTTAGGATTGACTAGTTTGATCTCCTTGCAGTCCAAGGGACTCTCAAGAGTCTTCTCTAACACCACAGTTCAAAAGCATCAATTCTTTGGCGCTCAGCTTTCTTTATGGTCCAACTCTCACATGCATACATGACTACTGGAAAAATCATAACTTTGACCAGATAGACCTTGGTTGGCAAAGTAACATCTCTGGTTTTAATATGCTCTCTAGGTTGGTCATAACTTTTCTTCCAAGGAGCAAATGTCTTTTAAATTCATGGCTGCAGTCACTATCTGCAGTGATTTTGGAGCCCAAGGAAAGAAAGTCTGTCACTGTTTCCATTGTTTTCCCATCTATTTGCCATGAAGTGATGGGACTGGATGCCATGATCTTTGTTTTTTGAATGTTGAGTTTTAAGCCAGCTTTTTCACTCTCCTCTTTCACTTTCATCAAGAGGCTCTTTAGTTCTTCACTTTCTGCCATAAGGGTAGTGTTACCTGCATATCTGAGGTTATTGATATTTCTCCCTGCAATCTTGATTCCAACTTGTGTTTCATCCATCCTTGCATTTCGCATGATGCACTCTGCATATGAGTTAAATAAGCAGGGTGACAATATACAGCCTTGACGTACTCCTTTACCTATTTGGAACCAGTCTGTTGTTCCATGTCTGGTTCTAACTTTGCTTCCTGACCAGCATACAGATTTCTTAAGAGGCAGGTAAGGCAGTCTGGTATTCCCATCTCTTTAAGAATTTTCCACAGTTTGTTGTGATGCACACAGTCAAAGGCTTTGGCATAGTCAATAAAGCAGAAGTAGATGGTTTTCTAGAATTCTGTTGCTTTTTTGATGATCCAGCAGATGTTGGCAATTTGATCTCTGGTTCCTCTATCTTTTCTAAATCCAACTTGAACACCTGCAACTTCATGATTCACGTACTGTTGAAGCCTGGCTTGGAGAATTTTGGGCATTACTTTGCTGGCGTGTGAGATGAATGCAATTGTGCGGTAGTTTGAACATTCTTGGGCATTGCCTTTCTTTGGGATTGGAATGAAAACTGCCTTTTTCCAGTCCTGTGGCCACTGCTGTTTTCCAAATTTGCTGACATATTAAGTGCAGCATTTTCACAGCATCATCTTTTAAGATGTGAAATAGCTTCTTACCTAGCTTTGCTGTTGTTGATAATAATGATTTTTTTGTGTTTTTATTGTGGTAAGAACGTTAACATGAGATCTACCGTATTAACAAAATTTTAGGTGTGTAATAGAGTATTGTTAATTATAGGCATGATATTGTACAGCAGGATCCTGAGTTTCTGTTTAGTTTTCCAATCTGTTTTCTCTCGCTCAGGTTGGGTCATTTCTTTCCTTCTGGCTTTAGGTTTGCTCCTCTGTCACCTCCACTCTTTTCTTGAGCCCATCCAGTACGTTTTTTTTTTTTTTCACTTGTTGCTTTTTAAATTCTAAAACTTTCATCTGATTCTTTTCATATCTTATATTTCTTTGAATATTTGCTAAATAATTAAAAATACGTCATCCCTGAATACTCCAATATGTCTCTATATCAGAGTGGAAGCTCAGCTTCCACTAAGTGATGCTGCTATAAAGAGCAAGCCTGAATCTCAGCAGCACACAACAAAGTTTCTCTTCCTTCGCATTACATGTAATCTATTAATCATCAATGGCTATATTCAGTGAATCAATAGCTATGAGTCTACTTCATCTTTCTCTTCATCCTAGGATCCAGGATGAAGGAGCAGCCCCTAGTTAGGTCATGCCATTCCCATGGAAGAAGGAAAAGAAAAGAGAGCAGGCAGAAATTTGCAGTGCCACTTCAAGTTTCTGTCAGACTGGCAAAGTGTCACTTCTGCTTATATTTCACTGACCAAAGACCAGCATGATGTCAGTGGCTGGGAAAATATACTCCTTCTAGAGGAAGGCCTGCAAATCACATGGCGAGAGGTGAGGGAAGGAGAGGATACATAATTCTTATCCAGAAAAGAAGGGTCAAATAATTGAGGAGAGTAATATATTACAAAGCATTTCCAAAGAGTAAGGACATTTTCTTACTTAATCACAACCCATTGTCACTTCTAACCAAATTAACAATTCCGTAATATGATCTAATAGTCTACATTTAAAATTTTCCAATTATCCCAAAAGTATACTTAAAACTTAATTTATTCAAACCAAAATCCAATCAAGGACCAATGTAACATGGTTATGTGTCTTACAGTCTTTTTAAAATTAAGGATGGTCAGGAGACTGCATTTTTTTTCATTATAGGATGCTTTTTCAAGGGAATTGGGCATTTGTCCAGCAATATCTTCTACCTTCTGGATTTGTTTGGTTGACCCCTCATGGTGTCAGTTTAACCTGTTCCTCCATCCCCAGATTTCTCATTAAATGAAAATTAGATGTAAGTAATCAGTTAAACTCTGGTAAATATTTTTGGCAAGAATATTCACAAGTACTACTGTGTTGTTCATATTATATCACACCAGGAAGCATGTATATCTTTGTCTTATCACGAAGGATGACAAAGTTAGTCAGTGAGTTAATGTGTTGACAACTTGATTCCTCCAATGTAAATTTTTCTCTCTTGTGGTTATCACACCGGTGGTGTAAGACTCCTGAACTATGTGAACAGTTGGCTCCCCACCAATCTTTCATTCAAAGGCTTTGGCATCCATTGACAAGTCTGTCTGAATTAATTTTTTTCAGTCAGGTAAAATGATGATTTTTATCATTACTTTATGTTTATTGGCTGGCAATCTTGTGTAAAGAAGGATGTTCTTTATAGTCATATCTAGTATATTTATGAGATAGCTAGATAGATAGCTATTAGATTAAAAAATAAAACTCTTATGATTCTGTGCATTGGGTATTTAATTGTACCTTTAAGAAACTAATGTTATAAACACTTTTCTGTATATGTTCTTCAAAATAGTTTGCTGGCTTTTAATATGAATTATAGCGAAAAATGACTATGATGAGTATTAATCTGTTGAATAATATATAGACTCTGCATGCTGAGCATTATACAGTTTTTTTTTTGTGTTTCCCTGACTTTCATGGCTTTGACATTTTTAAAGATTATAGGGCAAGTATTTTGCAGGATATCAGTCAATTTGAGTTTGTCTGATAATTTCTCATGATTAGATTTAGGTTATACATGTAAATTTTCTAGAATTCTGGAATTTCTATATGGTTCTTTAAAACAACTTTTCTCATTTGTCCATTGAGATTCCCTGTCTGTTCATCCACCTTGGCCATATTTTCCTGTAGGTTTTCTATCATATTTATTATATCCGTTTCAAGTAATTCCATTTTGTGAGTCACTTATTGGTCTGCTTCTACTGACCTCTTAATTACAGATCCATTTTTTTTTGCTTCTTTGCATATCTAAGTTTTTATTATTATATATTAGTTGTTGAGGATAATATGTTGCAGAAAATCTGGATTAAGTTATCTTCTTCTAAAGAATTTTGTTGTGGCAACAGTTAATTTACTGGCAGATTATCTGGATCCTTGGGGGCTTAGTTTTAATCTTCATTCAGTTCAGTTCAGTTTAGTCACTCAGTCGTGTCTGACTCTTTGCGACCCCATGAATCACAGCATGCCAGGCCTCCCTGTCCATCACCAACTCCCAGAGTTCACTCAGACTCACGTCCATCGAGTCCGTGATGCCATCCAGCCATCTCATCCTCTGTCATCCCCTTCTCCTCCTGCCCCCAATCCCTCCCAGCTCAGAGTCTTTTCCAATGAGTCAACTCTTCCAATGAGGTGGCCAGAGTACTGGAGTTTCAGCTTTAGCATCATTCCTTCTAAAGAAATCCCAAGGCTGATCTCCTTCAGAATGGACTGGTTGGATCTCCTTACAGTCCAAGAGACCCTCACGAGTCTTCTCCAACACCACAGTTCAAAAGCATCAATTCTTTGGCGCTCAGCCTTCTTCACAGTCCAACTCTCACATCCATACATGACTACTGGAAAAACCATAGCCTTGACTAGATGGACCTTTGTTGGCAAAGTAATGTCTCTGCTTTTGAATATACTATCTAGGTTGGTCATAACTTTTCTTCCAAGGAGTAAGCATCTTTTAATTTCATGGCTGCACTCACCATCTGCAGTGATTTTGGAGACCCCCCAAATAAAGTCTGACACTGTTTCCACTGTTTCCCTGTCTATTTCCCATGAAGTGATGGGACCGGATGCCATGATCTTCGTTTTCTGAATGTTGAGCTTTAAGCCAACTTTTTCACCCTCCACTTTCACTTTCGTCAACTCTTGACTAATTCCTAAATTGTATATGCAGAGGGCAAGACCTCTGTCCATGGAACTCTCCAGGCAAGAATACCGGGTAGTCATTCCCTTCTCCAGGAGATCTTCCCGACCCAGGGATCGAACCCAGGTCTCCTGCATTGCAGGCAGATTCTTTTTCTTTTCTTAAATTTATTTATCTATTTTAATTGGAGGCTAATTACTTTACAACATTGTACTGATTTTTGCCATACATTGACATGAATCAACCATGGGTGTACATGTGTCCCCCATCCTGCTACCTCTTTCCCCATCCCATCCCTCAAGGTTGTCCCAGTGCTCCGGCTTTGAGTGCCCTGTTTCATGTATCAAACTTGGAATGGTGATCTATTTCACATATGGTAATATACATATTTCAACGCTATTCTCTCAAATCATCCCACCCTCACCTTTTCCCACAGAATCCAAAAGTCTGTTTTTTATATCTGTGTCTCTTTTGCTGTTTCACTATAGGATAATCATTATCATCTTTCTACATTCCATTTATATGCATTAATATACTGTATTGGTTTCTTTCTTTATGACTTACTTCACTCTGTATGCTGCTACTGCTAAGTTGCATCAGTGTCCGATGCCGTGTGACCCCATAGACAGCAGCCCACCAGGCTCCCCAATCCCTGGGATCCTCCAGGCAAGAACACGGAGTGGGTTGCCATTTCCGTCTCCAATGCATGAAAGTGAAAAGTGAAAGTGAAGTCGCTCTTTTGTGTCCAACTCTTAGTGACCCCGTAGACTGTAGCCCACCAGGCTCCTCCATTCATGGGATTTTCCAGGCAAGAGTACTGGAGTGGGTTGCCATTGCCTTCTCATAATAGGCTCTAGTTTCATCCATCTCATTAGAACTGATTCAAATGCATTCTTTTTAACAGCTGAGTAATATATCATTGTGTATATGTGCCAGAGCTTTCTTATCCACTTGTCTGCTGATGGACATCTAGGTTGTTTCCATGTCTTGGCTATTATAAACAGTACTGCAATGAACATTGAAGTACATGTGTCTCTTTTGATTCTGGTTTCCTTGGTGTGTATGCCCAGCAGTGGGATTGCTGTGTCATATGGCAGTTCTATTTCCAGCTTTTTAAGGAATTGCCACACTGTTCTCCATAGTGGCTGTACTAGTTTGCATTCCAACCAACAGTGTAAGAGGGTTTCTCTGCACCCTCTCCAGCATTTATTGCTTGTAGACTTTTGGATAGTAGCCATTCTGACTGGTGTGAAATGGTACCTCATTGTGGTTTTGATTTGCATTTCTCTGATAATGAGTGATGTTGAGCATCTTTTAATGTGTTTATTAACCATCATATGTCTTCTTTGGAACAATGTCTGTTTAGTTCTTTGGCCCATTTTTTGATTGGGGTGTTTATTTTTCTGGAATTGGGCTGCAGGAGTTGCTTGTATATTTTTGAGATTAATTCTTTGTCAGTTGCTTCATTTGCTATTATTTTCTCCCATTCTGAAGGCTGTCTTTTCCCTTGCTTATAGTTTCCTTCGTTGTGCAAAAGCTTTTAAGTTTAACTAAATCCCATTTGTTTATTTTCACTTTTATTTCCATTACCCTGGAATGTGGGTCATAGAGGATCCTGCAGGCAAATTCTTTACCATCTGAGCCACCAAGGAAGCCCAAACAAATAAATAAAAGAAGTCAATCCAAAAGTTTCATATAGATTCCCTTTAATTCTTGACTAATTACTAAACTGTGTAGGCAGAGGACAAGACTTCAAGAAACTCAGCAAAAAGGAGGCTAAGGAACTGAGCTGAGGTTTTAGCAGCTGCTTAGGACACAGGATTTTAAGGTTGGCATTTAAGTCCATCCAAAATAGAGGAAGTGGCAAATAGCTAGAACTTTCTTCTGACCTTCGTGAAGAACTACACCTATGGAATAAAAACAACATCTGAAGAAAAAAACTGAATATGCTCTTCGAAAGTGCTGAATTCAATATGCCAGCAAATTTGGAAAACTCAGCAGTGGCCACAGGACTGGAAAAGGTCAGTTTTCATTTCAGTCCCAAAGAAAGGCAATGCCAAAGAATGCTCAAACTACTGCACAATTGCACTCATCTCACATGCTAGTAAAGTAATGCTCAAACTTCTTCAAGCCAGGCTTCAGCAATATGTGAACCGTGAACTTCCTGATGTTCAATCTGGTTTTAGAAAAAGCAGAGGAACCAGAGATCAAATGGCCAACATCCGCTGGATCATGGACAAAGCAAGAGACTTCTAGAAAAACATCTATTTCTGCTTTATTGACTATGCCAAAGCCTTTGACTGTGTGGATCACAATAAACTGTGGAAAATTCTTCAAGAGATGGGAATACCAGACCACCTGACCTGCCTCTTGAGAAATCTGTATGCAGGTCAGGAAGCAACAGTTAGAACTGGACATGGAACAACAGACTGGTTCCAAATAGGAAAAGGAGTACGTCAAGGCTGTATATTGTCACCCTGCTTATTTAACTTCTATGCTGAGTACATCATGAGAAACACTGGATTGGAAGAAACACAAGCTGGAATCAAGATTGCCGGGAGAAATATCAATAACCTCAGATATGCAGATGACACCACCCTATGGCAGAAAGTGAAGAGGAACTAAAAAGCCTCTTGATGAAAGTGAAAGAGGAGAGTGAAAAAGTTGGCTTAAAACTCAACATTCAGAAAGGTAAGATCATGGCATCCGGTCCCATCACTTCATGGGAAATAGATGGGGAAACAGTGGAAACAGTGTCAGACTTTATTTTGGGGGGCTCCAAAATCACTGTAGATGGTGACTGCAGCCATGAAATTAAAAGACGCTTACTCCTTGGAAGAAAAGTTATGACCAACCTAGATAGCATATTCAAAAGCAGAGACATTACTTTGCCGACTAAGGTCCATCTAGTCAAGGCAATGGTTTTTCCAGTAGTCATGTATGGATGTGAGATTTGGACTGTGAAGAAGGCTGAGCACCAAAGAATTGATGCTTTTGAACTGTGGTGTTGGAGAAGACTCTTGAGGGTCTCTTGGACTGCAAGGAGATCCAAACAGTCCATTCTGAAGGAGATCAGCTTGGGATTTCTTTAGAAGGAATGATGCTAAAGCTGAAACTCCAGTACTCTGGCCACCTCATGGGAAAGTTGACTCATTGGAAAAGACTCTGATGCTGGGAGGGATTGGGGGCAGGAGGACAAGGGGACGACAGAGGATGAGATGGCTGGATGGCATCATGGACTCAATGGACGTGAGTCTGAGTGAACTCCGGGAGTTGGTGATGGACAGAGAGGCCTGGCATGCTGTGATTCATGGGGTCGCAAAGAGTCATACACGACTGAGCGACTGAACTGAACTGAACTAAAGAGGTATTAAAGAGGCTTCCCTGCTGGCTCAGATGGTAAAGCGTCTGCCTGCAATGCTGGAGACCTGGGTTTGATTCCTTGGTTGGAAATATCCCCTGGAGAAGGAAATGGCAGTCCACTCCAGTACTCTTGCCTGGAAAATCCCATGGACAGAGGAGCCTGATAGGCTACAGTTCATGGGGTGGAGAAGAGTTGGACACGACTGAGCAACTTCACTCACTCAAAGAGGTATCTATGAAAATTTTGGATTTACTTCTTTTATTTATTGACTTTTTAATCAGAAGAAAGTTGCTTTACAATGTTGTATTGGTTTCTGCCATAAAACAATGATTGCCTTCTTTTGTGACTTTTTCCTTTCTGAGCTCCACCTCCAACCCCCGGCCCCCGCCAACTTCTTTCTCCCTGATTTCTAGTACTTCTGCATCATTTCTAAAACTCCAACTTCTGTCTCATCATTCTAGTAAAACTGCTACTCTCTCAGTCAGTTTAGTTCAGTTGCTCAGTCGTGTCTGACTCTTTGTGACTCCATGGACTGTAGCACACCAGGCTTCGCTGCCCGTCAACAACTCCAGGAGCTTACTCAAATTCATGTCCATTAGGTCGGTGATGCCATCCAACCGTCTCATCCTCTGTCATCTTCTTCTCCCCCTGCCTTCAATCTTTCCCATCATCAGGGTCTTTTCTAATGACTCAGTTCTTTGCATCAGGTGGCCAAAATATTGGAGCTTCAGCTTCAGCATCAGTCCTTCCAATGAATATTCATGATTGATTTCCTTTAGGATTGACTAATTTGATCTCCTTGCAGTCCAAGGGACTCTCGACAGTCTTCTCCAACAGCACAGTTCAAAAGCATTAATTCTTTGGTGCTCAGCTTTCTTTATAGTCCAACTCTCACATCCATACATGACACTGGAAAAACCATCACCTTGACTAGATGGACCTTGTTGGCAAAGTAATGTCTCTGCTTTTTAATATGCTGTCTAGACTGGTCATAGCTTTTCCTAGAAGGAGCAAGCATCTTCTAATTTCATGGCTACAGTCACCATCTGCAGTGATTTTGGAGCCCAAGAAAAGAAAGTCTGTTACTGTTTCCATTTTTCCCCATCTATTTGCCATGAAGTGATGGGACCAGATGCAATGATCTTTGTTTTTTGAATGTTGAGTTTTAAGCCACCTTTTTGACTGTCCTCTTTCACTTTCATCAAGAGGCTCTTTAGTTCCTCTTCACTTTCTGCCATAGGGTGGTGTCATCTGCATATCTGAGGTTATTGATATTTCTCCCTGCAATCTTGATTCCAGCTTGTGCTTCATCCAGCCTGGCATTTCACATGAGGTTCTCTATATCTAAGTTAAATAAGCAGGGTGATAATATACAGCCTTGACGTACTCCTTTCCCTATTTGGAACCAATCTGTTGTTCCTTGTCCGGTTCTAACTGTTGCTTCTTGACCTGCACACAGGTTTCTCAGGAGGCACGTCAAGTGGTGCTACTCTCTGGTTGAGCTCAATTTGCCCACATGCTGCAGTAAACTATGAAATGCTCCCAGGGGAAAGCTTTTGAATGTAGGTCTCATGGTGGCTCAGATGGCAAAGAATCACCTGCAGTGCAGATCAGGGTTCAGTCCCTGGGTCGGGAAGGTCCTCTGGAGAAGGGAATGGCTACCCACTCCAGTGTTCTTGCCTGAAGAATTCCAAGGGCAGAGGAGCCTGGCAAACTACAGTCCATGGGGTCTCAAGGAGTCAGACATGACTGAGTGACTTTCATTTTCACCCAGTAAGCTTCTCTTTTTCAAGGATAATATCCTTTCCATTTCTCCCTACTTTGTGTTGATCTCTAGTGTCTTCATACAGTTGTTTTTTATATCTTATCCAAGATTTATAACTGTTATTGGCAAGAGAGTTAATCTAATACAGGCTACTCCTCCAGTTAGAGAACTGCATAGGTGTGTTTTGATTCAAGGTTATTTAGAATTCACTATAAAGATGAAGAAGTAAATGAAACAGGCATCAATAATATTTATATTTTAATCGATTAGTTTTTTGTTTGGTATTTTGGGTGTTTGTGATATTTAGAAGAATTTGGCATGCTAGGTTTACAGTCCTGACTTATCATGTATAATTAAATAATTTGTTTAAGTCTGGTTTAATGTTTAAATCTCACTTATTTTATAAACAATATGGGAAGAATGAAAGGCATTTTAGATTCTTGTTTATATTTACCTTATTGGATATACAAATATTCTTAAGTACTTGAGAGAGGTCTCCCTGTAATTCAGATACTAAAATACTTAAAAAGATAATAGACTATATTAGATTCAAAATTCAATTTGAACTGATTAAAACATTTAATGAAATTTGTAAATAGGATCAGAATTAATACTAATTCCTTATTAAAGACTATTAAAATTTCTATATTTACAAGGAAAATAAGATAGTGATTAATATTATAAGTTGAATATTATATTTGTAATTTTATTTTATTTATTTTAAAAATTAATTTTTATTGGAGTATAGTTGATTTATAATGTTTTAGTTTCTGCTGTACAGCAACGTGAATCAGTTATACATATATCCTCTCTTTTTAAAGATTCTATTCCCATATAAGTCACTACAGAGTATTGAATAGAATTCCCTGTGCTATACAGTGTATTTGTAATTTTACTAAGTTGGACAATTAATTTTAAACCAATATTCTAAATGAGTATTTACTGGTATAAAGTCCATGGATTTGGACTCTTGTAAGACTGGGTTAAAATGTCTCTGGGTCACAATTTACTTAATGTCTGTCATCCTCAGTTTCTTTACCTGTAAAATGAGAATAATGATGCTTCCCTAAAAGTACATGTTTCAATAAATAATAATGTTGATGATAGTAATAATGATGATTTAATGATAATATCTTTAAAAGAGAGTTATAGAGCAATGTGCACAGTTTGATTCCATTTATTTTGGTAAAAAGTAAGGTATGCAAAGATAAGTATTTAAAAATTTCCAGAAGATTATATACATCTTTACATATAACTATCATTTAAAAATTTTCCACAATGTAAATATATTATGATATCTATTTGTTGTATGTATATGTGTTTGTATGTTCATATACAAAAATTCATTAGTTATTTTGTGAAATATGATTATGAGTAAGTTTTACTACTTGTTTCTTAATTTTATTTATTGTCTGTGTTGAACAGATATAACATAAGCAGCAGAAACACATACCTGAACATTTTAAAGTAAAAAAAAAAAAGACATCTTTCCTTGTTCTTATCTTGCTGGAGATCTTATCGCAAGGGTTCAGGGAGGTAGAAGTCATGCTCAGTAGCTATCATCCATCACACAATCATTAAGTCATTGAAAAATCCCCGTGTGTTGTATTTGCTTTGAGATTGGGTGCTGACTGATTTCCATCCATACACACTTCCTTCTTGCAGTAAATGTGGTCTTGCTTCACGGTGTAGTGGAGGTACAAGCCTTTGCCTGAGTCTCTCTAGTAGAGTGGGTACCTTGAGAAACCTTAAAAGTAGGAGGGAACTTTGTATCTTTTCACTTTCTCCTTTACCCCCTTTTTCATTCTTCATGCTCTCTGATAAGACTTGACCCCTCTTGAGGCCCCCCTGAGACTCTGCCCATCCCAGGGGAAATTTCCAGATCTCTCTGTTAAACTCCTTCCTCTTCCCAGGACCCAGGTCATACTTTCCAAATGTCTGTTGGACATTCCCACCTCAAATTCAGCAAACCAAACACCACCAGTTTCAAAGCCTGCAGGCCAGCTTTTTGTCCTTTTTTTGGGATAATGATTAATGGGATCTCCAATTTACTTAACCAGATAAATGTACGTAACCTTGTATGTCATTTCCTCCTAGAGGCTTTTCCTGACCATCTCTCTCCCAGAGAATAAACCTTCCCTCACCTGGGTAAGCCAGGCTCCATGGCACGAATACCTTTTAGAGCACCTCTCACTTTAGACCATGACTCCTGCTTATATTATTTTGTCCTTGACAAGATCACATATTCCTTGAAACTAGGGATACATCAGGATATCCCAGAAGTGACCACAATGCCTGTAAAGATGTTCTCATCACTAGTTAATTGTCTCGAAGCAAAAGCAATCCATTTTACTCTCTCACTGAGGAGAGGCAACATTTCTTTACAGAGGAATCCCAAATAATCTTTGTAGATACCTTCACGTCCTACTCCAAAGAGTAGCATATAGGAAAGGAAAAAATAATAACTTTACAGTTTAGATATCTTGCCAGTACCACCTTTTATCAAGTGACAAAGGTTAACATCGTCAGTGAGTACCTTGAGATGTCTTGTAGATAGCAGGCACCCCTGATGGGATGTGATGAGAAAGGCACTTTACCCCTGCACTACACTTCGCCCAAACCTGTAACCTTAGTCCAACCTTGAGAAGACACTTGACAAGCCCAGACCAGGGGACAGTCTACAAATACCTGGTCTGTACTCCTCAAAGCTGTCGATGTCATTAGAAACACAAATTTTAAAAGGAAAGACTTGAAAAACTGTACCAGACCAGAGAAAACTAGGAAAAAATGATACATAAATGTAATGTGGGATATTGATTTGGATCCTGGAACAGAAAAAGGACAACCTGGTGAAATCTGATAAAATCTGGAGTTTAGTTAATGGTAATGTACCATGAGAAACGCTGGGCTGCAAGAAGCACAAGCTGGAATCAAGATTGCCAGGAGAAATATCAATAACCTCAGATATGCAGATGACACCACCCTTATGGCAGAAAGTGAAGAGGAACTAAAGAGCCTCTTGAAAGTGAAAGAGGAGAGTGAAAAGGTTGGCTTAAAGCTCAACATTCAGAAAACTAAGATCATGGCATCAAGTCCCATCACTTCATGGCAGATAGATGGGGAAACCGTGGAAACAGTGGCTGAGTTTATTTTTCTGGGCTCCAAAATCACTGAAGATGGTGATTGCAGCCATGAAATTAAAAGACACTTACTCCTTGGAAGAAAAGTTATACCAACCTAGATAGCATATTAAGAAGCAGAGACATTACTTTGCCAACAAAGGTCCGTCTAGTCAAGGCTATGGTTTTTCCAGTGGTCATGTATGGATGTGAGAGTTGGACTATAAAGAAAGCTGAGCACTGAAGAATTAATGCTTTTAAACTGTGGTGTTGGAGAAGACTGTTGAGAGTCCCTTGGACTGCAAGGAGATCCAGCCAGTCCATCCTAAGGGAGATCAGTCCTGGGTGTTCATTGGAAGGACTGAGGCTGAAGCTGAAACTCCAATACTTTGGCCACCTGATGCGAAGAAATGACTCATTGGAAAAGACCCTGATGCTGGGAAAGATTGAGGTCAGGAGAAGAAGGGGATGACAGAGGATGAGATGGTTGGATGGCATCACCAACTCAATGGACATGGGTTTGAGTGGACTCCGAGAGTTGCTGATGGACAGGGAGGCCTGGCTGTGGTTCATGGGGTCGCAAAGAGTCGGATACAACTGAGTGACTAAGCTGAACTGAACTGAATGTACCGTGTACCAACGTTGTCTTTTTAGTTCTGACAAATGCACCATGGTAATTTAAGATGACAGTATTTGGAGAAACCAAACCTGGGTAAATGAGGAGTTCTCTGTACTACATTTGCAATTTTCTGTAAATGTAAAATTTTCCAAAATTAAAAGTTTATTTCAGAAAATCACTCCCTATGTACTACACCCTCTGTAATAGGCTAAAAGGTTAAACATCTCTGTTTGGATATAAACGGAACCTAGTTAGAAAATATGTAGTAGAATTGAACAATTAAAGCAACAAAATTTATTTTTTATTTTATACTGATTATAATGGTCTATACAAGAGAATATCAATTGGCTGCACATTGATTCTTAACTAACTGAACCCATGTTGGCACTCAGCTGAATGGCTATATTTATTGCCTCCCTTGTAGCTGGGGTGACCCTGTGACTAACTTCTGGTCAATGCTATGGAAACAGGAAGGGTATGACATTTCCAGGAAAACTTCTTTAAAGGGCTAGATGTTCCTTCCTCTTTCCTGCTACTGGTATGGGAATGGGAAGCCTCTGAGATGGTGCTCTGAGGTGGATGGAGCCACAAGAGGGCATTAGTCTGAATCTGATGACATCTTGGAGGTATCATACCCAATCCTAACACAAGATCATACACATCCATTTTTTAAAAGGGAAAAATTCAGAAAAGAACATTGGTGCATATGAAGGAAAATAAAAATGGCCCATAATTCTATCATGTAGAACTCCAGTACCATTTATGAGATAAACACATACATATTAAATTGAAAAAAAAAAAACCTCTTACGATCCTATACATGGAGTTTTCTATTTTACTTTAAAAAACTTATATCATCGACACTTTTGTATATGTGTATTTTTTGAAAATACTGTTTGGAAAATTTATTATTTTGAAAATACTGTTCATCAAAATATTGTTAGATGTTTGCACAATATGCATTATGGTGATGAATGACTAATGAGTATGAATTTGATTCACTCTGACTTGTGTTCAAGACTCACTTGGACCACTGACTGTGTGACTTTGGCAAGTTGTGTCACCTCTTGAAACAAAATGGGAGTAACCTTTTAGAGTTATTGGGAAGATTAAATTAGTTAATGTATATAAAATGTGTAGCACAAGACCTAGATTTTAGTAAGTTTTTTTTTAAATTAATTCATTAATTTGACTGTACAGGTTCTTAGTTGCAGCATGCAGGATCTTTAACTGTAGCGTGTGGGATCTAGTTCCCTGGTCAGGGATCAGACTTGGGCCACTGGAAGCGTGGAGTCTTAGCCACGAGACCCCAGAGTCGTCCCAGTAAGTTCTTAATAAATATAAACTATTGTGATTATCATTATCATTCTTTAATCAGTTTCTTCTTCATGGGCAGTTAACCTGTCAGAGTCTAATTAAGAAATAGACAATCAATTAGAGTTCAGTTTAAAAAAAGAAAGCAATGGAAGCCACATGAGAACTTAGAAGAAATGTAACACAGAGAATTGGTTACAGAGGTGATAAAGCTGAGAAATAAATAGGGGAAATGAGAAACCCCAAAGATTACCAGTAGCAAGAAGGCACTACTGCTGTTAGGTGGGAGAGAGGGAAAGGCAGTCACCAGAGCCCAGGGCCAGAGTCACTGGGAGAAGCTACAATCATGGCAGACCTTTCCTATGGGAGCTCAAACCAGGGAGGAAATTCACCTACTTCTGGAGATGTCATCTGACATGAAGAGGGCTGGATTTTCTACCTCCAGAACCTCCCATTGCAGACCCATCAAGGCACCTGGAAATGGAGTCTTCAGGGATCCGCCTTGAGATACAGAGCAGAGCAGAGGAAGAGAATCTGGATGGAGTGGATCTGATGGAAACCGACTCAGGACCAGCATAGTCCACCCCTTTTAATATCCAGCATTCATTCTTATGCTCCCACCTATATTTAACATCAGATGTGAAACACCTCTCTCCTACAAAAGCCTTCTCCATCCTCCCTCTGACAAGAAGAGCTGCAAATTCCGTCAGTCATCATATTAATCTTGGATCCAAGATCTCCAGGTAAATTTCAGCACTCCCCATCTTGTTTGGATGTGGCTTCTCATGGCCTAGTGAATTCATTGTGAAATTAAGCATCAACAACATTTTTCACATAAAATATGAGGGGGAGAGGAAAAGCAGAAAAAAATGATCAATAGATAATAGGTCCATAAAAATATGTACAGACCCTTCAGTTCTTGTTTCTCTAACTGGTCACAAAGGTCATCACTGATATTTTCTCACTGAAAAAATAAAATTTTTTCATTGAGATTCCATCACCCATTCCAGGTTACCTTGACTGTTAGTCAGTCCACTGGTTATTTGGGATTATTTACTTGATGAAAAATATCTTCATACGTAAATGGTCTAAGTCTTTATTTTTCTATGGTTTTATTGGGTTACTTTCATCTTTGAAAGTGAAGTCGCTCAGTCATGTCTGACTCTTTGCGACCCCATGGACTGTAGCCTACCAGGCTCCTCCCTCCATGGGATTCTCCAGGCAAGAGTACTGGAGTGGGTTGCCTTTCCTTCTCCAGGGGATCTTCCCGACCCAGGGATCGAACCCAGGTCTCCTGCATTCCAGGCAGATGCTTTAACCTCTGAGCCACCAGGGAAGCCCTACTTTCATCTTTAATTGAGCTTTAATATTGGACATGCAATTACTGTTCTTTAGCTATTTCCAGATTCTAAATGGCTCCCTAATGACTATCCTAAGTCCAAATATGGTCATTCCTGCAACAGACGTGTAGCAGCAACTTAATTTTCCCATGATAATTAATACCAATAACCCCTGACCTGCTTTCTCAGTTTGACCTGAGGAATCCTGAATGGTCAGTAGCCCCTACTCCACTTCAAGTTTACTGGGACCATTATTTTATCTCCTGAAGAAATAACACTTTTCCTGAGGACCTAGTTCACAAAAGTAGTAGAACCCGAGGTTTGGGGATGGGGAACAAGAGCTTGCCCAGTGATTTATCGGGTGTAACAGTGAAAGTGACCCCTCCCCGTTTTACATCGTAGTTCCCAGAGCCTTCAGGGCAGCACTTCAGCCTTGTAGGTGCTAACTCTGAGTGGTTGCTGTTGTTGTTGTTTAGCCACTAAGACATGTCCGACTTTGTCCATCAGCTGGGCAATAGAAGGTCCTTGTATGGCGGTGTGAATTGAAGGAGGAGCTGCACTGTAGCAAATGGTGATAGACGTAACTTGCTTGTTTCTTCCAGATGTCCTGGAACCTAATCTCACAGACAGCACTTCCAATGAAAAGAAATTGTTTCTGCTTGCACCAACTCTTATGGCTTAGTGGGTTTGAGAGCACTCTATTCATAATAGGAAGCTCAAGGCACATAGTCACTCAGAGTCCATGGTATAGGAGATGCTGTGGCACCCTGCCCCAATCCAGGACTGAGACAGACCTTGTCTTCCTGAAACAACACTTTCTGCAAGAACTTGATCATAGTTGATCCCCCTCTGGAAATTTCCCAGAGCCTGTGGAAGCAGACTTGCTCAAAGTTCTGCCCCCCTCTCTGGGGGAAGCCCACATCCAGTCCTGGTTGTTGTAGCAATAGCTGGCTCCCTTTTCTCTTTAATGCAAGACAACTCTATAGAGACAGCTCAACTCCAGAACTCCCTGTGTGATCGGCTGAGGCTTCTGTTGCAACTGCTTCACCATTCAATGTCTCCTCTTGCCCAGTCCCGACTCTTGCAGTCTCTTACAGTTGTCTACCCAAGTGCAGGCCCCAACATGCCTCCTGTCTCAGCTCTCCATCTCAGACAGTCTCCATCTTAGAGGTGACTTTTTGGGGAACCAAACACACAGTCGAGTGTTTAAACTCTGTGAAGTGCTTGAGGCATGTCAGGGTCTGCTCAGGGGAAGAATAGTTATGAGCTCAGAAAGCACAGCTTTGCTTCAAAACTCTATGGGGCTACGCTGTGATTCTCTTACTGGAATTTCCTATTCCACACAACTTTGAGGACTTCTCTGGTGGTCCAGTGGTTAAGTAACCACCTGCCAATGCAGGGGACATGGGTTCAATCCCTGGTCCTGGAAAATCCTGGATGCTATGGGGCAGCTAAGTCCACCCACCACAACTACTGGGTCTGTGCTCTGCAATAAGAAAAGCCACCACGATCAGCCTGTGCTCTCAGCTAGAGAGTAGCTGCTGCTCACCGCAATGAGAGAAAGCTTGCATGCAGCAATGAAGACCTAGCACAGTCAAAAATAAATAAAAATAAAGCTTTGAGTACCACTGAATCTGTTGTGTCATAAGCCTGAGTGACAGCCTGTACCCACTAAGGAATTTGCTCTTACTCAGAGCCCCACTTGAAGACTTAGTCTTGCAGATCCCTTGGTAGATAGGTTGGGCCATCATACCCAAGTACGGAATATATACCCTCAGAAATGGTACAGATAGCTCAGTAAGATACATTAATTTTACATATACTCACTGATGTCTACTGTACATCAGTCACTCTGGGAGATGTAGGGAAAAAATGAAAAGTAGATTCAGCCTTAGAAGAATTACATCTAGTCGGTTGCAAAGCAAAATGAGCCATGAGGATGGGGTCTTGTGGGCAGTGCCATATTATATTTATGTATGAAGTGTCATGAGCATGCAAGAAGAGAGTCATCATTCCTACCCTGGCAGGCTGAATGGGAGGAGGAGGTGATATCTGGTCATATTAAACTGTGGACTGATCAGCTCAATGAACAACAAAATACTTTTCTGAAGCCAGATATTAAAGGTATTTATATGATTTATGAGATTTAATGATTCTAAGATTTAAGCTGTTTCTAAGTACATAATTTACCTAGCATATAAATTTGTTTTCTGGGTTTGGATCCTAAAAAATACAACAGAATGAATTTCTGTTTCTATTTTGTGAAGGGGTAATTTAAAAATAATTAAGATAATTTCTTCTCTTCAAAACAACAATATAATTCTCACTATTTTAATTTTCTGCTCATGGCCTGGCATTGAACAATGATTAAAAAACTATACACTTAATTATAGATTATGTGCTAAATGGATGTTCTAAGTAGATTGTTGAATATGCAATATTGGCACCAAATTTTGAAAGTTGAACACAGCCTTTCTTTTGTTTCATGAATCAGATGCAAGATACTCAGAACACCCTGGCATTAATTCTCATTTACTATTTCTAAAGTTTTTCTTTTTTAACTAGGAAGTCTTTTTGGAAATAAAATCAGGAAATGTTTAGCAGCTTGGAGCAACAATCTATATACAATATATCATATACTCTTAAGTCAAATGTAATCAAGATTGAATAATTTATATTTTGCTATTAACATGAAAGATTATTTTGAGTTTTTTTTTTAAAGGAAATTTTCTGATGCCTTTTTTCCCCTAAACCAACATGCACACAGATATTGAAATGTCTTACTTTACATTTGTGTACTTGAGGTGATGTTGATAGTTAATAATAATGTGTGTAAATTAATACCTCTAATAGTATAAATTAGATACATTTGATGAATTCAAGCCTTTTTGGCTGACTGGCAGACCTGATTGTTAGACGCTTGCTGATTCAAGCCTTGTAAATTCACAGGAGATATGTCAGGTTTGTCCGCATTTTTTTGTTGTTGTTGAGTTGTGCTTGCTTTGTTAGTGTTATCTTTGATCCAAGGTCCTTTTGTAGGCCCAATTTTACCACATTTGCGGCAGGTTACTTAAGCTAAAAGGAGATAGTATAGCCTGTAGATCCGTGTAGCCCAGTGTCTGTAAACTTCAGTGCATTGCCATGAGCTGGGAGCAAGGAAACCGTCAGGGGCCCGGTTGTCACTGCTCCAGGTCATGGGGATGCCTCTCGTCCCTCCCCTCCTGGGAGTCCTCTGGAGAACACATGGATGTCATGGTATCAGTGTGATAGGACCTGAATATTATCACTAATCTAATTCTGTGTCTCTGAAATTTGACAGTAAAAGGATTTAGGGCCCAGTGAGGTAGGTGAAATCTGAGGACAGAGGTCCATCAGCAGTGTCTACAGATGGATTCCACTGCTTCTAGCAGAGGTGACAGAGCGTGTGATGCTGGGCAACCCCCTCTGCAGCGGCTCCCCTGGTGGGTGGTTTAGGCCAGGGCTATTCCAGGAGGCAGTCAGATTTTTCTGTGTACCCTGTATGGGGTAAAACTAAGGCAGCTTTGCATCTATCCTGAAAGAGCGAGCCTTTGAGGCTGGATGATGGGGAGTCTGCTGCATGATTCGGTGAGCCAGACCCACCTCCCACCCCACCCCGCAAGTGTCAGCCCCTTGGAGGCCACTGCAGGGGTGCAGTTGGAAGGAGGCTAAAAGACTAGATCCTACCAAGGGGGGAAGGTGGGTTGGGATGAATTGGGAAATTGGGATTTACATATATACACTCTTGATACTGTGTATAAAAAAGATTACTAATGAGAACCTACTGTATAGCCTGAGAACTCGACTCAGTGCTCGGTGGTGACCTAAATGGGAAGGAAAGCAAAAAAGGGGTGGCGCTCGTGGTAAAGAACCCGCCTGCCCATGCAGGAGACGTAAGAGGTGCTCCTCTGACCCCTGGGTTGGGAAAATCCCCTGGAGGAGGGCATGGCAGCCCACTCCAGTCTTCCTTCCTGGGAATCCCGTGGACAGAGGAGCCTGGTGGGCTACAGTCCATAGGGTCGCACAGAGTGGGACACGACTGAGTGACTTAGCACACACACATGCACGTGGCTGATTCACTTTGCTGCACAGCAGAAACTAGCTCAACATTATAAAGCGACTCCATTCCAATAAAAATTTAAAAAGACTAGATTGTACATGCTCTCACCACACCAAAGAAGTGGGTCTTCTTGTGAGGTGACCTTTGCCAAGAAGGAGGAGTCAAGTGGCACCAGTCAGAGGCTGGTAAGGTCTGGGAGTGCAGTCCTTGGGTGCACAGTCCTCTTCGGGGAGGCGGGGTTATACTGCAGAAGCCCAGAGCCGCTGGAGGGGGAGGAGCCCTGCCCGAGAGCCTGTCACTCCTGCACAGGCCCGCAGTGTCCAGCTTGGTGGAGCACAGACAGTGAGTGGTGGCCTCTCCAGCCCCGGGGGTCTGGTGGCAGGTCAAGAACACTCAGTCACTCTCTAGGAGAGCCCCCTCCAACCTGAGCCTGGCAGGGGACCCTCTCTGACATGCAACCAAACTTCACTGTCTTCACCCGCTGACTCGGTCTCAGGCTTACTTAGGGGCTACTGGTTGAATCTGGTAGGCTCTGCTCTGTACACTGGCCTCCTGTGTTCTCTTTGATTTGTGTTTATTTTCATATATTTAAATGTTTATGAGGGCTTTCCAGGTGGCTCTGGGGTAAAGAATCTTCCTGCCAATGATTCAATCCCTGCATCGGGAAGATTCCCCCAGGAAGTGGTAACTACTCCAGTATTCTTGCCTGGAGAAATCCCATGGACAGAGGACCCCGGAGGGACTACAGTCCTAGGGTTGCAAAAGAGTTGAACATGACTTAGCGACTAAACAATGAAGACAACAAATGCTTATGAATAAGTGATTCCATGACGTAGAACAGCAACAAATGGTTATATACAGTGAAAACGCTTCCCTCCCACCCCCCAGTCCATCCTTCTCTCCAGAGGCAACTGTTACTGTCAGGTCCTTGTGACTACTGAGATTTTATGTGCATACATATATGTGTGTCTGAACAAGTATCTATTTTCTATCCCTGGCAGCCTCCTGGTAGAATACCATGTACATAGTCTTACACTTTTTTCGCTTGATTTATCTCAGACAGGTTTGTTTTCATATTAGTACATTAAAAGCTTTGTTACTATTTTTGACAGTTTCGTGATTTTCTGCTGTATGTATGTATCATTTTTTATTTAACCAGTCACCTATTGATGGATATTTAGATGGTTTCTGATCTTTTGATATTACTATGTTGTATAGAATGACCTGGTACAGTATAATTCCCACATGTCAAAATATTTACAAGGATTAATTCTGAGAAAAGAAAAATCCTAAGTCAAAAGGTACGAATAGTCATGATTTTTACAGATACTGCCAAATTATCCACCCTAAATGCCATACCAATTTTCAGTCCCTCCAAGACTGTGTGAAAGAACTGGTTTTTTTTGAATCTTTACCATTCCAGTGTATTATCAATCTTTTTTTATTTTTGCCAACCTACTAGATTAAAAATGATATCTCAGTGGAATTTTAATTTGTTTTTCCTTATTAAGAGTGAAGTTAAGCATAGATTCATATGTCTAAGATGAATGCATTTTTATGTATCTGTGAACGGTCTGTTCAAATCCTTTATCCATTTTTCTACTATTTGTCTGCCAGTGCTTTATATGTTCCTTTGGGTTGTACTGAGTATTTCTGGCACTTGCTTGTTTATTTTTCTCATGGTATTTTGAGTGTGTGTGTAGTCAAATTTATCATATATGCATATATGTGTGTACATGTATATATATATCCCCCTACTTTTTGCATGGCTTCTGGATTTGTGTTTTAGAAAAGGATTCCTCACTCTTGCACTGAAATTTTTTCCTCTTTATTTATTCTAGTACTTTGGTTATTTCTTCCATTTTTATACATACATTTTGATCCATTTATCATTTGTCCTTGTGTAAGCCGCATGGCTACCCAAATGTTGCCATACCATTTATTAAATAATTCATCTTTCCCCACTGATTAGAACTATAATCTATAATTATTTATATTCATAATTATAAACTATAATTGTTACCACATTTTTTGTTTTTATTTAGATCTCCTGAATCTTCTATTATTTTTCTTTGATTCAGTACCACCTTTTAAATTACTATATTAAAATAAGTGAAAGGCATGTTGGCCCCTCATTATTTTTATCAGGATTCTTCTGAATATTATTGCTTATTTATTGCCTTATTGTTCAAGATAAAAACTAAGGGCTCCCCTGGTGGCCCAGGGGTCAAGAATCCACCTCGCAGTGCAGGGGACGCGGGTTCGATCCCTGGCCGGTGAAGATCGGACACGCTGCGGGGTAACAAGACTTGCGCACCACAGCTGCTGAGCCCGGAGCTCTAGAGTCCCTGAGCCGCAACTGCTGAGCCCCTGTGCCACAATCACTGCAGACTGCGCACCCTGGAGCCCATGCCCCGCAGCAAGGGAAGCCACTGCAAGGAGAGGACAGCACACTGCAACTAAAGAGTCGCCCCCGCTTGCTGCAGCTGGAGAAAGCCCATGAACCGCAATGAAGACTAGTGCAGCCAAAAAATAAAATTAAAAACAACCAGAACCAGCCTGTCTATACACACATACAAGATGAAAAACCCATGTTAACTTAAAGAATATTGACGTCTTTGACATATTGATTGATTCTTCTCATGCATGTGGTAAATTAACATTTATTCGAGTGTTTTCTTGAGTCTCACAGTTAAAGTTCTCATGCCATAGTCTTGCTCTGGACTTTCAAGTCTACCATCGTGTGGCTGCTACTAAACCAGTGAGAAAGGTTCAGACTGCACTAACCACCCAAGAGGCTACCAGTGGTATGAATCATTTTTTTTTTTTAGAAAATCAACTTAATTTAGGTATAATTTACATACAACAAATTATATCTTATTCATGAATTTTTACTCAAAACATAACATGTAAAAGAATTGTGTTCACCACAATGGGATATTATTCTACACCTTTCAGAAAGGCTATAATCAAAAGACAACAATGACAAATGTTGGAAAGGATATGGAGAAAAGAGAAACTTCATGCACTGTTGCGAATGTAAACCGGTGCAGCTGCTATGGAAAACAGTATGGAAATACCTCAGAATATTAGAGGTACCATACAGTCCAGCAATTCCACTTCTGGGTATTTTTCAACCCCTTCCCCCAAACACTAGTTTGAAAAGACATATGTTCCCTTATGTTCACTGCAGCATTGTCCACAACAATCAAGATACAGAAACAACCTGTGTATCCATCAATATATGAATAGATAAAAAAGACGTGGTACGTGTATTTTACACACACACACACACACACAATGGAATACTACTCAGCCATAAAAAAGAATAAAATCTTGCCATTTGTGACACATGGATGAACCTAGAGAGTATTATGCTAAGGAAACAAATCAGATGAAAATAAACATCATATGAGCTCACTTATATGTGGAAACTAAAAAACAAAATGAGCCAACCAATGAAACAAAATGAAAACAGATTCAGAGGACAAATGGGTGATTGCCAGAAGAGAGGAAGTGGGGGGAGCAAAATAGGTGAAGAGGATTAAGAGGCACAAATCTCTGGTAATAAAATGAGTGTCATGAATATGTAATATATAGCATAAGCAATATGGTCAATAATGTAATAACATTGTATGGGGATAGATGGTTACAAGACTTGTTGTGGTAAATATATGCAAATGTAAGATCACCATGTAATATACCTAAAACTAACATAATATTGTACATCAACTATATTTCAGTTTTTAAAAGGGAAAAAGATATAGCACACGACACTAAAATGGAGGATTCTAGGAGCTTTTCCCAAGCCCATGAGCACATTGCTTAATCAAGGACTGCTTGGTACACTGGGTTGTTGTTTTTAGTTACTAGTTCAGTCACTCAGTTGTGTTCGATTATTTGTGACCCTTTGTACTGCAGCACACCAGGCTTCCCTGTCCATCACCAACTCCCAGAGCTTACTCAAACTCATGTCCATCGAGTCAGTGATGCCATCCAACCACTCGTCCTCTGTCGTCGTCTTCTCTTCCTGGCTTAATGTTTCCCAGCATCAGGGTCTTTCCAATGAGTCAGCTCTTTGCATCAGGTGGCCAAAGTATTGGAGCTTCAGCTTCAGCATCAATCCTTCTAATGAATAATCAGGAGCGATTTGCTTTAGGATGGACTGGTTGGATCTCCTTGCCATCCAAGGGACTCTCAAGAGTCTTCTCCAACACCTCAGTTCAAAAGCATCCACTCTTCAGTACTCAATTTTCTTTTGTTCAACTCTCTGAAACCCCATGGATTGTAGCCAGCCAGGCTTCTCTGTCCATGAAATTTCCCAGGCAAGAATACTGGAGTAAGTTGCCATTTCCTCTCCAGAGGATCTTCCTGACCCAGGGGTCAAATGTGCATCTCCTGCAATGAAAGGTTAATTCTTGACTGCTGAGCCAGCAGGGAAACCATATTGCATTTGCCTCCCTCTGGTCCCAGATAGGTCATATTTAACTCCTTTTTAAAAGAAGTCTAAGACCCCAAAACATCATGGGTTGTTGGAACTGGAAGATGCTGTTTGGAGGCTAATGAGTCCAGTTGACCAGATCAGGATTATGTAGGAGAAAGACTGATATGTTAAGGTCAAGGAGATCTGGGCATACTCATCTTGGCCCATCTGGTATCCACCTGACTGGCCAAGACTTTCAGCATTTTTGAGAGTCAATTTCCACAACAGAGAGATATGTATTGATAATACCTGCTTGGTCTACATTTAGGATTATTATGAGGGTTAAATGAGATAGAGTATACAAAAGGTATTAGTAAAGTCAAAGGTAATGAAAATATAAGGGATTGTTACCTCTGCTCTAAAGAAACTCATCATCTAATGGGGTAATATATAGCTTCTGGGGTGTTGGTTACATGACTATGTTCACTTTGTGAAAATCCATTGAGCTGTACAATGATAACTTGTGTACCTTTTTGTATGTATGTTAGGTTCAGTAGGGTTTACTGAAAAGTAAACTGGATTCATTTGAACTTTGTAATATGATTCATAGATTTCAGTGTAGCATTGCATTTTATTGGATGTTCCAATACAATTTATTTGCCTCTTCTCCTGGTGATGGACGTTTGGGTTGTTTCTGGTATGGGGCGTTTGTGAACAATGCTTGTGTATGTCTCCTAGGATACATGAGCACAAGTTTCTCAGGGAGTGGAACAGCTGAATCATTGTTTGTGGGCATCTTCAAGTTTACTAGATCATGCTAAACTGGTGTTTGAAGTTAAGCTCCAGTTCTCCTCCCCACCAGAACTGTAGGAAATTACTCTCATTGGCTTGATGGTGGTAGTGGTTTAGTTGCTAAGTCGTGCCCGACTCTTGCAACCCCATGGACTGTAGCCCGCCAGACTCCTCTATCCATGGGATTTTCCAGGCAAGAATTCTGGAGTGGGTTTGCTTGATAGTCATTAGAATTTTTGCCAATCTGACCAGTGTTCTGTGATATCTAATTGTGATGTTACTTTTACATTTCCTTCACATTGAACCTATGTGTACTGGACTTTTGGATTTCTTCATTTGAGAACTTCCTTAAGGCTTTGCCCACTTCCCTACTGGGTTTATGTTTTCTTATTGATTTGGATTGAGGATTACTTAAGAATTCTGTGACTCTGAGTGGACAGATACTCAGATGCATTCCAATATGTTCCCATAGGAAGAAGTTACAGCTTTGACATCTCTGAGGTCACCAGCTGTGCTTCTTCTCTCAATGTGTCACAGGGGAGGATGGATTTTCCATTATGTTTTTATTACTGATTCCTATCTTAATGGCATTATAGCTAATCCTTTTGAAATTGACTTATAGCCTTACTATATAGGCAATTTTTCTAAATATTCCAGGTGTGAGGTGAAGAATGTATATTTTGCAGATGGTTGTTGTGGGTCTACACATGTGCATTATGTCAAGTGTGTTACATGAGCTGTTCAAATCTGTATCCCTTGTGGATTCTTTTGTCTACTTGTCCTATTAATTACTGAGATGAATATACTAAAATATTCCATTGAAATAAAAGATTGTCTATTTATCCTTGTAGTTCTGTCCACTTTTGCTTTACATAAGACTGTTTTGGTCTATTTCACTTTCCATAGTACAAGTCCATGTCCCTCGTCCACCTCATTGTCAACAGGAAAACAGAGCCCCTATATCTGCCTTGTAGTGTGGCCATAACCGAATCTTTTCCTTTCATCTCCCTTTATAATCCTACCTCACTCACTTTACAGAAGAAAGGGACTTTATACACCCTTTTCCCTTCTTACTATGGTTCTTTGCCTCCAGAGCACCGAAGGGTACTCTGAAGTATTAGTTATTACTATTAATCAAGAACCTGTAAACTGAAGTCAAGGTTTTGTGTTTTTCATTAGTTAGACATATATGTGTTAGGGACACAGCATGGCATTAGATTAGGATGGGATTTTGATATATAACTTAAGACTGTTTGAAAGGCTGCATAACATTATGTAGTAAAATTTCTCCCATTTCCACCCACTGATATATATATATATAAACATATTTTCTAATGATTTACATATATAGAGATGGAAAGAGGAACAGAAGTTGTGTTGATCCTAGTTTCAATCTAATCAGTTCAATTCAGTCTGTCAGTTATGTCCAACTCTTTGTGACCCTGTGGACTGCAGCATGCCAGGCTTCCCTGTCCATCACCACTTCCCAGAGCTTGCTCAAATTCATGTCCATCAAGTCGGTGACACTATCCAACCATCTCACCCTCTGTCGTCCCCTTCTCCTCCTGCCTTCAATCTTTCCAAGCATCAGGGTCTTTTCTAATCAGTCTGTTCTTTGCATCAAGTGGCCAAAGGACTGGAGTTTCAGCTTCAGCATCAGTCCTTCCAATGAATATTCACAACTGATTTCCTTTAGGATGGACTGGTTGGATCTCCTTGCCATCCCAGGGACTCTCAAGAGTCTTCTCCAACACCACAGTTCAAAAGCATCAATTCTTTGGTGTTCAGCTTTCATTATAGTCCAACTCTCACATCCATACATAACTACTGGAAAAACCACAGCTTTGATCAGATGACCTTTGTTGGCAAAGTAATGTCTCTGTTTTGTAATATGCTGTCTAGGTTGGTCATAACTTTTCTTCCAAGAAGCAAATATCTTTTAATTTCATGGCTGCAGTCAACCATCTGCAGTGATTTTGGAGCCCAAGAAAAGAAAGTCTGTCATTGTTTCCATTGTTTCCCCATCTATTTGCCATGATCTTAGTTTCCTGAATGTTAAGTTTTAAGCCAACTGTTTCACACTCCTCTTTCACTTTCATCAAGACGCTTTTTAGTTCTTTTTCACTTTCTGCCATAAGGGTGGTGTCATTTGCATATCTGAGATTATTGATATTTCTCTCTGCAATCTTGATTCCAGCTTGTGGTTCATCCAGCCTGGCATTTCGCATGATGTACTCTGCATCTAAGTTAAATAAGCAGGGTGACGATATACAGCCTTGACGTATTCTTTTCCCTATTTGAAATCAGTCTGTTGTTCCATGTCTAGTTCTAACTGTTGCTTCTTGACCTGCATACAGTTTTTGCAGAAAGCAGGTCAGGTGGTTTGGTATTCCCATCTCTTGAAGAATTTTCCACAGTTTGTTGTGATCTACACAGTCAGAAGTTTTGGCGTAATCAGTAAAGCAGAAGTAGATGTTTTTCTGGAATTCTCTTGCTTTTTTTGTTATCCAACAGATGTTGGCAATTTGTTCTCTGGTTCCTCTGCCTTTTCTAAATCCAGCTTCAACATCTGAAATTTCACGGTTCACGTACTGTTGAAGCCTGACTTGGAGAATTTTGAGCCTTACTTTGCTAGTATGTGAGATGAGTGCAATTGTGTGGTAGTTTGAGCATTCTTTGGCATTGCCTTTCTTTGGGATTGGAATGAAAACTGCCCTTTTCCAATCCTGTGGCCACTGCTGAGTTTTCCAAATTTGCTGGCATGATGAGTGCAGCACTATCACAGCATCATCTTTTAGAATTTGAAATAGCTTAACTGGAATTCCATCACCTCTACTAGCTTTGTTCATAGTGATGCTCCCTAAGGCTTGACTTCGATTCCAGGATGTCTGGCTCTAGGTGAGTGATCACACCACCATTGTTATCTGGGTCATTAAGATGTTTTTTGTATAGCTCTTCTGTGTATTCTTGCCACTTCTTAATATCTTCTCCTTTTGTTAGGTCCATACTGTTTCTGTCCTTTATTGTGCCCATCTTTGCATAAAATGTTCCCTAGGTGTCTCTAATTTTCTTAAAGAGATCTCTAGTCTTTCCTATTCTATTGTTTTCCTCTATTTCTTTGCGTTGATTACTGAGGAAGGCTTTCTTATCTCTCCTTGCTATTCTTTGGAACTCTACATTCAAATGGGTATATCTTTCCTTTTCTCCTTTGCCTCTCACTTCTTTTCTCAGCTATTCGTAAGGCCTCTTCAGACAACCATTTGCCTTTTTGCATTTCTTTTTCTTGGTGATGGTCTTGATCGCTGCCTCCTGTACAGTGTCATGAACCTCCGTCCATAGTTCTTCAGGCGCTCTGTCTATCAGATCTAATCCCTTGAATCTCTTTGTCACTTCCACTGTATAATCATAAGGGATTTTATTTAGGTCATACCTGAATGGTCTAGTGGTTTTCCCCACTTTCCTCAATTTAAGTCTGAATTTGGCAATAAGAAGTTCATGATCTGAGCCACAGTCAGCTCCCGGTCTTGCTTTTGCTGACTCTAAAGAGCTTCTCCATCTTTGGCTACAAAGATATAGTTAGTCTGATTTCAGTGTTGACCAACTGGTGATCTCCATGTGTAGGGTCTTCTCTTGTGTTGTTGGAAGAGGGTGTTTGCTATGATCAGTGCATTTTCTTGGCAAAACTCTGTTAGCCTTTGTCCTGCTTCATTCTGTACTCCAAGGCCAAATTTGCCTGTTACTCCAGGTATGTCTTGACTTCCTACTTTTGCATTCCAGTCCCGTATGATGAAAAGGACATCTTTTTTTGGGTATTAGTTCTAGAAGGTCTTGTAGATCTTCATAGAGCTATTCAACTTCAGCTTCTTTGGCATTACTGGTTGGTGCATACCCCAGCCAGTGGGGCATAGACTTGGATTACTGTGATATTGAATGGTTTGCCTTAGAAATGAACGGAGATCATTTTGTCATTTTTGAGATTGCACCCAAGTACTGCATTTTGGACTCTTTTGTTGACTATGAGGGCTGCTCCATTTCTTCTAAGGGATTCTTTCCCACAGTTTGAGATTGAGTCTAGATTGAGTTATCATTGTCATTAATATTAGCATGTGCTGTGCTGTGCTTAGTTGCTCAGTCATGTCTGGCTCTTTGCAACCCCATGGACTGTAGCCTGCCAGGCTCTTACTAACATTAGGGGCTTCCCAGGTGGCTCAGCTGGTAAAGAATCTGCCTGCAATGTGAGAGACCCCAGTTTGATTCCTGGGTTGGGAATTTCCCCTCGAGGAGGGCCTAGGAAACCCACTCCAATATTATTCTTGCCTAGAGAATCCCCATGGACAAAAGAGCCTGGCAGACTACAGTCCATGGGGTGGCAAAGAGTCAGACACGACTGATCAACTAAGCACAGCACAGCATATACTATTACTAATGGCAATGATAACTCAATCTAGAATTACTTTTTAACATTTAGAACTCCATGGTTATTTGAAACTAAAAAATTTAAACCAATTTTCCCATGTCTTAGTTGCAGATAAGGGTGATGAGGTAATCCGTTTTTAAAACTTTGAGATATAAAGCTATTTTTATGCAAAATTCTGAGTTCAAGAAAAAAAATTATGTGGAATTTTTGACTGTTAAAGATGAGTTCATTCATGTTTTAAATGGACAACAATGGGAATCAAATTGCATAGTATTTATTTTCCATTGTGTGTATTTAAAAGAATGTGAAAGTTTTTTGTTAAAATATCAATTTCTGTGATATGCAAGAAAATAAGAAAAGTTTTTGAGATCAACTTTTTAAAAGTGTACAGTTCTTTTAGGGATTTGCAAGCAGAACACCATGGAAGACCCTGACCTCATGCTGGCCTAGGCCATCTCTTGCCTCTGGGCATTCAAACCATGCCGGACATTTGAAAAACTATGATTTCCTGGGAAGAAGTTTCCTGCCTTGGTGAAAGTGTTTCAGTAGCTCAGCACGTTCACCATGTGGAAATTCTGGTACTTCCGTTTTTATCTACTAGAAGGCATATGTGAGAAAGGGCTTCATTGTCCAGTCAGGAAGGGAGTGTCACCATGTAGCACTCAGTGCTCAGAGTAATCCAAAGGTGCTGGAATGGGGGACCTCACTCCCTTCTTGAGCTCACATCTGACCGCCCACCTTATTCCAGCTGGAAAGAATAAGGGAGGAAGGGAAAATGAACAGATAATTTATGAAGTGCCTACCATGTTTGGGTACCTTACTAGCTACTTTCCTGTACGTTGTCTGATTTCTATAACAATCCATCCTACAGATGAAGAAATGAAACCTCAGGGAGATGACAGGTGTGCCAAGTTTATACAGCCTCTCAGTGGCATGGCTGGGATTTGATCCCAGGTCTCTCTGACTTGGTTATATCCATGGCCTCAGAATCAGAAGATGCATGCTTAAGTTTCCTCATCTGTAAAATGGGCTGCTGCTGCTACTGCTGCTAAGTCGCTTCAGTCGTGTCTGACTCTGTGTGACCCCATAGATGGCAGCCCACCAGGCTCCCCCGTCCCTGGGATTCTCCAGGCAAGAACACTGGAGTGGGTTGCCATTTCCTTCTCCAATGCATGAAAGTGAAAAGTGAAAGTGAAGTTGCTCAGTCATGTCTGACTCTGTGTGACCCCATGGACTGCAGCCTACCAGGCTCCTCCACGCATGGGATTTTCCAGACAAGAGTACTAGAGTAGGGTGCCATTGCCTTCTCCGGTAAAAATGGTCTAGTAATAGTTATTTTGCAGGTTGGTATTCACAGTCTAGGGAGTTAATGTGTGGGCAAACTCAAATCTTTCACATAGGCCTGGCCCACGGAAGGTGCTGAAGATATGATAGTAACATAATCAGGTACAAAGTTGGGCATTCTGGCATAATGCTTTTGCCAGCAACATGATGGCTGGTACTGGGGACATAAACCTTTGGGCATTAGCTATGTCTTGAAGGTGACAAACTGAGTAGTGCTTGCCTTAAACTTTGAGACCAAGCAGTTAAGACTGAAGGATGGGCTTGATTTTGTGGTAGGCAAAAGGAAAGACGGCTATTGCCTCCCAGGCCTATCCATTCCACAGGCTTCTAACCAAGAATTTCCCACCATCCACTGTGTTAAGACAAAACAAGGCAATCCACAGAGCTCATTCTGCTGTCTGTTGGAGAAGAATAAAAAGCCTCATGTTGCCTCATCCAGGCAAGGCAGTAGCCACAGGGGAACACCCTGCCTCCAAGACTCCCAGTTTTTTCACATGACAAAGCAGTTTCAAGCCTAAGACCTATCCTCAGCCTAGCTCAGGAAACTATGAGAAAATGGCAAACAGAAAAACTCTAGGTATCCTGGACTGAGGCAAATCTGAGTGAGAACTATTCTTTATTATTTTTTATGTTTGAATCACTATTCATATAACCGTCATGATCTTGGATGGCTCTGCATTTAAAGCGCTAATGCTGCTGCTGCTGCCAAGTCGCTTCAGTCGTGTCCGACTCTGTGTGACCCCATAGAGGGCAGCCCACCAGGCTCTCCGGTCCCTGGGGCTCTCCAGGCAAGACACTGGAGTGGGTTGCCATTTCCTTCTCCAATGCATGAAAGTGAAAAGCGAAAGTGAAGTCCCTCAGTTGTGTCCAACTCTTAGCGACCCCATGGACTGTAGCCCACCAGGCCCCTCCATCCAAGGGATTTTCCAGGCAAGAGTTCTGGAGCGGGTGCCGTGTGTGTCTCAACCTTGCACCGAAGAGATGAAATTATTAACCTGGGAGAATCTAGCCCGATGTTCTTGGAGCCGTTGGTGGTGTTTGGGCGCCACCTAGTGGCCAATGATCTTCCCTGTTGGAGAGGTTGTTGGCACTGGTCAGTTTTCCTAGCCCTGGCTACCTGTTAAGGATCGCCCTGAGATTCTCACAGGACTTCCAGTTGCTAGTTCTGCATATAAGCATTACTCTGTCCTGACAACATGTAAAAGCTGAACAGATTGAACAACCAACAATGCTTTTGGGATCCCTAAGAGAGGGAGGACACAGTAAACCACTGCTCCCAAGATTACAGAGACCAACAGGCAAATGCAGAGAATAATAGCGTGACGGAGCAGAGATTCGTTCACCAGCTGAAACAGCTACAGGAACCAGTGCTGGTCAGAAGAACCTGCACTGTAACTGATGAATAGAGGACCCAGTCACAGTGCAACTGCCACAATATTTTGAGATGTGCCTCCAGGAGCTTGATCAGCTTCCCACAGTAAACAGCACAGAAAAATCCCCTCAGGCTTCTAGGAGGGGGACAGGAAAAGGAACCATTCTGAAATATACCAGAACACTCTGTGCTTCTTAACACCTGTCCTCAGGAGAAACTACTTAAGCAGGGCATAGCTGAGCCTGCTCAGTTATGGGAGAACCCAACTCCAGCCCAGTCTAGGCAGCCTGTTCCACCTTAGAGGGTGGGGAGCAGGAATGAGAAACCCTTGTGAAGTTCACAGTCTAGCGCCAGAGGCTCACTAAGAGACTGAGACATAATCACCAGACTATAGAAATGTTCTCATATGCCCACAACTTCCCCTCATATCAGTAAAGGCCCGGCAGTTCCTTCTACCTGGCACATAATCTCCAGCTATCAAGAGAAAGCTTACAAACCACCCCAAAAGGCAGAAATCTGAAGAGACTGACCAAGCCTCAGAGTCAGACCTGGCAGGAATGTTGGCATTATCAGTTCAGGAATTTAAAGTAACTACGATTAATATGTTAGGGGCTCTGGTGGATAAAGTAATCAGCATGGAAAAACAGAGGGGCAATGGAGGCAGAGAGATGGAAATCCTAAGAAAGAACCAAAAAGAAATGCTAGAGAGAGAGAACACTTTTACAGGGATGAAGAATGTCTCTGATGGGCTCATTAGTAGACTGGACACAGCTGAGGAAAGAATCTCTGAGTGTGAGGATCTCTCAATAGAATCCTCTGAGATGAAAAGCAAAGAAAACAGAGACTAAGAAACGAACAGAATGTTCAAAGGCTGCGGGGCAACTCCGAAAGGTGTAACACACTTAATGGAAATACCAGAAGGAGAGGAAAGGGAGAAAAGAACAGAAGAAATACTTGAAACCACGGCAGGGAATTTCCCCCAATTAATGTCAGACATCAAACCACAGAGGATAAATGCCAAAAAACACCCTACAGTGCCTCCCCTGGTGGTCCAGCGGTTAAGAATCCACCTTCCAGTGAAGGATTGCAGGCTTCATCCCTGGTTGGGGAGCTGAGATCCCACAGCCGCAGGGCAGCTAAGCACGGGCACCATGTCTAGAGAGAAGCCGGCGCGCCACAATGGAAGATCGTGAGTGCCGCGACGGAGTCCAGGCAGCAAAAGGAATATATAAAGAAGTGAATAGTAAACAGAACACCCTTCACCTGGGCACAAGATATTCTCATTACAAAAATCAAAGATAAAGAAAAAATCCCGAAAGGAACTGGGGGAGCGATCTTATCTATAGAGGATGAAAGATAAGCATCACACCTACTATCTCTTCAGAACCTAGGAAAGCAAGACCAGAGTGGAGCGAAATGTTTAGTGTTGAGTGAAAACTCCCACCAACCTAAAATTCTGTACTGTGTGAAATTATTCTTCAAAAGTGAAGGATAGATAAAGTCTTTCTTGGACCAACACAACTGAGGGCATTTGTGCCAGTGGATTTTCCTTCAAAAAATGTTTAAAAAGTTCTTTAGAGACAATGAAAATAATATAGGACAGGAACATGATCAACATTAAGAAAGGAAGAACATCAAAGAAGAATTAAATAATGGTAAAACAAAAACTATCATTTTTCTTATTTTAAAAAATTTATTACTCATTAAATATTAAATTTTCTTATTCTTAATTGTTTAATAGTTTGTTCAAAATAATAATGGCAAAATATATTCAATTATGATTTTATATATATTTACATTTATATATGCTTATCTCTAAGTGAAATGGTTTATGGAAAATCTCTGTACCTTCCTCTTAATTTCCCTTAAAACCTAAACTATTCTGAAAAAATAGAGGTTTTTTTTTTTTTAAGTCTGTGGTCATTTTTTTAAAGTCTTTGGGGGTCATTCCCAAATGGCTCAGTGCTAAAGAATCTGCCTACAGTGCAGGAGATGTGGGTTCAATCCCTGGGTCGAGAAGATCCCCTGGAGAGGGAAATGGCAACCCATTCCAGTATACTTGCCTGGAGAATCCCATGGACAGAGGAGCCTGGCAGGCTACAGTCCATGGGATCACAAAAGGGTCAGACACGACTTAGTGGCTAAAGAACAACTTGGTAGGAAGGGACATTATTAGTCTTGTTTAAAAAAAACACAGCTTCACAAATGATTCTAATGTGCAGCCAGGGCTGAGAACCACTGTGTGAGGATTTCATTTTTAATTACTGATGGGTAGTTTTGATTTATTTCACAAAATATTGTTATCGAGCTCTAACCAGGTGCTAAGCACTGTGATGAGAGATGATGAGCCAAAAAAAAGACCAGTCCCCTGTCATCACGTAGATTACAGAGCTTAAGAACGGGGCAGCCTGAACTCACCTGCTGCTGCTGCTGCTGCTGCTAAGTCGCTTCAGTCGTGTCCGACTCTGTGCAACCCCATAGACGGAAGCCCACCAGGCTCCCCCGTCCCTGGGATTCTCCAGGCAAGAACACTGGAGTGGGTTGCCATTTCCTTCTCCAATGCATGAAAGTGAAAAGTGAAAGTGAAGTCACTCAGTCGTGTCCGACCCTCAGTGACCCCATGGACTGCAGCCTTCCAGGCTCCTCCGTCCATGGGATTTTCCAGGCAAGAGTACTGGAGTGGGGTGCCATTGCCTTCTCCTGAACTCATCTAGGGGTTAGCAAAGGTTTACCTGAGGAACTGACTTTTCAAGTGAGTTCTGAAAGTTGAGTTGGGATTAACCAGGTAAGGATGATGAACTGCACTACTTAGGTACTTGCCTTAGGTGTGCTTGCCCTTTTGGGCAAATGGCCCATGAAGCTGGAGGACGCAGGCTTTTCTTGATCTGACTCTGATCCTCACTAAGTGGACAATCATGTCCCTGGATAGTTGAAGACAATTATATATTTATTTCATTGAGTTAACGTAAGAAAACAATAATGTAGGAAAGCGTTGTCTCTAGGGACAGCTCCACGTATGTGGAAGAGGAAGGTACGGGAAGGAGACAAGACGGAGCGCTGAAAATGAAGAAATGCAACCTAAAACAAAAAGACGCCGTATCTCATGAAACCGATGGGCAAAGGCAGATAAATGCACAGTGCTGGGAAGAATGGAAAATCTCTCTGACACAGCAAACTCGCTGTCAGAAAATTAGCCTGCAGAATTATGGGCATCGCTGTGTGAGGAGTCTAGCAGAGAAAGAGAGCATGGCTGGGCTTAAATAATAGGATGGTAGCCGGGTCTGGGAGAGAGGTTTCTTTTTGAGAGAGGAAAAGTACGTATTGTGTGGGAGGTTGTCTTAGCGGCTGAATTACCATTGATCACTCCATGTGGGATTATGTAAAAGCAGATCCATGTGCAGAAACATTTGTATATAACAATCTCTCCTATCCTTTTAGTTTCAGTTCAATTCAACACACTTATTGAGTACCTGCTGATACAAGGCTTTGGCAGGGATAAAGAAATGTATTGTAATGAGAAAGGGGTAACACCTGGCTTCCTGTGCTCCAGAAACATTGTCTAGAAAGGAAGGCTGACATGTGACAAATCCAAATACAGTGATTACAATAAAATAATCAGGGCTTCCCCGGTGGCTCAGCGGTTAATAATTGCCTGCAATGCAAGAGACACAGGTTTGATCCCTGAATTGGGAAGATCCTCTAGGGGGGAAATGGCAACCCACTCCAGTATTCCTACCTGAAAAGTCCCATGGACACAGGAGCCTGGCGGGCTATAGTCCAAAGTGTTACAAAAAGCTGGACACGACGGAGCACAGAGCACTTGATATATTATAGGTATGAGAAAATGAAAAATCAAAGTTTAGTCACTCAGTTGTGTCCGACTCTTTGCGACCCCATGGACTGTAGCCTACTAGGCTCCCAGTTCATGGGATTTTCCAGGCAAGAGTACAGGAGTGTGTTGCCATTTCCTTCTCCAGGGGATCTTCCCAGCCCAGGGAACGAACCCATTTCTCCCACATTGTAGCTTTACTGTCTGAGCCACCAGGGAAGTCGTAGGTATGAGAATGTGTGTTTAAATGTGTTACATGAAAAGAAAAGCACAAGAAATTGTAATTGAAGAAATGTGAGTGAGGATGATTCCCAGAAGACATGACATTTGAACAGATTTTGAAGAATTAATTGGATTTTGATAGATTTGGCATAGGAGTAGTGGAGGGGGGAAGGAGCTTCTGCTTTAAGAACTGCATGAGGCATTTTTTTACTTGATAAGTGTTTGCTGAGCTCACACTGAACATGGTATAGATACTGTGTGGGATATAGAAATAGGAGGACCTTCTACCATGAAAGGAGCCAAAACACATCACAAGGAGAAAAAAGGTATGATGTTAAATTACAGGGTATAATTACAGTGACAACTGTATTGTCAACAGGATCCAGGAATGAGAGAAAGCCACTGCCCTAAATATTTGCAGCATAGTGGAAACAGCCTGCTGCGGGCAAGGGGCAAGATGAGAGGTACATTTTTACCATTACCTTTTCTCAAGTTTTGGGTTAAAATATATCATTATTTCTTAATGTTTATGGATTATATCTGAAAACGTTTTTGGCAAAAAAATTCAAGCATAAAAAGTAAAAAAAAAAAACAAAAAACAACCAGAACCTCCCTTTATCATTTCCAACTGCCTCCAAGCCCACATCTCTCTGCAGATATAACTACCATTGAGTTTGATATGGATCCTCCCATCTATGCATTTACATACAATTATGTGTATATAAAAATATATATAGTTTTTTTTGTCTCTGTGTTTTATAGAAATGGTAAATTCTGAACATTTTAATCAACTGTTTTTTTACTCCACTATATTTAGGGAACTCTACGTGTTGTTCCGTTTATATATACCTTGTTTTTTAAAACTGGTACTCCGTGGTATGGCGCATCTGCTTAGTTACTTAAGTATTTCCATCTGATCAGCCATAACGTGGGCAACCCATTCAGGTTCTCCTCGATGTATACAACAACAACAGCTAATCCTAGTCTGGATTTAGTACATGGAGCCTTGTCTTATGCCACTATTCTAGAGAGTCATTGTTGATTCCAAGATCTGAATCAATTCACAGATCTGAGAAGGAGGGGAAGCTGGGGACCCCTGAATAAGAACCCAGTGATGATGCTAAGAGAGTGAACTGAGAATCTTACTTCAAGCCATCCCCAAAGAGACTAGCGGCCATTGGCTAAGTAACCGAGTACTGAGGAAAGGGAAATTCCAAGAGCTTATCTGCCATCATTGTCCAACAGTGAGGGTGGGGACTCCTAGTGGGCAAGGGAATAAATGATGCTTTGATTTGATCCCATCTCACAGTAGGCTGACTTTAAAGATATTTCTAAGTGTTTGGGTTGGGAAAGGGAAAGCTAGATAGAGCTCTTTGCCTCACTAAAAATTAAGGAAATGAAGATTAAAACAAGATCCCCAAGCGGATTGTTAATTCAATACATTGCTTATGGGATGGAAATTGGTATTTCCCCTTTGACCCAGCATCCCTACTTTTAGGAATTATCCCTTAGAATTACCTTCACTGATGCATAGAAGAACCTGAAAGAAGCTGGTAAACATCTATTTTACTTATACCTTGGAATTAAACAACCTCTGAGGTAAGATGTTTTGAACCTATTTAGTAATTATTTGCTAAATTGTTGAGTGTACAGTTGAAATTGATATACTTAGAAATTAGCAGAATCTTCACACTGGATCCCTGAACCATGGAGTGAGAACTATTACAGTTGGAAAACCCAGACTGCCCCCCCCTTTTTTTACCAAGCCGAAGAGTAATGTGGTATCCCTGGGAAAACTGTAGCAATTAGTGCCACTGTCTGAAATTTGAAAGCTGCAGAAGTGATGATTTCTATCCCAGCTTGCAATTTACCTGACAGTGTGGCTGATGCACAGTTTAGAAGAATTTGGAGATGTAACGACAGTGACATCAACTGCCTCTGCTCTAAGAGCTGCTGTCTCTTTCATGGCCCCTGATATGTATTATCAGTTTGGCAAGTGCTGCTTTCTCCATTTCAAGAAACAGTGATACCAGCAGCAGCTTGCTTTTACATGGCAGGGACTACAGAATACTTTCAATATCTTGCTTTAGACTTATAGCAGCTCCATGGTTTTGTGATTCAGTTTTGTATCTAGAGAGCTTCCCTTGTGGCTCAGCTGGTAAAGAATCTGGCTGCAATGCGGGAGACCTGGGTTTGATCCCTGGGTTGGGAAGATTCCCTGGAGAAGGGAAAGGCCACCCCCTCCAGTATTCTGGCCTGGAGAATTCCGTGGACTGTATAATCCATGGAGTTGTATTTGGAAACCTCGATCATTTCAACAACCCACAGGTTACAGTCCTGGTCCTCTACATAGATGTCATCATCCTAAGAGGGCCTGGTGAGTGGGAAGGAATAGGTCTGCTGGTTGCCTTGGAAGAAACGGGCATACCAAAGATGGCAGATAAATACCAAGAAAAATCAGGAAACTACCACGTCAGTAAAGTTTCAGGGAGTCCAGTAGTCTGAGTTATGTTGGATACTTGCTCCAGAATGAAAGACTAGTCTCTTCATCTTGTACCCTTCTACAATCTTAACAGAGATACCATACTTCTAAAAACAAACCAAGAAACAACCACACAAAAAAAACACACTTTACTTTGTATTGTGGTAAAGCCAACTGGGACTTCCAAGGTGGCTCATTGGTAAAGAATCCACCTGCAATGCAGGAGATGGAGGAGACATGGGTTCAATCCCTGGGTTGTGAAGATTCCCTGGAGGAAGAAATGGAAACCCACTCCAGTATTCTTGCCTGGAAAATTCCATGGACAGAGGAGCCTTGCAGGCTACAGTCCATGAGGTCGCAAAGAATGGGACATGACTGAGCAACTGAACACTCACACATAGCTAATTAAACAATGCTGTGATAGTTTTAGGTAAACAGCGAAGGGATTCAGCATACATATACATGTATCCTTTCCCCTAAGTCCCTTCTCATCCAGGCTGCCATATAACATTGGACAGAGTTCCATGTGCTATACAAGTCTGACCTTGTTGGTTATCCATTTAAAAACTAGCAATGAGGAATACTTAGGGAGTTTGGGATGGCCATGTACACGCTGAGATACTATACTTTATAGGACATTTTTGGATAAGCAAAAGCTTGCCAACTTTGAGAGAGGCCTAGAGAAACGGAACACTTCTTAAGCTAACCAGGCTGCAAGGAAAGTAATCTGCCACCTAGCCTTTCTGGCCCAGGATATTCAATGATGCTCCAGATGTCTCTGGAAAACTGGGCTATGAGATGCTTAGGACGAACAGTATAAAGGCTACTGTGTACATAGCCTAATATTTCCATAACTGTAACTTTTCTGTGCTGTTACCATATGTTTTTTGTTGTTATTCTTAATATTTTAAGAAAATTTTAATTATGTAAAATATAGATGACATGAAATTTACCATATTAACCATTTTAAGTGTACAGGTTAGTGCTGTTGTTTACATTCACCTCATTATGCAGCCATCCAGCCCCCAAACTTTTTTTTTTCATTTTGCAAAACTAAAACTCTGTATCCTTAAATAATCGCTTCCATTGCCTACTCCTCTAGCCCCTGGCAACCACCAATATACTCACTGTCTCTATGAATTTGCTCCAACATACCCAAAGGGACTTCTCTGGTGGTCTAGTGGTTAAGAACCTGCCTTGCAATGCAGGGAACATGGGTTCAACCCCTGCTTAGGAAACTGAGATCCCATACGCCACAGAGCAACTAAGCCCGCATGCTGTAACTCCTGAGCCCACTCACCAAAACTTGAGTTTTTGCCGCACAACAAAAGATCCTGCATGATGCAACAAAGATTCTGAGTGCCACAACTAAGACCCTACGCAGCAGAACAAATGAAGAAACAAACAAAAAAAAAAATAAGGTACCCCAGAGGTTTGAGTTTTGATCTCTTTATAAAGTATCTTCTGCTCTGTAAAAGTCAAATTTTTCCTCATTGCTCATAAAAAAAAATTTCCCGAACACTCTTGTATGTTTGATTTTCCAGGTGAGTTTTTCAGTGAGCTTATCAAGTTTCATAAACAACTCAAGTAAGATTTTTGATCTCACATTGAATCACCATTTCTAACATGACAATTCAAGCTTCAGAAAAAATTTTAATTTATTGAAACAAGCTAAGGTTCGTGACATTGTACAGGAGACAAGGCTCAAGAGCATCCCCATGGAAGAGACATGCAAAAAAGCAAAGTGGCTGTCTGAGGAGGGCTTACAAATAGCTGTGAAAAGAAGAGAAGCAAAAAGCAAAGGAGAAAAGGAAAGATATAAGCATCTGAATGCAGAGTTCCAAAGAATAGCAAGGAGAGATAAGAAAGCCTTCCTTAGCGATCAATGCAAAGAAATAGAGGAAAACGACAGAATGAGAAAGACTAGAGATCTCTTCAAGAAAATTAGAAATACCAAGGGAACATTTCATGCAAAGATGGGCTCGACTGTAGCCATGAAATTAAAAGACGCTTACTCCTTGGAAGAAAAGTTATGACCAACCTAGATAGCATATTCAAAAGCAGAGACATTATTTTGTCAACAAAGGTCCTTCTAGTCAAGGCTATGGTTTTTCCAGTGGTCATGTATGGATATGAGAGTTGGACTGTGAAAAAAGCTGAGCGCTGAAGAATTGATGCTTTTGAACTACGGTGTTGGAGAAGACTCTTGAGAGTCCCTTCGACTGCAGGGAGATCCATCCAGTCCAGATCTAAAGGAGATCAGCCCTGGGTGTTCTTTGGAAGGAATGATGCTAAAGCTGAAGCTCCAGTACTTTGGCCACCTCATGCAAAGAGTTGACTCACTGGAAAAGACTCTGATGCTGGGAGGGATTGGGGGCAAGTGGAAAAAGGGACAACAGAGGATGAGATGGCTGGGTGGCATCACCGACTCGATGGATGTAAGTTTGAGTGAACTCTGGGAGTTGGTGATGAACAGGGAGGCCTGGCGTGCTGCAGTCATAGGATCTCAAAGAGTTGGACACGACTGAGCGACTGAACTGAACTGAACTGAACTGAAAGGACAGAAATGGTATGGACCTAACAGAAGCAGAAGATATTAAGAAGAGGTGGCAAGAATATATAGAAGAACTGTACACAAAAGATCTCCTTGGAAGCAAAGTTATGACTAACCTAGATAGCATATTTGGAGAAGGCAATGGCACTCCACTCCACTACTCTTGCCTGGAAAATCCCATGGACGAAGGAGCCTGGTAGGCCGCAGTCCATGGGGTTGCTAAGAGTCAGACACGACTGAGAGCCTTCACTTTCACGCATTGGAGAAGGAAATGGCAGCCCACTCCAGTATTCTTGCCTGGAGAATCCCAGGGACGGGGGAGCCTGGTGGGCTGCTGTCTATGGGGTCACACAGAGTCGGACACGACTGAAGCAACTTAGCAGCAGCAGCAACAGCAGCAGCAGCAGCAGTAGATAGCATATTAAAAAGCAGAGACATTACTTTGCCAACAAAGGTTTGTCTAGTCAGGGCTATGGTTTTTCCAGCGGTCATGTATGGATGTGAGAGTTGGACCGTGAAGAAACCTGAGTGCCAAAGAATTGATGCTTTTGAACTGTGATGTTGGAGAAGACTCTTGAGAGTCCCTTGGACTGTAAGGAGATCCAACCAGTCCATTCTAAAGGAAATCAGTCCTGGGATTTCTTTGAAAGGAATGATGCTAAAGCTGAAACTCCACTACTTTGGCTACCTTATGCGAACAGTTGACTCATTGGAAAAGACTCTGATGCTGGGAAAGATTCAGGGCAGGAGGAGAAGGGGATGACAGAGGATGAGATGGCTGGATGGCATCACCGACTCTATGGACATGAGTTTGAGTAAACTCTGGGAGTTGGTAATGGACAGAGAGGCCTGGCGTGCTGCTATTTATGGGGTCACAAAGAGTTGGACACGACTGAGTGACTGAACTGAACTGAAGTCTATTTTAAAAGCCATGAAACCCTAATGACTCCAAATAGAGAAGTTCTTTATTTTCAAATAAATAGCTCTATACTCAGGTTAATTTTATTTAGGTCAAAAATATTTTGTTTAAATTTAACTGTAAGTAATAAACCATAATGGAAAAGAAAAATATTAACTGAAAGGATGTTTTCAGGATGTTTTCATTATACCCTTACAGAGTTAAGACTCTTCCCATGGATTTTCAGTGACGATGCTCATGAGACTTTCTGCTCCTTCAACGTATGATGTTGGTAGGGGGAGGAGAAGGGCATGGAGGGTGTTGGGGAGGAAACTAAAGACTGAAATTATAACCTCAAATTTTCAAAATAGGTTTGAATCAGACAACCTAAAATTACTAACTAGATTTTACCCATCTTGTGCCATAAAATGATTTGATTCTCCCTAAATTTCATCCTTTGTATCCCAGCCAGCCGAAGGGTGAGTTTTGCTGACCCTCACAAATGCTCTAATTCAATATGGTATGTGGAATTTTTGTAGCCCAGTAGTCCTTAAAGTATTGTCTCATAATTGTACTCTCTTTGATGGTGAATGTACATCTTTAAGAACACTTTAAAACCTATGCCTAGGACCATGGAGCTTATAGTGTGATGTAGGATAGTGTGGCTTTCCCAAAAGAGAAATCTATTAAAACCCTACCAGTTCCCTCTTCTAAGCAGAGGCAAACAGCTTATTTCATGTAGTAAAAAGATTGGAGAGGGTTACCTAGGAGCTGGAACTCCCAATGTAGAGAGTAAATGAGGCTAAATGGAATAAATGCAGAGAGACCTTCCTTAGTCTGAGTGGTAGAATTTGGTGTTGGAAAATTCCTAGACTGATAAGCAAATCAGAATCCAATGCATTATAGTTCTGTTTTTAGAAGCGTCCTGGCTTCACCCATCTTGGTGGTGATTCTTGCATGTATTCTAGAACATTGAAAGAAGACTTCTGTGGATGGCATTTTAATTGTACCAAATTTGAATTAACCACTTCATAAGTTGAATTATTTAAAAGGCATATATGATCAACTACATGAATAACATCAAAATTATTTTTTCTGAGTGAAATAATGTATTTGCAGCAACATGGGCGGACCTAGAGATTATCATACTGAACAAAGTAAGTCACAAAGAGAAAGGCAAATACCTTATGATGCCACTTATATGTGAAATCTAAAATACAACACAAGTTAATCTATCTCCGAAACGGAAACAGGCTCAGACATAGAGAACAGACTTGTGGTTGCCAAAGGGGGAGCGGGGAGGAGGAGGGAAGGGTTGGGAGTTTGGGATTAGTGGATGCAAACTGTCACATATAGAATGGATGAATAAAAAGGTCCTACTGTACAGCACGGGGAGCTCTGCTACAATGAAAAAGAATGTCTATGTATAACTGAATCACTTTGCTGTATAGTGGAAATTAACACAACATTATAAATCAATTATACTTCAATAAAATTATAACAAAACAATTTTTTACAGTGCACATTAGAAAAAACACTCCCCTCATATTTAACAAATAGAACTTATATTTGTAATTCCTAAGATAATTGTTATATGGTTTTGATTATTTTTCATATATCAAAAAGAAATAGAGTTTCATCCCACATATAAAGGCTGTGCGGTTTATGCCATTTGGCATGATTAAAAGTGGGACAACCGGTTGTACTGTGTCTCTTGAAGAGAGGCAGAATGCAGTGCACAGCTGCACATCGGCAGTGCTCTTGCCTGAAAAAGAAAAAATCTTGAACCGGAGTCTAATCAACCAGTGGATCCAATAACACTTTAAACGACATCACAAGGCTATAATCAGCCTAAAGCTACTTTTATGTTAAAGAATATCACTACCTTTCAGATAATTGGTATACACATTTGAACTAGTTTCAGAAAATTAAAAAACATGTTAATTCACCATAGTCAACAAGAATTCATCTTACTGCACTTTGACTGGAATTGCTTATTGTAATTAATTTTTAATAATGTACGCTATTTGAATTAAGCCAAATGGCATTTGTTATATTAATTTGCATACAGTTGAGGCTAAATATATTTTTACCTATTAATTAGCTAATTATTAGTTTTTTCTTTTTTTTGAACTATTTATATTTTTTGCCTGTTGATCTGTTTGATCCTTGATGGTTTTCTTATTTCTACATGAGATCTTTATTTGGTAAAGACATTTGTTATTCATCATATTTGTTGCAATCTTTTTCTAGCTTCTAGTTGGTCTTTTAAGTTTATAGTCTCATATAGATTTCAAACATTTTAATGTTAAATATGTTGCTACTTTCCTTTGAATTTCTAACATTGCTCTTTAGATATGCAACTCTTGTTTCTATTTATGGCTTGATGCTTATATATTTAACTCCTTGATCTATGTACACATTTTTTGCCATAAGGTATGAAATAGGTATGAAAAGAACTTATTTTCCCCCAAATAAAAAATCAGACGCTTGAATACTATATTGAATAATTCCTATTTTCATGTAATTATTAGTAAGTGAAGTTATAATGTTATTAAGACCCTGTGTTCCTTCTGTATTATTGATCTAGAAAGACCAGTTTTGCCGAAACCCGAATGGCTTTTGTCTGAATATATTTTGCTCTATTTTGTTGTTTCTTTAAGGTGGAAATGGGGACTAGCTTTTTCCTCACTGATATTACTGAGTAACAAATAAGGAGATCAACTCACTGGCACTGTATCTTAGTGAATATTTTGCCTGTTTCACATTTTGTAAGTTAATATCATTTAATTTTCACCGGTAGCAATCACATTTTGATTCTGTTTGCATGCACTAGTCTAAAGTTAGGAAAGTCAGTTTCTTAAATTTCTAAAGGTGAAATCCTGACTGATTCTGGCTTTAAAATATACTCCTAAAGGGAAGTTCAAAAAAAAAAAATCAATTCACAGTGAGAATAAATAACAGCCAGCATGTTTATTGAATTGAAGGACCATATGAAATAAAGAGAAGGTGAATTTTGTCATGGGAGGAAGGGAGAAGAGGGCTGTCTGTCTGGGGACAGCGCCAGAGCAGAGCAGGCTGCCCAGACATTCCAGAGTCGCTGGGAGATCCAGGGAGAACCCAGCAGGGCTGATTCCGGTATGCTGCTGGAAGACATCTTTTAATATACTTAAAACCCCATGGTGAAAACGCTGTCTGCCTGAGGTATACCACTGGGTTTAGATACACTAAATGATGCCAAAGATGGAGCACATGCCAAGTTTACATGCGCCTTCTACAGCCATTCCTGTGTGTCAGGGTCGAGCACAGGGACCGAGTAGAAAAACCATCCAGTGAAGATAGCGGAGCTGTGTTATCCATTGAATTATTAATACATTATTAAAATATTTCACTCTCCACACATCTGACATTTTGAGTGCATTCCTTTATACATTAGTAAACAAACAAGTCAAATTGTTCAAGCTAAGTTATATAAACTTTTCAAAGGTAAGAGCAGAAAATGTTCATTGAGGGCACACACCCAGCCAGACCAGAATGTCTAAATAAAGATGCACCTTAGTTTACCATGCTTCCATAATAAATATAAAGTGTTTGTATTGACATTGTATTTTATGTTCTCTCCCCACGGTGGTAAAAACACACATAAATGTCTGTCCTTAGAAGCAGAGAGTATTAAAGATATCTGTATGACTCATCACTGAAGGGAAGCCTGGGAAGAAAATGGAAAGCTTTGGAACCACCTGTGCCTTCATTGGACATGTAAAACATCTCTACGTGATGTCATTAACAGCATAATGGAATGCTCTGTGACAGCGCCTAAGGTCTGTTTATATATTGGACCAAGGTGGAGTTGGCCATGCAGAGTGATACAATGCAACGTCTTCAAGCGTATCTATAGGTCTCTCCCCAGCCGCAACCATTCACTCCTGGGACCCTCTGTGGGTCTCACTTTGCCCATGAACTGACAGGGATGAGGCACTAACCCCTGAATATTCTTGCTTCTGGTCTAGCTCCCAGCAAACTCTCTATGCACTCAATGAAGAGCATTCCAGAGGGGCCCACAGTTTACAGAGACGCTGTCTGGAAGGTCTCACAGACATTCATTTATGTTTAGAAAAAAAGGAAAAGAAAACATTTGGGAGAACCATGGCTACCTTGTGTGCAAAATACAATTCTGCACAAAAAGATGTTTTGCCTTTTAAACAATAGATTCTTTTGCTGCTGAACTTGTAGATCCACATTTTTCAGACCTTGAATTACACTTGAAAAACGAGCAAGAACAGATGGTGAGAGATGTCTGCAAGGTTGTGGAAAGTACTGACGTCAGAGTCAGAAGAACAGAGTTTAAATTTCTGTTCATTTAGTTTCTAACTGTGTGATCTTGAGCAAGCCACTTGACCCATAAAAGACATAAACAAAATAGAAGAAAAAGTTAACATTAACAGATACACACTAATGTATTTAACATCACGTATCTGCTAAACAACCTTTACAAGATTGTTTTCTGTAATAATCAGTAATAAAAATTTTCTTGATTGGTTCTTTAGTTTTGTAACAATTATTTAAAAAGAGTAATCAATATAAATCTTAAAGAAATTTCACATGTGAAGTAAAATTTGCACTTACCGATAAAAAATATATTTCTCAATGACACACTATTTTAATTTTCGATTTTAAACACAAGTGAAAACTCCAAGTCAAACCAATCAATCCTAAAGGAAATCAACCCTGAACATTCATTGGAAGGACTGATGCTGAAGCCGGATCTCCAATAGTTTAGCCACTTGATGAGAAGAGCCAACTCTTTGGAAAAGACCCTGATGCTGGGTAAGATTGAGGGCAGGAGGAGACGGCGATGACAGAGGGTGAGATGGTTGGATGGCATCACCGACTCAATGGACATGAGTTTGAGCAAACTCCGGGAGATAGTGAGGGACAGGGAAGCCTGGGGTACTGCAGTCCATGGGGTCTCAAAGAGTCAGACATGACTGAGCCACTGAATAACAACAAGGAAAAAGCTCCCAAGAGATCATGAAGAGTGATGAAATACCTCAGACTCTGCTTCTTCATCTTCATAACTTGTGTCATCTTTGCTTATGTCAAATTTACCTTCTAAATGCGTCTAAATGCCCCTAAAATCACATCACAAGCTCTGTGGGCACATACAACATCAAAGGAACTTGAAGAATCATGAATGGTTTGAACTGAACCTCAAAACAAAAGTGCATAGGTGAGTGTTGGGGTCAGCTACAAAACTGAGAGTTCTTCAAATTAGTCTCCACAAAGAGTATGATGCTTACCAAAGTATGTGATAAGCAAATGTGCTAATTCAGAGCTTACATGTATGTTCTTAAAATTCAACAATAACTACTATTGTTTAGAATGTAGGCCAATAACATTTTTTTGCGGGGGGAGGGAAGAGTATTTTTTTAAAATTTTATTGAAGTATAGTTGATTTACAATGTTGTGTTCATTTCTGCTATACAGTAAAGTGTATATATATATCTGAAGTGTGTGTGTATATATATACACACACACACACACACACACACACACACATATATACACACACACACAGTCTTCTTGGGTCAGCAAGATCCCTGGAGAAGAAATGGCAACCCCCTCCAGTATTCTAGACTGGAAAATCCCATGGACAGAGGAGCCTGATGGGCTACAGTCCATGGGGTTGCAAGTCAGAAAACTCTTTATATATATATATATATATATATATATATATATATATATATATAAATCAGATTCTTTTCCATTAGTTTATCACAGGATACTAAATATAGTTCCCTGTGCTACACTGTAGGAACTTATTGTTTATCCATCCTAGACATTAATATAATAGTTTGAATCTGGTAATCCTAAACTCCCAATGCTTCTCTCCGCCTGGAGAAGAGTATTTCATCATTGATATTTTTTAGAATTGTCAGAAGTAGTGATAACAAAAAGAAGATCAGCTTTTAGTCAGTTTTATTATTTTAAAATTCTCTTCAATGTTTCCCTGTTGCCTGCTTCCTTTGCCCTTGGTAATCCACCCTCCCAAGTTACTTGCATTTTGTGACTTTAACATGAGACAACCACTGACTCACTCCCGCCCTCACCCACTAGCCAGCCTACCAAGGCCCAGACCTCATATTCACAGAGAGTTTTACATTTAGAGATACCATCTATATGAGGCTACACTTGTGGTCACAGAGATAGACCAGCAAGAATGAAGGAAGATGTTCACCTTACAATTTTTGACTTGTGTTATTGCTGGACTGCTACATGTACATTCAGTTCAGTTCAGTCACTCAGTCATGTCTGACTCTTGCGACCCCATGAATCGCAGCACGCCAGGCCTCCTTGTCCATCACCAACTCCCGGAGTTCACTCAAACTCACATCCATTGAGTCGGTGATGCCATCCATCCATCTCATTCTCTGTCGTCCCCTTCTCCTCCTACCCCCAATCCCTCCCAGCATCAGGGTCTTTTCCAATGAGTCAACTCTTCACGTGAGGTGACCAAAATACTGGAGTTTCAGCTTTAGCATCATTCCTTCCAAAGAACACCCAGGGCTGATCTCCTTTAGAATAGACTGGTTGGATCTCCTTGCAGTCCAAGGGACTCTTAAGAGTCTTCTCCGACACCACAGTTCAAAAGCATCAATTCTTCAGCGCTCAGCTTTCTTCACAATCCAACTCTCACATCCATACATGACTACTGGAAAAACATAGCCTTGACTAGACGAACCTTTGTTGGCAAAATAATGTCTCTGCTTTTGAATATGCTATCTTGCTTGCTTGCTAAGTCACTTCAGTCGTGTCCGACTCTGTGTGACCCCATCGACGGCAGCCAATCAGGCTCCCCTGTCCCTGGGATTCTCCAGGCAAGAACACTGGAGTGGGTTGCCATTTCCTTCTCCAATGCATGAGAATGAAAAGTGAAAGTGAAGTCACTCAGTCGTGTCCGACTCTTAGTGACCCCATGGACTGCAGCCTACCAGGCTCCTCTATCCATGGGATTTTCCAGGCAAGAGTACTGGAGTGGGCTGCCATTGCTTTCTCTGGAATATGCTGTCTAGGTTGGTCATAAGTTTTCTTCCAAGGAGTAAGCATCTTTTAATTTCATGGCTACCATCACCATCTGCAGTGATTTTGGAGCCCCCCAAAATAAAGTCTGACACTGTTTCCACTCTTTCCCATCTATTTCCCATGAAGTGATGGGACAAGATGCCATAATCTTTGTTTTCTGAATGTTAAGCTTTGAGCCAACTTTTTCACTCTCCTCTTTCACTTCATCAAGAGGCTTTTTAGTTCTTCTTCGCTTTCTGCCATAAAGGTGGTGTCATCTGCATATCTGAGGTTATTGATATTTCTCCCGGCAATCTTGATTCCAGCTTGTGATTCTTCCAGCTCAGAGTTTCTCATGATGTACTCTGCATGTAAGTTAAATAAGCAGGGTGACAATATACAGCCTTGAAGTACCCCTTTTCCTATCTGGTACCAGTCTGTTGTTCCATATCCAGTTCTAACTGTTGCTTCCTGACCTGCAAATAGGTTTCTCAAGAGGCAGGTCAGGTGGTCTGGTATTCCCGTCTCTTTCAGAATTTTCCACAGTTTATTGTGATCCACACAGTCAAAGGCTTTGGCATAGTCAATAAAGCAGAAATAGAACTGTCTTGCTTTTTTGATGATCCAGCGGATGTTGGCAATTTGATCTCTGGTTCCTCTGCCTTTTCTAAAACCAGCTTGACCTCAGGGAATTCACGGTTCACATATTGCTGAAGCCTCGCTTGGAGAAGTTTGAGCATTACTTTACTAGCATGTGAGATGAGTGCAATTGTGCAGTAGTTTGAGCATTCTTTGGCATTGCCTTTCTTTGGGATTGGAATGAAAACTGACCTTTTCCAGTCCTGTGGCATTACATTTACATGTACATTAATTTTGTTTAAAAATCTGAAAATTTCTTGTCATTAGCACAAGCATAATGGATTGTACATTTGAGGTATTTAAAATAGATGTACTATCCAAAGCAGAAAGTAACACCACATTGTAAATCAACTATACTCCAATGAAACTTTTGAAAAAAGTTATAAGTAAATATTAAAAATACCACAATTTTTAATAAGTTTTGTCACTTCTACAAAATGACAAAGTAATAGGAGTATTAAGCCTGTAAGCACTGCTAAAGTGACTGGTCCTATGAGTTTTGCAGGGACGAAGGGGCTTTCCAGGATACAGGACCTTCAGTGCTAAAATTGGGACAGTTGAGGCAAACCCAGGTTGTTAGCCACCCTACCTGAGCCGCTCGGAGAGCAGCACACCACGATCTCATAGAAGACTGGTTTCTCACTGGCTGAGTCTTTTCTGGAGGGATGGAGAAGCCAGCCATTTCTTCTTGATGCTGAAACAGGCTCTCAGACTAGGAGGCTTCAGCCTAGAAGCATGGCTGCCTCTTTATACCAGTGTCCTCTCCTCCCTAAACTGACCACCTCTCTCTGACTCAAACAGAGAATTTGTTTGAGGACAACAGCAAATGCTATTAGGGAATGTCCTTTATATAAGTCACCATAGAGTGTTTTACAACTAAACACATGGTGAATGTAGAAATTTTGCAATTTTTAAAGAACATAGCAGAGACTTAGGTTTCTGAAGATCCCCGAGGCTGCTACCACACCTGTGTGATGTAAATCAGAAAGCCCTAGGTTTGCGGTTCCAGAATTGAAATTTGAAGTGTCCAACATAGTTGGGGGATCCAAATCCTTGAATATGTATGAAACAAGAGGCTTGGAGAGTATACTATCCTGCTAAAACTGTACCCCATGTGAGTAAAATAACTAAAAAATCAATATATAGTGTTACTGACAACCAAGCTGTTGTCTTTTGGTGATTCTGTGCTGAAACAGATAGTTGTAAAAGAGAATGATGGTGTTTTTCACGCATCATACGTTGCCCTCAAACCAATGGCATGATCTATAAATACTGATTTGTGGCAGGACTCAAGCATTGAAATAAAGTCATTTGTGTAAGTTTGATGAACACCTTTGCCTGTTTTTATTTTCAAAACAGTAAAATAAAAGACATCTAAGCCTGAAACATAATGTTTAAAGAATAGGTTACAGCTTTCTGGTGGCAGAGTCTGGAAAAGATGTGTAGAAATGATACTTCATAAGGGGAATGAAAGAAGGAAGAACAGGCCATTTTCTCCCTCAGGTCTGGCCCTCAGGTGGCTGGAGAGAACATGTATGTGGTATTGCCACATCTGTGCACCCTTCAGTGACACTTTTGTCCACGTCACGGACCCTCTGGCAAGGAAGCCATCTCCTGTGTAGCTGCTGGGATGAAGGTGAGACTGACTGAGAGGAATCATCTCCATATGCTGCTTGGGTGCCTGGGATGTAGCCCAGAAGCCACAGAGCTGGGCATCATTGCCGTCCACATCAAACTCCAGGCCACAGGAGGAAATAGGACCCAGACTCCTGGGCAGGGGTCTCAGTCAGCCCTCAGAAGCCTGCTTGCTCAGCAATGAAGATTGGGCAGATTGAGGATGTCACACCCATCCTCTCTGATAGCACTCACCAGAAGGGGGTTGCTGTGATTGCCATCTGTGAACAGGATTCCTCAGATTATTATTATTTTCTGTTAAATTGCCATGATGTAAGCTCAAAAAAAAAAAAAAAAAAAAAAAAAAACTAGGTTACAGAAACTCCATCAACTGACCACTTAAAATTTGGCCTTTTGCCACACCTGTGAGACTTAAACTGCAAGTCAAAATAAAGGCAGTTGCTGTTGATGATGACTGAATATGCATTAGCTTTGTGAAAGTGGAGCATCAAACAGGAAGGTCCTACTACTAGAACACTAGCATCTGTGTTTATTGGAAGGGATATTGGGACAAATTTTTGGAAGGTCATTTGACCTTATAAACAAAATTTTGAATGCAATGTCCTCTGATTGAGCAAGGCTATTTCTAAGCATTTGGTACATTGACATAATGGCACAGATTGGCAAAACAAGGAAAGCTTTATTGCTGAACATTGATATTATTTGTGATAGTTGTCCATCTAGACAGCCTAAATCTAACAGTAGAGTTAAGAACTTTATTGTCGTTACCAGAGGCAGAGGTATGGGGAGGAAGGATTGGATGAAGATAGTCAAAAGGTACACACTTTCAGTTATAAAGTACTAGAGATGTAATGTACTAGAGATGTAATAAATGTCATTAACACTGCTTTAATTTATATAAGAGTTTAGAGAGTAAATCCCAAGAGTTCTCTTCATAAGAAAAATATTATTTTTTTCTATTTCTCTTCTCTTGTTACCCATATGATCACAAAGTTTATTGTGATAATCATTTCATATGTATGAAAGTCAAATCATTGTACTGCCACACCTTAAATTTATACAGTGCTGTATGTTAATTGTATGTCAATAAAACTGAAAGAAAAACAACTTTATTGGTGTTCCACATTGAAGAAAACTATTTAGCCACCAGGAAGAAGGAGGTAGGTTATGTGCATTGGCTTGGGAATAAGGCTGGAATATACTGGGGAGAAGATGACAAGTTGCAGAGCAGCATGCATTGTGTGATTTTATTTTGTAAAATAAATAAAAGAAAACAATCTGAATACACATTTATGTGTGCACTCATAAATCATTTAGGAAATATGTTTGCAGCAAACTGTTGAGTGGTTAATGCTTAGAAACGGGAGCAGAGGTGCTTCATTTGAATTTTTTGGGATGTACTTAACATTACTCTCTCTGTTTGAAGGCAGAATTTCCTTTTTGTTTCTTTTAAGAACAAGAAAGCATGTTGTCGTTAAGTCCTGACTGAAAATCATTGTACTTCTTTCTGCACTGACCATATCATAGACAAATGGCAGTGGTGACTGGATATAAAAAGACACCATGGACAGTAGGTAAAATCAGTCCTCTCCATCTAAAGAGAGAGCCGCTCTATCCTACAGTACTTCTGGCAAAAGGCTTCAACTAGGTAATGTACTAAAATCACTTATCAAATAAAGGTAATATATTATTTAAGGAATTAAAGTTATCTATTTGTATCTATTTATATCGCTCTATTTCAAGTTTGGAAGATGAAGGATGCTTTTTCCTCTTACCCAAGTTATTTCTCTTCCCAGGCCTACATATGTCTCTCTCTAGACACTACTCAATTAAAATAAATTTTAAGATATTTTAAAACAGGAGGCAGAAGCTATCTCATGAATGGTTCTAAAAGAAGTGTTATTTCTGGAAGTTTCCAAATGGACTAAGGGAATAGAGTGGGTCATCTTGTGGGATCCAACAAGTAACTCAACAATTATTAAGAGACTGAACAGCAACTACCCAAAGACCAAGAGTAATTCACCAATATGGCACTTGTATCTCCACCTGTTAACAGTGCCTATCAATTTAGTGCCTGTGAAAGCAACCCAAGAACTAACAGAAAGTATTAAAAATATATTACTCAATTACTTTGAATAATAACAGTTTAATCTTGGAAAACATCATTTGAACTCCTTTAAAGGGATTAACAAGTGTTCATTGCAGTTTATAAACACAAAATTACACATATAATAAATGAATAGCTTGTTAAATTTTCACAAATGTAACTCTTCCATATAAGCAGCATCCAGATTAAGAAACAGTACATTAACAATACCCCAGAAACAACTAATTTTTTTAAATGTCAGGGGACAATATATTTGTGGGCCTGTGCCAGGAGCCAGCACGGGAGATCCCACCCATGACAAGGTCATGCGGAAGAGTCCTGATAAGCAGGGCCTCAGGACTCGACAGACCCCCTGGACCTGCTCAAACATCTACCCCAAAACCAGAATTGTCTGTTTTTTCATGACTTTCATTAACTCCTCTGATGTTAACAGTGGGCTATCTCTGACCACCTTTCTCTAAAGAAAATCAGCTTAGGGCTCTAGCTAATAAATCTCCTGGGCATGAAAAGAGTGTTTCAATTCAAACCCTTTGTTAACATTCTAGCTTACTTGACAGGTTTATCCAGACTCTTGCAAGATTGTTGAGCCAACGCTTGCTGCCAAGTTCTCATATCCCTTATCCATTGTGTTCCTGAGAGTGCATATAGTCAAGATATAGAAAAAACAAGCAGCAGCTTTAACATTAACATTAGATTTTGAGTTAATAAGTTCTTTCTTTGCTGTAACCCGCTGAATCTTTGCTCCATAAAAATGTAACTCTGTACTTTAAGGGTGACACAGGCTAGAAATTAAAAAAAAAAAAAGCGCTTTAAGGGAAAATTATTGTTCTGGCTGACCAACCTTTATCAAAAAGAGGTCATAAAATATCAACAGGCCTCTGGGCCAGAAGATAATGTACAAAAAATAAGACTCTTACAAGAAGGAACCTGATACTGATAAAAGTTAATACTGATGAAATGTTGAGTTGACTCTACATTTTTCACTTTGCTCAATGTACAACTCAGGGTATAAAAGCCCTCTCTGAAAATAAAGTAATAGACCTCGCTCACTGAAGCTTGGTCACCCTGTGTCATTCATTCATTCGCCAACGTCATGCATCCTGAGGATATCCCTGGACTCTGCTGAGGCTGGATGCTGACAGGCCTGGTTTTGGATTGTCTTGGGAAAGATGAATTCTCCAATTTATGAAGGTGGTTTATCTCCTACAAAGGGAAGCTTTGTAATTTAACAGCCTTCCTGGAAATGCTGGAAAGTCAGGAAGAGTGACTAAGTCCATCAGTTTCTTCTGAGAGTCCCTGCAGGGAGATGTCCTGCTTTACTGCTTCCTCCAGGAAGGATATGGATGTGCTCCTTGACTTCGTGGTATGGGTAGACTTGCCAGGTGAAGCCTCCAGTTTTCTAGCCATCACCTCATTTTACCATCCCATTCACGGAAGGTGTTCAGTGTCTTCCTCCCTGCACAGAACTCACTCCATCATCTTATGCCACTTTTTTCCCTCCATTTCCTCTGCCAAGAATTTTTAGGTGACCTTCCATCTTAGTGCGAGGCTCTTGGTCCAGCCTCCTTCTTTGCTGGTCATTCTAGTGGTGCTGCTGGCTGTTCCTTGTGGATTTTGACCTCCTATCCAGGAACTTTCCTAAATTTGTTCTTCATACAAGTATGTCTTCAGGGCAATATTGTTATTTTTTATAGAAGCATACTTAATGCACAGTACAAGTCACAGGTATAAACATAGGATACACAACTATTAAAGGTCACAGTCCACTTATTATAAAATATTGCCTATATTCCCTGTATTGTATAATATATCCTTGTAGCTTAATTTACACCTACTGATTTGTACCTCTTAATCCCTACCCCTATGTTGCCCCTCCCGTCTCTCTTGCCATGGGTAACCACTAGTTTATTCTCTATGTCTGTCAGTCTCTCCTTTTTCTTATAGTATTCACTAGTTTGTATATTTTTAAATTCCATATATAAGTGATACCAGACAGTATTCGTCTTTCTCTGTCTGACTTATTTCACTTTAGCATAATGCTCTCCGAGTCCATCCGTGTTGCTGCAAATGGCAAAATTTCATTTTTTTTTAATGGCTGAGTAGTATAGCATTGTGCCTATGTATACCACATCTTCTTTATACATTTATTTGTTGATGGATGTCAACAAATATCTTGGCATGTTCCATATTCCATATCTTGGCAATTGTAAATAATGCTGTTATGAATATTGAGGTGCATGTATCTTTTGAATTAGTCTTTTAATTTTTATTGGAGTATAGTTGATTTACAATGTTGTATTAGTTTTAGGTATAGAGCAAAGTGAATCTGTTATACATATACATATATCCATCTTTCTTAGATTCTTTCCCCATATAAGCCACTACAGAGTACTGGGGGCTTCCCTGGTGGCTCAGAGGTTAAAGCGTCTGCCCCAATGCGGGAGACCCGGGTTCGATCCCTGGGTTGGGAAGATCCCCTGGAGAAGGAAATGGCAATCCACTCCAGTATTCTTGCCTGGAGAATCCCATGGATGGAGGAGCCTGGTAGGCTACAGTCCACGGGGTCGCAGAGTCGGACACGACTGAGCGACTTCACCTACCTACCTACCTACCTACAGAGTACTGAGTTGAGTTCCCAGTGCTATACAGCAGGTCATTATTAGTTATCTATTTTATGTAATAGTGTGTGTATATAAATTCCAATCTCCCAATTTATCCCTTCTCCTTCTTCCCTCTGGTAACCGTACGTTTATTTTCTATGTCTGCAGACACAGCTAGAAGGGGACCTATACCCAGGAGTGGAATTGCTAGGTCATATGGTAGTTCTATTTTTAGTTTTTTGAGAAACTACCATATTGTTTTCCACAGTGGCTTTACCAGTTTACATTCTACCAACAGTGTACAATGGTGCCCTTTCCTCTGCATCTTCCCAACATTTGTTATTTGGATTCTGTTGGATGATTGCCATTCTGACGGGTATGAGATGATATCCCATCGTGGTTTTGTTCTGCATTTCTCTGATGATTAGCAATGTTGAACATCTTTTCATGTGCAGGTTGGACATCCACATTTCCTCTTTAAAAAAAGTGTCTACTGAGGTCTACTGCCCATTTTTTATTGCTAGTTTGTTATTTTTATGCTTAACTGTATAAGCCAAAAGGGATACGTTCTTAACCTGAAATGCTTCCCCATAATTTCCATGATAAAAATTTTAACATAAAAAAGAACAAATTGAATAGTTCATCAAATAAGCTAGAGTTAACAGTTGTTAATGTTGACCATATTTGCCACACTGATCTTGTTACGATGTTGTAAATACAGATATTATCATATTTCACCCTAAATATCAGAAGGCATCTCTAAAGTTAATACCTTTTCCTACATAATCAGAAAACATTATCATCTCTAACAATATTAACAATAATTTCTTCATATAATCTAATATCTAGAAGTTCTTAAGATTTTCCAACTGTTTCGAAAATATCTTTCAGTTCAGTTCAGTCACTCAGTCATGTGCGACTTTTTGCGACCCCATGAATGGTAGCACGTCAGGCCTCTCTGTCCATCACCAACTCCTGGAGTTCACTCAGACTCACGTTCATTGAGTCCGCGATGCCATCCAGCCATCTCATCCTCGGTCGTCCCCTTCTACTCCTGCCCCCAATCCCTCCCAGCATCAGAGTCTTTTCCAATGAGTCAACTCTTTGCATGAGGTGGCCAAAAGTACTGGAGTTTCAGCTTCAGCATCATTCCTTCCAAAGAAATCCCAGGGCTGATCTCCTTCAGAATGGACTGGTTGGATCTCCTTGCAGTCCAAGGGACTCTCAAGAGTCTTCTCCAATACCACAGTTCAAAAGCATTAATTCTTCGGCGCTCAGCCTTCTTCACAGTCCAAGTCTCACATCCATACATGACCACTGGAAAAACCATAGCCTTGACTAGATGGACCTTAGTCGGCAAAGTAATGTCTCTGATTTTGAATATGCTATCTAGGTTGGTCATAACTTTTCTTCCAAGGAGTAAGCGTCTTTTAATTTCATGGCTGCAGTCACCATCTGCAGTGATTTTGGAGCCCCCGCAAATAAAATCTGACACTGTTTCCACTGTTTCCCCATCTATTTCCCATGAAGTGATGGGACGAGATGCCATGATCTTCGTTTTCTGAATGTTGAGCTTTAAGCCAACGTTTTCACTCTCCTCTTTCACTTTCATCAAGAGGCTTTTTAGTTCCTCTTCACTTTCTGCCATAAGGGTGGTGTCATCTGCATATCTGAGGTTATTGATATTTCTCCCAGCAATCTTGATTCCAGCTTGTGTTTCTTCCAGTCCAGCGTTTCTCATGATGTACTCTGCATAGAAGTTAAATAAGCAGGGTGACAATATACAGCCTTGACGTACTCCTTTTCCTATTTGGAACCAGTCTGTTGTTCCATGTCCAGTTCTAACTGTTGCTTCCTGACCTGCATACAGATTTCTCAAGAGGCAGGTCAGGTGGTCTGGTATTCCCATCTCTTTCAGAATTTTTCACAGTTTACTGTGATCCACACAGTCAAAGGCTTTGGCATAGTCAATAAAGCAGAAATAGATGTTTTTCTGCAACTCTCTTGCTTTTTCCATGATCCAGCGGATGCTGGCAATTTGATCTCTGGTTCCTCTGCCTTTTCTAAAACCAGCTTGAACATCAGGGAGTTCACAGTTCATGTACTTTCTGACATAACAAGATCACCCAGGCTCACCAGTTCATCAGCTTGAACAAGTTTCATAAACTTTCCCAGCTCCAGCATCTTCATTTGTAAGATACTAGTACTGGTACCTACCTCATAGGATTAATATGAAGAATAAATGAGGTAGTGTAGTTTGGCATAGTCACTGACATTCAGTAGGCAGGCAAGGAGTGGCAGGATCTTTTATTATTATTGGTCCAAGCTCTGCCTTTAACAACACTAGTGTTTTTGTTGTTTACTCACTCAGTTGTGTCTGACTCTTTGCAGCCCCATGGACTGTGGCTCACCAGGCTCCTCTGTCCATGGAGTTTCTCAGGCAAGAATACTGGAGTGGGTTGCCATTTCCTACTCCAGGGGATCTTTCCGATTCAGGGATCGAACCTGAGTCCCCTGCACTGGCAGGCGAATTCTTTACTCCTGAGCTGCCACAGGAGCCTCAATAACACTAGTAACCTTGGATAAGACATTTGTCCTCTTTGGGCCTCAGCTTCTCTCTGTACAATGGGAGATTTAAATGTGAAGTCCTTTCCACTTAATTTTTTTGGGTAACCAGATCAGTGGTTTTCTATGAACTTAATAAGAAAACACAAACAAAACAACCAAAAAGTCCCAAGAAGGGAATTTATGAAAACCCCATGGCTAACATCATATTCAGTAGTGAAAGACTGACAGTTTTCTCCTTTCTCTGAAAGTTTGATCCTTAAGATCAGAACCAAGACAAGGCAAGAATGTTCTCTTTCATCACTGCTATTCAACATTATACTGGAAGTTCTGGCCAGAGCAATTGGGAGTGGAAACAAGTTGAGGAGGTGTTGGAGGAGTGCCCTAGGACAGAGCCAGAGTGAAAGGATTAAGAAAGGTTTTTCTCTCTGTGTATCTCTCTATGTCTGTCTCCCATTCAGTTTGTGGTATCCAAGGAAATCTGTCAAAATGTTAGCTGAACGAAAGTTAAATGCTAGCTGAACAAAGCTAATGGAGGTGATGGAATTCCATATAAGACTTCAGAGACCACATACAATGGAGATTACAGACTTTACAAAAATAATTTAGAAAAGTAATTCAGCAAACAAACAGCTAAAGCCTACAGCAAACAATGAAAACAAACACTGAAAAAAAGAACAATCTGAATTTCTAGAGCTGCTACATTAGAATATTCAAAGTGCCCAGTTTTCAGAAATTATGAAGCATGAAAAGAAACAAGAAAATATAGCCCTCTCACAGAAAATGTTAACAGAAACTGTCCCTAGGGAAGTTATTGAACTTAAAAGACTTAAATCAATCGTCTTTATTATTCTCAAAGAGCTAACGGAAACCATGAACAAATAGATAAAGGAAAGCTGGAGAACAATATGACAAAATATGAAATATTAACACAGAAACAGAAATGCTAAAAAGAGCCAAACAGAAGTTCTGGAGCTGAAAATTACTATAATGGAAATGGAAACTCACTAAAGATTTCAAAAGCAGACTTGAGCAGGAAGAAGAAAAAAATGGTAAACTTGAAAATAGACCAATTGAAAATACCCAGTTTTAGGGACAGAAAGAAAAAAGAATGAATAAAACCTAACAAAGCCCAAGAGGCCTTTCGGACACCATCTATCATACCAATGTATGCATAGTGAGAAGAGAGAGAAAGATACACAGAGAATATTTGAAGAAATAATGGTCCAAAACCCCCCAAATTTGATATAACATGTGAATCTACACATCAAAAAACTTAACAAATTCCAAGAAGGATGTGTGTATCCTGTGTGGATCACAAAAAACTGGAAAATTCTTAAAGAGATGGGACTATCAGACCACCTTACCTGCCTCCTGAGAAATCTGTATGCAGGTCAAGAAGCAACAGTTAGAAGTGGACATTGAACAATGGACTGGCTCCAAATCAGGAAATGAGTACATCAAGGCTGTATATTGTCACCCTGCTTATTTAACTTAGATGCAGAGTACATCATGCAAAATGCCAGGCTGGATGACGCACAAGCTGGAATAAAGATTGCAAGGAGAAATATCAATAACTTCAGATATGCAGATGATATCACCCTTATGGCAGAAAGTGAAGAAGAACTAAAGAGCCTCTTGATGAAAGTGAAAGAGGAGAGTGAAAAACCTGGCTTAAAACTCAGCATTCAAAAAATGAAGATCATGGCATCTGGTCCCATCACTTCATGGCAAATATATGGGGAAATAATAGAAACAGTGTCAGACTTTATTTTGGGGGGCTCCAAAATCACTGCAGATGGTGACTGCAGCCATGAAGTTAAAAGACACTTGCTCCTTGGAAGAAAAGCTATGACCAACCTAGAGAGCATATTAAAAAGCAGAGACATTACCTCGCTGACAAGGGTCCATCTGGTCAAAGCTATGGTTTTTCCAGGAGTCATGTATGGATGTGAGAGTTGGGCTATAAAGAAAGCTTAGCACAGAAGAATTGATGCTTTTGAACTGTGGTGTTGAAGAAGACTCTTGAGAGTCCCTTGGATGGCAAGGAGATCCAACTAGTCTATCCTAAAGGAAATCAGTCCTGAATATTCATTGGAAGGACTGATGCTGAAGCTGAAGCTCCAATACTTTGGCCACCTGATGCGAAGAACAGTCTCATTTGAAAAGACCCTGATGCTTGGAAAGATTGAAGGCAGGAGGAGAAGGAGATGACAGAGGATGATATGGTTGGATGGCATCACCAACTCGATGGACATGAGTTTGAACAAGGTCCTGGAGTTGGAGATGACCGGGAAGCCTGGCGTGCAGCAGTCTATGGGGTTGCAAAGAGTCTGACATGACTGAGTGACTGAACTGAACTGAAAGGAGAAATTGGAACATCCCTGTGTGTGTGCGAAGTCACTTCAGTCATGTCTGACTCTTTGTGACCCTATGGATTGTAGCCCACCAGGCTTCTCAGTCCATGGAATTCTCCAAACAAGAATATTGGAGTGGGTTGCCATGTCCTACTCCAGGGGATCTTCCAGAACCAATGATTGAACCCATATCTCCTGCAGCTCCTGCATTGCAGGTAGATTTTTTTTGTTTTTTTTACCACTAAGCCACTGGGGAAGCCCTAGGACATCCCTAGATGGATACAAGCTAAGAGAATTTATTGGTAATAGAACTGCCATACCAGAAACACTGAAGGTATTCTTTAGATTGAAAGAAAAGGGCACTAGCAGTTACCCAAAGCCATATGAAAAAAAAAAATCTTTTGTAAAAATAACCACATAGGTAAATATAAAAGCCAGTATTATTGGTTTCTAACTCCACAATTTACATCCTACATGAATAAAGACAAATGCATAAGACAATTATAAATTTGTGTCAGAGGGTGCAAACATATAAAGATATATTTTGTGAAAACAACAATATAAAGGGGGAAATGGGGCTGTATAGGAGCAGTTTTGTACACCAATGAAATTAAGTTGGAATAAATTCAAGCTACATTGTTTTAAATTTAGAACATTCATTGTAATCCCCATGGAAACTACCGAGAAAATATCTAAAAGATACACAAAAGGAAATGAGAAGGAGACAAAAATGGCACACTACAAAAAATTAAGCGCAAAAGAAGGCAGTAATAGAGAAAATGAGGAACAAAAAGGTGTAAGACATACAGAAAACATACAGCGAAGGGCAGAAATCGGTTCTTCCTTATTAGTAGTTACTTTAAGTGTAAATGAGTGAAATGACTCTAAAAAAAAGGCAGAGACTGGCAGAACTTAAAAAAAAAATATCCAGCTATATGTTGTCTATAACAGAGGACTTCAACTCTGAGAAGATGCATGGGTTGAAAGTAAAAGGATGTGAAAAGATATTTCATGCAAATGCTAACCAAAAGAACTGGAGTAATTAAACCGAAATCAGAGGAAATAGATTTTAAGTTAAACACTACTACAGGAAACAAAGAAGGACATTAAATATTATTTGTAAAAGGGTTAATTCATCAAGAAGTTACAGGGACTTCCCTGGTGGTCCAGTAGCTAAGAATCTGCCTTCCAATGTAAGAGATGCTGGTTCAATACCTGGCTGGGGAACTAAGATCCCATACGCTGCAGGGCAACTAAGCCTACATACTGTACAGCCCAGGCCACAGCTAGAGAGAAGCCCGTGTGCCACAGGGAAAGATCCTGCAGGCTGCAATGAGAGCCTGCATACTGCAACTAAGATCCAACACAGCCAGAATAAACATGAGACAGGGCCCCCAGAATATATGAAGTGAACAGCCACGGAAGAAATAGTTCTACAATAGTAGTTGGAGATTTCAACATTCAGCTTTCAGTAATGAATAGAACATCTAAACAGAAGGTCATAAGAAAATGGAATGATAATTTAATAATAGAGCAACACTATACACCAACTAGATTTGACAGACATGTTGGACAGTCTACCCAATAGCAGCAGAATACACATTCCACTAAAGTGCACACGGAACATTCTCCGGGATAGCCCATGTTTTAGGCCACAGAAAACTCTCAGTACGTTTAAAAAGGCTGAAATCCTCTTAAGGTATCTTTTTCAACCACCATGGAATGAAGCTAGAGCTGAGCAATGTAAGGAAAACTGGAAAGTTTTAAACTGTGTGCAAATTAAACAATGTAGTCTTAAACAACCAAGGGTCAAAGAAGAAAGGGAAACTGTAAAATGTTTAGAGACAAGTGAAAATGAAAACACCATATACCAAAACATATGGAATGCAGTGAAAACAGTACCTGGAGGAAAAACCTATAGCTGTAAATGCCTGTGTTAAAAAAGAAGAATGATCTCAAATCAGTAACCTAAATTTCAACTTAAGGAACTAGAAAAGGTATAGGAAATTAAACCCAAAACAAGCAGAATGAATTAAGTTATAAAGATTAGAGAGGAGATAAGCAAAATAGAAAATAGAATTACCTATTTTTATAGAGATTATCAATGAAATCTGAAGTTAGTTCTTAGAAAAGATCAATAAAATTCACAGACTTTTAGCTAAAATTACCATAAAAAAAAGAGAAGAATGAATTTAAACAACTAAAATCAGAAATGGAAGTGGGACATTAATACTGACCTTACGTGAATAAAAAAGATTGTAAGAGAATATTGTAAACAACTGGAGGCCAACAAATAGGATAACCTAGATGAAATGGACAAACTCCCACCAAAACTGGCTTAAGAAGAAATAGAAAATCTCAGCAGACCACCACCAAGTAAAAAGACTGCATCAGTAATTAAAATTATCAATATAGAAAAGTCCGGAACAAGATGGTTTCAATAGTGAATTCTGTGAAACTCTAAAGAATAATTAATACTAATCCTTTTCAAACTCTTCCAAAAAATAGAAGAGGAGGGAACACTTCCTCAGTCATTCTACAGAGCCAGTATTACCTTGATACTGAATCCAAAGATGTCATAAGAAAGAAAAATATAGAACAGTATATAAATATAGATATAAAAATTCTCAACAAAATACTAGGAAACCAAATTCACAGCATATTTAATAAGGACTATACACCATGATCAAGTGTGGCTTGGCTTTTTTCATTCAGAATTCTTTGGAGATTCATCCAGGTTGTCACATCAATAACTCTTTTTATTGCTGAGTAATATTCTGTGGCATAGATGTACCAGAGTTTGTTTAACCATTTACCCACTGAATGACAATTGAGTTGTTTCTAGTTTTTTGATTATTATGAACAAAATTGTTATTCACATTCAGTTTTTGTATAAATACTTTCTTAAGTATCTTGGATACGTGCCCAAGACTGTAATTCCTGAGTCATATAAATGTTTCATGTTTAGTTTTATAAGAAAATGCCAACTGTCTTCTAGATGGCTACATAATTTTATATCCCACCAGCAATTCACAGTGATCCTATTTCTCTTGTCATCAGTAACATTTGATGGTGTCACTATTTTTATTTTTGCTATTCTGATGTGTGTGCAGTGGTATCTCATAGTGATTTTAATTAGCAGCTCTCTAATGCCCAATAATGTTGGACATATTTTCATGTGTATTATTTGTCACCTCCATATCCTCTTCAGTGACATGTCTGTTTATATCTTTTGCTTATTTTCTAATTAAATTTTTTTTCTTTTACTCTTGAGTTTTGAGAACTCTTTATATATTCTAGATACTAGTCTTTTGCCAGATTTGTGGTTTGCAGATATTTTCTCTAAGTTGGTAGTTTTCACCTTCTTAACAGGGTCTTTCTTGGAGCAGATGTTATTAATTTTTATGTTGTCTAACATCAAATTTTCTTTCTTGTTTAGATCGTGCTTTTAGTGTCAAGTTTAAGAATTTTTCACTTAGTCTTAGATTCTAAAGATTTTATCCATTTTTTCCCTTAAGTTTTATACTTATATCTGCAATTTATTTGAAGTTAATTTTTATATAAGGTGAAATGTTTGGGTCAAGTTTCATTTTTTAAACTATGAATGTCCAATTGCTTCAGCACCATTTCTCAAAAAAAATTATCCTTTTCCATTGAGTTGTTTTTGCATTTTGGAAAATATCAGTTGGGCAGATATGTCTGGGCCTATTTCTGGATTTTCTATTCTGTTCCATTGATCAATGTATCTATCTTTCTGCCAATACCACATAGTCTTGATTACTGGTTAACATTTTTAAAGCTCTGCACTAATTATAAAGTGCAGTAAGGACTGCTGGAGTTAGAGAAAAGGTCCCAAGAGATATAACATTTAATGAAAAGTTTGCTGCATTTAGATTCAAAAGACTTGGGTTTTGTAGTCATTGCATCAGGATGTGACTGGGTGACCTGGCCAAATCATTTAGTCTGAGACTCATTTTTCTCATCCATAGAATTGGGATGCTAATACCTGTGTAGCCTCAGTCAGTTCAGTCGCTCAGTTGTGTCCGACTCTTTGCAACCCCATGAATCGCAGCACGCCAGGCCTCCCTGTCCATCACCAACTCCTGGAGTTCACCCAGACCCACGCCCATGGAGTCAGTGACGCCATCCAGCCATCTCATCCTCAGTCGTTCCCTTCTCTTCCTGCCCCAAATCCCTCCCAGCATCAGAGTCTTTTCCAATGAGTCAACTCTTTGCATGAGGTGGCCAAAGTACTGGAGCTTTAGCTTCAGCATCATCCTTCCAAAGAAATCCCAGGGCCGATCTCCTTCAGAATGGACTGGTTGGATCTCCTTGCAGTCCAAGGGACTCTCAAGAGTCTTCCCAGTATCCTTGTAAACATTAAAGAAAAATATAGAGTCTATGAGGTTTAGACTAAAGCCAGTGTTCAAATATAAAGGGTTATTATTTGAGGGATAAGGACAATAGACGTTAAGGTCCTTCTTACCTAAGGTCATCTTCAATTTGATTAGGTAGCATTAGCCAGAAAGGTTCATATGTTATTCAACAGATTACACATTCTTCCAGACACTGTGAAAAGTCCATGGGACATAGATACAAAGATACATAGTCCTGTCCTTACAAATCTTTCTTTTTTGAGGGAAGTATTCCATTTTTCAAAAGTTCAGTTCAGTTCAGTCGCTCAGTCGTGTCCGACTCTTTGCAACCCCATGAATCGCAGCACGCCAGGCCTCCCTGTCCATCACCAACTCTCGGAGTTCACTCAGACTCATGTCCATCGAGTCAGTGATGCCATCCAGTCATCTCATCCTCTGTCGTCCCCTTCTCCTCCTGCCCTCAATCCCTCCCAGCATCAGAGTCTTTTCCAATGAGTCAACTCTTTGCATAAGGTGGCCAAAGTACTGGAGTTTCAGCTTTAGCATTATTCCCTCCAAAGAAATCCCAAAGTTGATCTCCTTCAGAATGGACTGGTTGGATCTTCTTGCAGTCCAAGGGACTCTCAAGAGTCTTCTCCAACACCACATTTCAAAAGCATCAATTCTCGGCACTCAGCCTTCACAGTCCAAGTCTCACATCCATATATGACCACAGGAAAAACCATAGCCTTGACTGGATGGACCTTAGGTGGCCAAGTAATGTCTCTGCTTTTGAATATACTATCTAGGTTGGTCATAACTTTTCTTCAAAGAGTAAGTGTCTTTTAATTTCATGGCTTCAGTCACCATCTGCAGTGATTTTGGAGCCCCCGCAAATAAAATCTGACACTGTTTCCACTGTTTCCCCATCTATTTCCCATGAAGTGATGGGACCGGATGCCAAAAGTTAAGTGAATTCAAATTAAATGTATATTGAGCACTTCTTTAGAATTCTGGGACCTTCCTAGGTGGATGGATCCATGCAGCAAAAAATCATAGTGAATTCTATGAAACTGTAAAGAATTAATACTAATTCTTCTCAAACTCTTCTATAAAATAGAATAGGAGGGAACACTTCCTCATTCATTCTACAGAGCCAATATTACCTTGATGCCAAATCCAGACAATGATGTCACAGGAAAGACTATAGAACAGTATATAAACATAGACATAAAGATTCTCAACAAAATACTAGGAAGCCAAATTCATAGCATATTTAATACAGATTATACACCATCCTCATAGTTTCAGGGGCTGCACACTGACCTTAGCAGAGCCCAAAGGACAAGGGGAGGGTTTTCCTGGACAAAAGTAAAAACACTCTGAGGCTCACATTCTTGTCACCCTTTCCAGCTAGTTTCATCTCTAGTTCCATTTCTTTGCATGCATTTATTAAAATGAAATGAAAACATCCCATGGAGCCAATTTAGAGTCCTGTACACTGAATAAAAAACACATTTTGCCTACCTCAAATAGGATGGAACCTGTTGAAAGGGTCAGCCTGCCTCATCTCTGTTTTCTCAGGTCTCATTTTACAAATTGACTTCAGTCCCTTGTCTGCATCGTACATTGCTGAAATCAGTTTGTAAAATGAAGTAGTTTTAACAGTCAGAGAAAGACTGGTATGCATCCTTCCTCTAGACAGCCTAAATAAAGAAAATCTCACTTGGAGAATAAAGGTTATAGTCATTTAAACTGTTTTTACATGCTACTTGGTGCATTTAGAAAACAAAGCATGAGCGTAAAACAAAACACACAATAGCAAAATATGCTTCAGCACAACAAAATCAGAATCCTGTTCCTAGACTCATAGCTGGAGGGATATTTGGAAATAATTGCCAAGTATAATACCATCCTAGCCATTGGTGGGGCTCTGCTGCCCCCAGGTGGCTGAAGCCCTTCTCCGACAACTTCAGTGTTCTAATGCAGAAGTTAGTGATTTTTAGTTTTTATTTTTTTTCTTTAATTAATTTTTATTTTTTAGTTTGTTTTGCTTTACAATACTGTATTCGTTTTGCTATACATTGACATGAATCAGCCACGAGTGTACATGAACTCCCAATCCCGACCCCCACCTCCCCTCTCCCGCCCCACACCCTCTCTCTGGATTATCTCCGTGCATCAGTCCCAAGCATCCTGCATCCTGCATCAAACCTGGACTGGCGATTCGTTTCACTTATGATATCATACATGTTACACTGCCACTCTGCCAACCCATCCCACCCTCTCCCTCTCCCACAGAGTCCAAAAGGCTGTTCTATACATCTGTGTATCTTTTGCTGTCTTGCATACAGGTTTATCATTACCATCATTCTAAATTCCATATATCTGTGTAAGTATACTGTATTGGTGTTTTTCTTTCTGGCTTACTTCACTCTGTATAATCGGCTCCAGCGTCATCCACCTCATTAGAACTGATTCAAATGTATTCTTTTTAATAGCTGAGTAATACTCCATTGTGTATATGTACCACAGCTTTCTTATCCATTCATCTGCTGATGGACTTCTAGGTTGAGAAGTTAGTGATTTTTAGAACGGAGCAGAGAATGGATGGATAGGGTGATGATTGGGATTCATTCATTAATTTATTCAATGAATAAATATAGAATTTAAAACTATATCGCCAGGCACTGTGCCAAGTGCTGTTAGGAAATGACATTTGAGATCAAAGTCTGAAAACTGCCTTGTCATTAAGAAGTCAAGGGCCATGCTCAGGGCTGCCCTGGGCATTGGTCTCAGGAGAACAGTAGGAGGTAGCAAGGACTGAGGAAGTGACCGATGATAATGGAGGCAGGATTTTCCAAATATGTTTCTTCCCCCGGGGCACAAATATATCTTAGAGCCTATTATTAATAATTGAAATCTATTGGATTAACAAGAGAAAGAATAGAAAGTAAAGGTAAATGTGAGCATTAGATATACACTAGAAGGTTTATACAGGGAAAGTTTGACGTGGGGACAGCAAAACTCTTTGCTTCACTGAAAGAAATAAACAAAACAGATTAAAAAAAGAACAGGATGCCATATTTAACATGGCTTATCCTCAGAGATTATGACAGCCTGTATTAGTAAGTCACTGTAGTATTGATGGGTATGGAAACTGGCGCATTCCATTTGACACAGCAAATCCAGCATTAAGAATTCATTGTCCAGAACTACTTGTGGAGGTATGTAGAGAAAAGAGCAGATGATAAGACCACATGCCCTTCATTTCACCTAGGCTTAAAAGATGGCATCGCAGATGCATAGATTTCCTTAGGTGTTCCTTCTTGAGATCAAAATTGTGTTGGCAGTTGTCTCTGTGGCTGGTTACTACTCTTATCTCCTGTTATGATTCTGTAAAAACGTTTATAAAATCCCCAATCTTTTAATTTCAGTTGACCTCAAATGTTTATTCGCTGAGCTCCCGTTGAATGTAAGACTTTGGCTCGTTGGGAAAAATAATGAAGGGATGACTTAGATTTGGTTCCTTGCACTCAAAGACCTTGGTCTAGAGAAGTCTGACTTATAAAAACATAAGCTACAGTGATTCAGTAAAATAATGGCTATAACACAGCATTATGGAAATATGTGATAAGGAAGATACAGTTCATTGTAATTAGAGAGATAAGGGAGGGGTGGATTGCTAGTAGATGTTATATTTGAGACATGAAATATTTGAGTCAGGTGGCACTGTGGCAAAGAATCTGCCTGCAATGCAGGAGCCACAAGAGAGGTGGGTTTGATTCCTGAGTCAGGAAGATCCCCTGGAGTTGGAAATGGTAACCTGTTCCAGTATTCATTCCTGGGAAGTCCTGTGGACAGAGCAGCATAGAGGGCTACAGTCCATGGGGTCACAAAGAGGTGGGCATGACTGAGTGACTGAGCACACACACGCCACTGCCCTCACCTCCTCCAAGCTTCCAGATTTTGAAAAAAAAAAAAAAGTTATTGTTTTTATTTTCTATCATATGAGCAATGCATGTTTGGAAAAATCCAAAGGATAAGAAAAATAGAGTAAAATTCTCCCTTTAAAATCATTGGGTCCCTGCCCAATCTCATTTCTTTTCCTAAAAGCAAACAACGCTCTCATCTTATTGTGGTTTTTTCTTTTTCAGAATGATCTCTACTGTATTTACTTGAATATATAACTCTGCTGTGATTTTACATAAATGGATATATGTGCTTTTCTGCACTTCAGAAAAAACTCAGTACCATATTTTGGATATAGTTTAAACTCCTCCTTAACTAGAATTTCACAGTAAGGCTATTTCGCCATGTCCATTTTGATGGTCCATAAAGTGAGAGAAACTAAGGTCTTTTCTTACTTGCATAAACAAAGCAAACAAAAAAAAAAAAACCAACCTCAACACAGGACCTAACAAACAGACATCTTGTTTTTTTAATATTTATTTATTTTTATTGAAGTATAGTTGATTTGAAATGCATTAATTTCTGGTGTACAGCACAGTGATTCAGTTGTATATATATATATATTTATACTCCTTTTTCACTATAGTTTATCATAAAATATTGGACATAGCTCCCTGTGATATATTATATGATCTTGTTTTTGTCTACTTTATATATAGTAGTTTGTGTCTGCTAATCCCAAACTTCTAATTTATCCCTCCCCCACACTTTTCCTCTTTGGTAACCATAAGTTTGTTTTCTATGTCTGTGAGTCTGTCTTTTAAATAAGTTCATTTGTATAATATTTTGGATATTAGGTGATACATGTGATATTTATCTTTGTCTGATTTACTTCACTCAGTATGATAATCTCTATGTCCAACCATGTTGCTGTGAATGGCATTATTTCATTCTTTTTACGGCTGAGTAGTAGTCCATTGTATACATAATAAACCACATCTTCTTTATCCATGTCTCTCAAACAGGTATCTTATTTTAAACTCTCACTTAAAGCTCCTCACCCAATTCCCATGAACTCTACCCTGGAAAGAGAGACACAAACAATCTTTGCAACCTCCAAACCTGTCTAGGGTTCTGTCTGCAAACTGCAAACTCTATTCTCTACTCCAAGAAATTTTACTCTGCATGGGGGAAGTAAACCTCCCATCTCTTGAATCCACCCGAATCTATGGACTTTGCTCTCCCACTGTCTAATTTCCTTGAATTTTGGTATCCAAAGCAAGTATGTCCACTAAAACACCAACAAACCAAGTTTACAAAACAAAACTTTTCATCTAAGCAGTAGCCCCTACAATCGTGTTTTGACCTTTAATCCCACCATGAATTGGTAAAAACTCAGATCCTCTTTTAAGTCTCTGAGATTCTAGCTGGGCTTCCCTAAGGCAAGTGCATGGATATCTCAACGGTGGAATGAAAGGGAACAGGACAAGGAAGCCCAGATGATATCTCAAATATGCTCTAATAGAACTTGAACATTTTCCCAAATTAAGTATATTTTATAAACATCATTTTAATGGTTGCCCAGTATTCTAACCAACAAATATAATTTACTATTCTCTTACTTTTAAAAATTATATTATAGATGATATATTATGGTTAGCTTATGACATATTCTCCCTCACCCTTAATTTGTATAATTTACACAGTCGTCAGTCAGTCAGTTCAGTTGCTCAGTCGTGTCCAACTCCAGCACGCCAGGCTTCCCTGTCCATCAACAACTCCCAAACCTTGCTCAAACTCATGTCCATCGAGTTGGTGATGCTATCCAACCATCTCATTCTCTGTTGTCTCCTTCTCCTCCTGCCTTCAATCTTTCCAAGCATCAGGTTTGTTTCAAATGAGACCATTCTTTGCATCAGGTGGCCAAAGAATTGGAGTTTCAGCTTCAATATCAGTCCTTCCAATGAATATTCAGGACTGATTTCCTTTAGAATGGACTGGTTGGATCTCCTTGCAGTCCAAGGGACTCTCAAGAGTCTTCTCTAACACCGCAGTTTAAAAGCATCAATTCTTCGGCACTCAGCTTTCTTTATAGTCCAACTCTCACATCCATACATGACTCCTGGAAAAACCATAGCTTTGACTAGATGGATCTTTGTCAGCGAAGTAATGTCTCTGCGTTTTAATATGCTCTCTAAGTTGGTCATAGCTTTTCTGCCAAGGAGCAAGCGTCATTTAACTTCATGGCTGCAGTCACCATCTGCAGTGATTTTAGAGCCCAAGGAAAGAAAGTCTGTCATTGTTTCCATTGTTTCCCCATCTATTTGCCATAAACTGATGTGACTGGATGCCATGATCTTCGTTTTTTGAACGGTGAGTTTCAAGCCAGCTTTTTCACTCTCCTCTTTCACTTTCATCAAGAGCCTCTTTAGTTCTTCACTTTCTTCCATAAGGGTGGTGTTGTCTGCATATCTGAGGTTATTGATATTTTTTCTCCCTGCAATCTTGATTCCAGCTTGTTTCATCCAGCCTTGCATTTTGCATGATGTACTCTGTATCTAAGTTAAATAAGCAGGGTGACAATATACAGCTTGACATACTCCTTCCCTGATTTGGAACCAGTCTGTTGTTACATGTCTGGTTCTAACTGTTGCTTCTTGACCTGCATACAGATTTCTCAGGAGGCAGTTAAGGTGGTCTGGTATTCCTATCTCTTTAAGAATCTCCACAGTCTGTTGTGATCCACACAGTCAAAGGCTTTGGCGTAGTCAATAAAGCAGAAATAGATGTTTTACTGGAACTCTCTTGCTTTTTCAGTGATCAATGGATGTTGGCAATTTGATCTCTGGTTCCTCTGCCTTTTCTAAATCCAGCTTGAACATCAGGAAGTTCATGGTTCATGTACGTAAGCCTGCTGGGAGAATTTTGAGCACTACTTTGCTAGCACGTGAGATGAGTGCAATTGTGTGGTAGTTTGAGCATTCTTTGGCATTGCCTTTCTTTGGGATTGGAATGAAAACTGACCTTTTCTAGTCCTGTGGCCACTGCTGAGTTTTCCAGATTTGCTGGCATATTGAATGCACTTTCACAGCATCATCTTTTAGGATTTGAAATAGCTCAACGGGAATTCCATCACCTCCACTAGCTTTGTTCATAGTGATGTTTCCTCAGGCTCACTTGACTTGGCACTCCAGGATGCCTGGCTCTAGGTGAGTGAACACACCATCATGGTTATCTGGGTCATGAAGATCTTTTTTGTATAGTTCTTCTGTGTATTCTTGCCACCTCTTAATATAGTCAGCTTCTGTTAGCTCCATACTGTTTCTGTCCTTTACTGAGCCCATCTTTGCATGAAACGTTCCCTTGGTATCTCTCATTTTCTTGAAGAGACTGCTAGTCTTTCCCATTTTATTGTTTTCTTCTATTTCTTTGCATTGATCACTGAGGAAGTCTTTCTTATCTCTCCTTGCTATTCTTTGGAACTCTGCATTCAAAAGGGTTTATCTTTCCTTTTCTCCTTTGCCTTTAGCTTCACCTATCCTATTTGCTTCAAATGCCAAATGACAGTAGAATGACTGACACTGAGTTCTTTGACAACTTCTGTAGCTATAAGAGGATCATCTTCGATGACTGCTCTCAACTGGTCAGTTGTTAACTTCAGATGGCTGGCCACTATGCTTCCCCATTATGACATTTCCAAGTTGTTGTAACGGCCAGGCTATTTGTCTGTCTTTCCACCAGTCACTTCCTTCTGCACAGCGACCTTGTTTTAGGTACAGCAAGTCCAGTTCGTGGAATAGGCCAAGGCCACCACACCCACCCTTTAAAGCCTCAGATTGCCCTGGGCATCAAGATTTTCCCCTGCCTTCTCCTGATAAGGGCTTCCGAGGCTTAGCAACCATGTGTAGGAGGGCGGGGCCAGGCGCCGTGGCCCCACCCCCTGTGCGCGGCGCTAATAGGGGGCGTGGCCACGGCCGTTCGCGATCCTCAACAGCTTCTGCGCTTGCGTGTTTGGGACAACCGTTGCGGGGCGCCTGGGGCCCCGAGGAAGGACGGTCGTCCCATCAACTCCCTCCCCTTTCGGACTGAGGTCCCCGGCCTGGTGGCCCCAGGACGTTCCCGACGCATGGCGGAGTGCTGTGGATGATGCCCATGAAGTTCTTAGTCCTTCTAGTCGCGCTGCTGCTATGGCCTTCGTCCCTGCCAGCGTATCGAAGTGAGTGACTGGCCAGAGGCGGCTGCCACTCCAGGGACACTTGTGGGGGAGCCTTCCGGGGTTCCTGGGCCCGCCTGAGACTCAGCTCTTCCTTTTCTGGGTCCTACATGCCTCCCAAACCCCATTCTCCAGGTGCCGAGTTGTGTCCCAGTTCTGTCTGGTTCGCCACACCTGCGCGTGGTCAGGCAGTGATGCGGGCTTTGGGTCCCAAGCGTGGCTGGGGGGAGCCGGCCTGGGCACCTGGGACTGCGCAAGTGACCGGGCAGAGACAGCCCTTGTTCACCTGGCCTCTTTACCCGCGGTCGCTGCAGGTGCGGTAAAGCAGGGTGGGAGCACCTGCGGCCAGGTTTTAGATGGCTGCCTGGCTGGCTGGGGGGCATGGTTTTTACATTGTTCGCTACCTTTTTCGCTGTAAATGTAATCTTTTGTGACATGTGCAAAAGTATGAAATTCCAGTTTCATTGTTCGTCAGGTTTTGTTGAAACACAGCCAGCCTATTGTCCAGGTTGCTTTCCCGCCTTTTAACAGCAGAGTTCAGCAGTTGCCACGGAGACAGGATGGGCTGCAAAGCCTGAACTATTCTCTGGCCCTTGGCAGAAAGACTTTGAGCCCATGTTTAAACAGGGAGAGTGTGTGGATTTTGGACAGCTGTCTAGGACACTCGCTGACCTATGCACGCCCACTGAGCATCCTCAGGTGCACAGGATTCAAAACCTTAGCAGAGCAGAATTGTGACTTAACTACTTGTCCCTCCCCAATGGCTGAAAACTAATAAGGTCATATTCAGGGGTGCTGAGACTACTATATTACTATCACATGAACACCTTAAGGTATTTAAGGGTCTGATATCTGGTATTCCAGATAGACCATGGAGGCCTATTCATCTAGACTAACTTTAGTTCACTGTAGTATCTAGTGATGTTGGGGTTTGGTTTAACTAACTAAATAAAATTTAACAGGTGTGAAAAAAGTACTAAAGTGCATGATAGTTATGCCTAGCTATATTTCAGACTTGTTAAAAGCTCTTAGTTAGCAATTAAATTTCAAAAATGAAAACACAGCACAACCAAAGTCATAAATAGTAGTGGATAAAGTTCTGAATAAAGTGCCCTAGGTAACTAAAGTCAGCCCTTTCAATACTAGCACTTAATGATTGTTAGTTGTTTTAAACAAAAGCCTTTGTAAAATTTTTGGCTGTAAAGAGCAGAGCATACTGAAGATGATAATTGTCTTTTCTTGCTGCTACTAGTGGTCATTATTGCTAACATCAGAGATTGAATTTTGGTAGTTGTATAGCAGTAGGTCACAACTGATAATATATATGCAGACTTTAGCTGAAGTGAAATTAATACTGTCACATAGTACTCTCTGAGACTGCTTGAGAGCAATACCTGGATACTCAACTCAAAAACTCCATGGCCTGTGCTCTTTCTTTATACCCTCTTAACCTAAACTTTCTTAAGGCTTGTAGGAAATGAAAAGATACTTCTCAGAAAAAGGAATGATTTTGTGTTGAATATACAGATGATACAAGAGAAAAGGAAATATATATATACAGGTCATAGATGACAAAGATATGTTAGAAAATGTAATTTACATCTTTTTCATAGAAGCAGATTAAGGGATATGTAGGGCAGTGCTAACATGGCTACTTTCCCTGTGAAACCAGGTTTATCACTGTGTTTGATTTAAATTGGGTATGTATTCTTTGTTTTGTATGTCTGTTCTTCTAACAGTATTGTCAAGAGAGCCATATAAAAAACTGCTCTCTCATGCCAAATAAAAGACACATTGGTTTTTTAAGGAAAAGTGCATCTTTAACAATTTTTTTAAGAATACAAGATAGCTTTGAGGTTATCTTAAGCAAACATCACAGGAATTATATTTTTGAAAACATCGGTACTTTTTTGGCATCTGTCTTTGTCTTTAGGAAAACTTTAGTCCTAGTGGACCACAGAAGGCAAGGGAAGTAGTAAGGCAATAAATATTCATATCTATTGGCAACTGATTGGAATTGAAAGGGAAAGCAGATTGCTTTTATTTCAAGAACATTGAGAAGGTGAAATTCACTTGGTTCTGATGCTGCAAGTTCATTTTTCACTATTTCAAGGCTCAAGGCCATGACACTTGGGAGAGTCTTTCAAACCTGTGAATGGAATGTTATGACACACTTCATTAATGTTTTGGATAATGAGGAGTGTGTCTTCTAATACAGATGTCAGAGGGTGGCCTTTGGGGATATAGTAGTTTCATTAGCCTATTAATATTTTATGGGAAAAATTCTGTGTCTCTGTTCTTTGGAGCTCTTGTCTGTGTTGTTTTGATAGGTCTTGTGTTTTTAAGACTTCTTGTTTTCTGACAGTAACCAGTTAAGACCACTTTGTATATTCTGTGTTCTGAATGGAATTAGCCATCCTTCTGAAAAGACAAAATAGTACATAGTGTTAGAGAGCCGAGTATTTGGGATATATATCAATGCTGAGGTAATATTATTATTTAGGTCATTTTACTCAGCAGAACTAGAAGAGCTATATTTCATGGTCATGAATTTGGGTTCTGATTAAATTTTAACATTACTCATAAGATAACTTTCTGATTTTTGACCCTTCACCTTAACTAAATTTGTATTCCTTTTTCAAAATATAATTTAGTATAGTTATTTTGGTTTTCTGTTGCAGCATAAAAGACCACCCTCAAATTTTATCATTTCTCATGATTCTGTGGGTTGTCTGAACTTAGCCGAATAGTTCTGCTTCACGTGGTGGAACTGAAGAAGCTCAAAATTTGGATGAGAACATCCAACATGGCTGCTCATCTTTCAGGGTCTTTCTCTACATGACTTCTCATTTTTCAGTAATCTAGCCCAAATGTCTTTATATCATGGGAGCTTGCCTCTAAGACAGAACTTTATAAGCCCTCAACATGCAAGTTTTTATAAAGCCTATGCCACGTCAGATTTGTTAGTGTCCTCAATATGCCAGCAAATTTGGAAAACTCAGCAGTGGCCACAGTACTGGAAAAGGTCTGTTTTCATTCCAATCCCAAAGAAAGGCAATGCCAAAGAATGCTCAAACTACCACACAATTGCATTCATCTCACATGCTACTAAAGTAATGCTCAAAATTCTCCAAGCCAGGCTTCAGCAATACGTGAACCATGAACTTCCTGATGTTCAAGCTGGTTTTAGAAAAGGCAGAGGAACCAGAGATCAAATTGCCAACATCCGCTGGATCATGGACAAAGCAAGAGAGTTCCAGAAAAACATCTATTTCTGCTTTATTAACTATGCCAAAGCCTTTGACTGTGTGGATTACAATAAACTGTGGAAAATTCTGAGAGAGATGGGAATACCAGACCACCTGACCTGCCTCTTGAGAAATCTGTATGCAGGTCAGGAAGCAACAGTTAGCACTGGACATGGAACAACAGACTGGTTCCAAATAGGAAAAGGAGTACGTCAAGGCTGTATATTGTCACCCTGCTTATTTAACTTCTATTCAGAGTACATCATGAGAAACGCTGGGCTGGAAGAGACACAAGCTGGAATCAAGATTGCCGGGAGAAATATCAATAACCTCAGATATGCAGATGACACCACCCTTATGGCAGAAAGTGAAGAGGAACTAAAAAGCCTCTTGTTGAAAGTGAAAGAGGAGAGTGAAAAAGTTGGCTTAAATCTCAACATTCAGAAAACGAAGATCATGGCATCTGGTCCCATCACTTCATGGGAAATAGATGGGGAAAGAGTGGAAACAGTGTCAGACTTTATTTTTTGGGGCTCCAAAATCACTGCAGATGGTGACTGCAGCCATGAAATTAAAAGACACTTACTCCTTGGAAGAAAAGTTATGACCAACCTAGACAGCATATTCAAAAGCAGAGACAGTACTTTGCCAGCTAAGGTCCATCTAGTCAAGGCTATGGTTTTTCCAGTAGTCATGTATGGATGTGAGAGTTGGACTGTGAAGAAAGCTGAATGCTGCAGAATTGATGCTTCTGAACTGTGGTGTTGGAGAAGACTCTTGAGAATCCCTTGGACTGCAAGGAGATCCAACCAGTCCAGTCTAAAGGAGATCAGCCCTGGGTGTTCTTTGGAAGGACTGGTGCTAAAGCCGAAACTGTAGTACTGTGGCCACCTCATGCGAAGAGTTGACTCATTGGAAAAGACTCTGATGCTGGGAGGGATTGGGGGCAGGAGTAGAAGGGGACGACAGAGGATGAGATGGCTGGATGGCATCACTGACTCGATGGATGTGAGTTTGAATAACTCCAGGAGATGGTGATGGACAGGGAGGCCTGGCATGCTGCAGTTCATGGGGTCGCAAAGAGTCGGATATGACTGAGCAACTGAACTGAACTGATTGAATTAATTAACACATGTCACCTCACATCTTTACCTTTTTGTGTGTATCATCAACTATTGTCACCATATTATACGTTAGATCCTCAGGCTTTGTTTTTCTTATAACTAAAAGTTTGTGTGTATATATATATATATATTTTTTTTTACCAGTCGTTCTCCCCATTTCCCCTGTCCCTAACCCTGAAGTTATGTTTCCTTAACATGAACACTTAATTAATATAAACATAATTACTTGTTTATTTTACTTGCTAGCAAAAGTTAAAATTTGAATTAACAAATTATAGGAAAACTGCTGTATGAATAACAAGATGCGACATTTTCTTTTCTGATCATTCTTTGAGTATACCCTACTAATGAAGCATAGTTAATACAGCTTTGAGTTGGAAGTACTTCAGCTCAGTTATTCAAGTTTCTTTTAACTTGAAAGTGTTGCTGTTTTAGCTGGAAGTTCTTACATGCTGACAGCTTTCAGGTATTAATTTTTACTTGCAACAATTCTGTAGAGTATGGGAAGTCTGTTCTTTATGAGCTCATTTCATGACTTGGATGGAAAATACAAGCAATTAGCTTTGAGTTGGAAGTACTTCAGCTCAGTTATTCAAGTTTCTTTTAACTTGAAAGTGTTGCTGTTTTAGCTGGAAGTTCTTACATGCTGACAGCTTTCAGGTATTAATTTTTACTTGCAACAATTCTGTAGAGTATGGGAAGTCTGTTCTTTATGAGCTCATTTCATGACTTGGATGGAAAATACAAGCAATTTGTTCTCTAGAGCTAAGACATTCAGGCAGAGTCTGGCCCATTTATAAATGGTTCAATGCATGGTTATTTGTTAAGCTTTATATACATGAATTCTTTGTTGACAAAGCTATTTACTCTTGTGGTAATACAAATACTAGTTATATTTGAATCTTTTAAAAGATGAGCATCCACGATTCTTATTTTAAATTGGGTGCAATCACCAAGTATTATGTTAAGATTACAGTAAAAACATATGAATTCTAAAGCACAATAACCAATCATATTCCATTGAACTTTAACTACTTTTGTCTGTATCTGAAATGTTTAAAAATTTATCTTTCCTTCTTTACTGAGCTACTATGTTTCCCCCAGTTATACTGAACATTTTGTTGTTACCTTTAACTTATGAGGTATTTATTGTTATGCCAATTTTTTTTGTTTAAATCAATAATATTATTGGGCTTTAAGGCCTTAGTTTTTAAAAACATAAATTACATTTTAAGCACATGATCAGGTAGCACTCATCTTATTTTGTTGTTCAGTTGCCAAGTCCTGTCTGACTCTTTGTGACCCTGTGGACTGTAGCACACTAGGCCTCCCTGTCCTTCACCATCTCCCAGAGTTTGCCCAAGTTCATGTCCACTGAATCGGTGATACATCCAACCATCTCATCCTCCGTTGCCCTTTTCTCCTTCTGCTCTCAATCTTTCCCAGCATCGGGGTCTTTTCCAATGCCTCAGGCGGCCAAAGTAATGAGTTTCAACTTGAGCATTAGTCCTTCCAATGAATATTCAGGGTTGATTTCCTTTAGGATTGACTTGTTTGATCTTGCTGTCCAAAGGACTGTCAAGAGTCTTCTCTAGCACCATAGTTTGAAAGCATCAATTCTTCAGCACTCAGCCTTCTTTATGGTCCAACTCTCACATCCATATGTGACTACTGAAAAGACCATAGCTTTAACTATAAGGACCTTTGTCAGCAAAGTGATGTGTTTGCTTTTTATACGCTGTCTAGGTTTGTCATAGCTTTCCTTCCAAGAAGTAGTTGTTTTCGAATTTCATGGCTAAAGTTACCATCTGTAGTGATTTTAGAGCCCAAGAAGAGGTAATCTGTCGTCGTTTCCACCTTTTCCCCATCTATTTGCCATGAAGTGATGGGACAAGATGCCGTGATCTTAGTTTTTTTAGTATTGAGTTTTAAGCCAGATTTTTCACACTCTTGTTTTACCCTCATCAAGAACCTCTTTACTTCTCCGCTTTCTGCCATTGGAGTGGTGTTATCTGCATATCTGAGGTTGTTGATATTTCTCCTTGTCTCGATTCCAGCTTATAACTCATCCAGCCCAGCATTTCACATGATGTACTCTACATCTAAGTTAAACAAACAAGGTGACAATATACAACCTTGTCATACTCCTTTCTTGATTGTGAACCAGTCAGCTTTTCCATATAAGGTTCTTGACCTGCATACAGGTGTGTCTTCCGCATACCTCATAAGTCAGGTAAGATGGTCTGATATTCCCATCTCTTTGAGAATTTTCTGCAGTTTGTCATGATCCACACAGTCAAAGGCTTTAGCATCATCAATGAGATAGAAGTAGATGTTTTTCTGAAATTCCCTTGCTTTCTCTATGATCCCGCGAATGTTGGCAATTTGGTCTCTAGTTCCTCTGCCTTTTCTTTTTTTTTTTTTAATTAAATTTTATTTTTTAGTTTGTTTTGCTTTACAATACTGTATTCGTTTTGTTATACATTGACATGAATCAGCCACGAGTGTACATGAACTCCCAATC